>OZ023265.1:182406573-183006573 GCA_964006375.1 Tillus elongatus
ACTTCGTTATTTTAAATGCAGTATTCCACTTTTTAATAGAATTTTGAATTCTACTCGTAATTTAAGGAAAACTTTCACTAGCATACTATGTGTCTAAAATTAACCATTTTCAAAATATTTCGTTTTTTTCGAAAATTTTTGCCGAATCATAATTGCACTTTTACCTGATAATAAGGAATAATAAGCTACAAGATTCATCTTTTGCGCACAACACACCAGTATGTGTACCTTTACTACACGTATTATAGTTGTGCGCTGCAGCATACAGGGTGATAAAAATTGACTTGGCAACTTGACAAAATTCAACTGATCAAAACTTACATTTTTCAACTGGGACATCCTCAATTTTATTAACTAAGTTAATTGGTATTTCGAACCTTTTCCATTTACATTAGCGTTCCTTATACCTAAATCTAAGAGTTTTGGAGATAAATACATAATCATTCGAATCAGGGTTGCAAACTTAACAATAGTAGCCTTTAGAATTTAATTTGTCAACCAAGTGAGGTTTGTATGCTAGAGGTGCACGCGGTGAAGTTTGTTATCGAAATTACAAAATAGGCCCATAATAGTGATAAAAATTGCCAATTTAGGGTGCACAATCTATGATTTTATGGAGCTATTAATTATTTGTGGTGAATATCATCGAGTGCTTTCTCCAAAAAGTATCCAGATAGACCGAAGCCTAGGTCGGACACAGTAAAGACATTATTGAATAATTGCTCAAGTTACGGGAGTTTTATCCCCAAAGGAGAAACCGAAGCGAAGTGTTGATAATGAGGTAAATGAAGTCATATGTCATATTTCGCTGCTGAGCCAAATTCATGTCTCAGGGATTGTCAAAGAGAGTTGGTCAATAACAGCCATTCACAGAATATTCAAAAAACACAACGGGAGACCCTTCTCCTATCACTTAATACATAGTTTACAGCACAGTGATAACTCCCAACGTGTTGAATTCTGTGAATGATTTCTTTCAAAAACACAGAAAGATGCAGCTTTTTGCGAAAAAATTATATGGTGTAATGAGGCGAAGTTCTGCAAAAAATGCATTGTTCAATCGTCACTTTTGGCCGGACGAAAATCCTCACGTCACAAGAACCAACTATTGTCAAGACCGTTGGTCAATTAATGTATTTTATGCTGTAAAAAATGATTCGTTTATCTCACACTTGGCTTTGCTTTCTCTTTTTTGGGGATAAAGCTCTCGCAACTTGAAGAATTATTCAATAATCTCTTTACTGTGTCCGGACTAGGCTTTGGTCTATCTGGATACTTTTCGGCGAAAACACGACTTGTGCGACCAATTTTTCGATGACATTCACAATAAATAATTAATAGCTTCATAAAATCATAGTTTGCATACCCTTAATTAGCCAATTTTGTCACTTCTAAGGACCTATTTTGTAATTTCGATAACAAACTTCACCGCGTACACTTCTAGCATGCAAAGGTCAGTTGGTTGACAATCTAAATTCCAAAGGCTACTATTGTCACAGTATAAATATCTTATTATGCTGTGCTATTCTTATAAGTGCCAGCCTGATTCGAATAAATATGTATTTATCTCCAAAACGGTTAGATTTAGGTATAGGGAACGCTAATGTGAATCGAAAGAGATTCGAGATGCCAATTAACTTGGTTAATAAAACACAGGGTTTCCCATTTGAAAAACGCAAGTTTCGATCAGTTGAATTTTGTCAAGTTGCCAAGTCAATTTCTATCACCCTGTGTGTTGCAACGCAAAACTGTAATACGTGTGGTAAAGGTACACATACTGGTGTGTTGTGTGCGAAAGGTAAATCTTTTAACTTATTTTTCCTTCAAGTTATCAGGTATAAAATGCAACTATGATTCTGCAAAAATTTTCGAAAAAACGAAATATTTTGAAAATAGTTAATTTTAGACACATAGTATGCTAGCAAAAGTCTACTTTAAATTACGAGTAGAATTCAAAATTATATTAAATGGAAACTTCCGGTAGAACGGGAAGTGCTTCGTAAGCAGAAATATTTTGGTTTAATTGGGCTTGGCCGAAAACCTAGGAACCGAAATTTTCCGAATTAAAATCGGTTTGGTTATTGAGAAACTCTCAACAGAAACCCTTGGCGCCCTATATATATATATATATATATATATATATATATATATATATATATATATATATATATATATATATATATATATATATATATATAATGTGTGTGTATGTGTGTATATATATATATATATATATATATATATATATATATATATATATATATGTATATATATATATATATATATATATATATATATATATATATATATATATATATATATATATATAAGGTTTTCGAGGTAAAATTTTGTTTCTTCTTCGGAAAAATTTCTTATCTCCGAAAAGAGCAAAGCTTTCGGCGAAAACACGATATGTGCCACCAATTTTTCGATGACATTCACCATAGATAATTAATAGGTAACCAAATTTTGTACGTAGATGTAGGTTATAAAATTTAACCAATCTCTATATTACATGAAAAAAATTGTTATAAGCCTTTAATTAAGTTCCAGACCATTTCTATGAAAATGCACTACCATGACGCACTCGCTGTGTCTAGACTTATTAGTGAATTTTCGTAGAAAAAATTCACTAATGTTGAGATCCCGACTTTTGAATTTCGAAAAAAAAATTGCAAATGAGCGCGAACTAGGACCCCTAGAAACCATATCCGGGGTCAGTTTTAATTTTTATATGTTTATATGTTTACATATATATATATATATATATATATATATATATATATATATATATATATATATATATATATATATATATATGTCGATAACTCAAAAAATAATAGGCCGACTTTGACAAAATTTGGCACGTACCGTCCTTTTGTAAATAGCTTGGATAAGTCGTTAGTCAGGAAAATCGGAGCAGGTTTTACGGGAAAATTCTGAGTTTTCATTCGAAAAAAAAATTATCTCAAAAAATAAAAAGCTATGGTAACCAAATTTGGTAGGTAGGTTTACGATATAAAAAGTAAACTATACACCAAAATTTAGATTTCTATGTTACAAGAAAAAAAAAGTTACAATAAAATATTTTATGCCAGATCATTTATATGAAAATTCACTACCATAACGCACTTGACGCGTCCAGGCTTTTTTAGTGAATTTTTATTTTTAAAAAATCACTTATAGAGAGGTATCGATGGTGAGACTTTGCAAAAAAAATATCCAATGAGCTCGATTTAGGAGCCCTAGAACCCATATCCGGGGTCAGTTTTAATTTATATATATATATATATATATATATATATATATATATATATATATATATATATATATATATATATATATATATATATATATATATATATATATTACACGGAGTCACAACAGACTTGCAGCAACATTTGGAAGACCCTCAATCCGAGGGAAACAATCAAAAAAGCTACGGAGGCAAAGAAATCACCTGCGTGAAGATCCGGAGCCCAAGGAAGTTTTATTAACTATAACAGGATTGATTTGCCTCCGTAGCTTTTTTGGTTGTTTCCCTCAGATTGAGGGTCTTCCAAATGTTGCTGCAATTGTGCACTGGTTGCCTGTTGTGACTCCGTGTATCTTTGCATCTTCATCCAGAGTGTTACCATCTTCACCTGGCTATACCGTACTGATGATGGCTAATAAGCCTGATGTATCCAACCGATAACTCAAAAATAATTAACCGATTTTGATCAAACTCAGCAAGTGCCTTTCTTTTATTAATAGCTTGGATGAGTTCGTTAGCCAGGAAAATCTGACCATGTTTTCTGAAAAAATTTTGAGTTTTCTTTCGAAAAAAATTTTTTTCTCCGAAAATTACAAGGCTATTTTAATGAAATTTTTTGTATATATTGCTTTAAGAAAGACCTTACTAGATGCCAAAATTAAACTTTCTAGGTTTATATAAAATTGAGTTTTTCAAATTTTTAGTTTTCTTTAAAAAAAAAATGTTTTCTCCGAAAATTACAAAGTTGTTTTAATGGCACATGATGGATATGTTGCCTTAGGAAAGACCTTACCATATACTAAAATTCAACTTTCTATGTTTATTGAAAATTGAGTTATCCAAGTTTGAAGCATTTAATAAAAATTCACTACCATAACGCACTTTCCGCGTCCAGCCTTTTTTTATTTATTTAGACAGCCTACATAAAATATACCTATACTTAGCGAGTTAAAAATGAACGGTGTTTTCATTCTCGTTAAAAAAAATCCCATTTGCCAAAAAGCTTTACTCAATGACTGGGTCATATTGTCTTAAAGCCCCGGCTTCATTTATGTACATAGTGTCGTGAAGGACAACACAAGGGAGCCGTACCAGACTGTATATGTTACACACCATTCCTTCTCTATGGGGCACCAGACGCGCATCCTTATAATTTGTCAATACTGGTGATCAGAGCACGCCATTATTTACTCTATCCTCTATCCTCGTGAGATGTTAGTCAGGTACACACAGTTAGGAAGGGAAGGATGTATTTATACGGGAGCAGCTAGCAGCAGGCAGAGTCTATGTAAACAGTGCTTATTACAGGAGGATTTATAGCGGCATAATGTATGTATCAACTATAAAGCATACATTAGTTTCCTGACTGAGAGCTGTCAGACTGATAACAGAATAACGGCAGACATATTTGATAGCGTATCTGCAGGTAACAATGTATAAAAATGTCTGAAACTGCCGCAGAAATTATTACTCTGTGCTCTACAAAAAATATGACCAGTTACGAGGTATAATATGTATGTTTGTATTCTTTACTGTGTTGGTATGTTGTTACCGCATTGACCGTAATCACTTTTTTTTTCGAGCTCTGTCATGAAAATATGAAAGAGCGCTGATGGGGCACTATTGTGTGTTTGGAGTTGGCGAATATGCGGATTAACGACATTTACTTTTTTTTAGTAGCAATGGCTGTAAAGATTGATAACATAAAACATTCAAGGGACGGCTGATAAATTCGCGTACTGAAGTACTTGACTAATAATCTCTCTTTTGAAGGTACTAGTTTCTGCACTAATTTCCTGTATAAAAATGAGGTTCATAGGTACACTTGGAGAACCCAAATCATCACACCACATTTAAAAACCTGACGATCGTTTCACTAACCAAGTTAGCGTCATCATAGGATGAATATTTCTAAATATCTTATATCCACAACTCTGTTTATATTCTTGCGCAAGTAGTCGATCTATAACGATTTAGGACAGTTCAACAAAACCAACCGCCCAGTTGTAGATGTAAGATATTTAGAATCATTCATCCTCTGATGACGCTGACTTGGTTAATAAGACGATCTTCAGGTTTTGTTAAAATGTGTTGTGGTACTTTGTGTCCTTCATCACAGGTTCTAATTTTGAAACGTCGAAATTCGCAACATGTAGGCAACGAACCTAAAACAAATGTAAAGAAAATGCCGCAAGAAGAGTATTCTGCAAACCCTTAAGTTTCAGATTCAACCATCATCGCCCTTCATTTTACTAAAACATTTACAGAAAATTGATTTCAAATAGACCCCCTTTTTCATGCTTTGGCTGTTGGTTTGGTTAAGTTTATGGTTGAATGGTCTATAACTTTCAGCTAATTTTCGTAGAAAAAAATTCGTTAATGAGGGGACCGCGACTTTTGGATTTTAAAAAGATTTTTTCAAATGAGCGCAAACTAGGCTCCCTAGGATTCATATCCGGGTTTACTTTCAGTTTTAGTGAATTTTCTTGAAAAAAATTCACTAATGAGATCCCGACTTTTGAATTTTGAAAAAATTTCTTCAAATGAGCGCTAATTAGGCCGCCAGAACACATATCCGGGGTCAGTTTCAATTTATATATATATATATATATATATATATATATATATATATATATATATATATATATATATATATATATATATATATATATATATATATATATATATATATATATATATATATATATATATACTGCCCTGCTATCTATAAATACCGTATCTCCACTTAAAGTAGTTTTGAGAAATTCGCCATTGAAGTTTTACCAAACTAAATGACGTGTATCTTTTGCACTGTACTATATATTGACTTAATTTTTTTTGCATCAGTTCTAGATAGTGTTACACTATAGGTTCTGCTACAAGAAATAATAATAAATTAACGATTTCAGTATTTTTTATGGACATACGACTTTTTTGTTAAATAAATTTAATTTTTTACTTGAAAGAAGTAACGTAAGTCCATGTTTTGAAAGCTGTTTAAACTAAATGAAATGCCTTTATAGAATAAATGTTTTATTTATGTAAAATAAACATTGACACAACATATTATAACATATTATAACATATTATAAGTACGATACATTATTTTTTTCATGTACTCAGGTTTTCGTAGATAGCTAACAACAAAGTAAATACTAATCGAATGAAAGTTAACAAGAGTAGACACATGCTTGATCTAGAAAGAACTAACTATACTAATTTGACTAACACAAGAAAAACAAAAAAATTAGTTAAGTTTAGATTAGTGTGATAGTATTATATAGTGATTTAGATTCAATCATTAGACTTTGCATGATTAGGAACAGTAAAGTAGTGGAAAATAGTGCATTTCACTTGACTCGTCGTAAGTTTAATAAATATAGAATCATATGTTTCACATATAAAAATGCCAAACTAAATTTAAGTTTAACTAAATGAAACTCAAATAGAATACCATATTAAGGTCTAAATAGCCGCAAAGGAGGGCAGCAGCTCCTAAAATACGATACGCGTATTACTGCGGTGCAGAAAGCAACGGGAAGCTACTGCACTACATTCCCTAGTAGCGCAATCTCCATGGCCAACTTATGATTAAATAATGACAGACTATACAATCAAACCTGACATTTCACGAGTCGGAGCGTGGAATGTCAGAACAATGAAACAACCGGGAAAACTAGAAAATCTTAAATTAGAGATGGATAGGTTGCAACTAGACGTAGTCGGTCTTAGCGAGGTGCGATGGCCTGAAATAGGTGACTTCTGGAGTGGTAACTACAGGATAATCCACACAGCAGCAAATGAGGGAAATGCAGGGGTAGCCATTATTATGAACAAAATGGTAGGACGGAGTATGGAGAATTATGTGCAGAAAAACGAAAGAATCATTATGGCCAGGTTCAATACTAAGCCTGTGAAAACCGTAATCATACAGGTATACATGCCCACAACAAGACATGACGATGACGAAGTGGAAGAAATATATAGCGAAATAGAAGAAGTTTTAAAAATGGTAAAAAATCACGAGAATGTGGTTATAACAGGCGACTTCAACGCAGTGGTTGGGGAAGGAAGATATGAAAATATTGTAGGACCCTTCGGTACCGGTAACAGGAAGCGCATATTGATCTCCGAGACTGGTACGAAGAGAAAGAGGGGTAGACCAAGACTGGACTATTGCTCTCAGATCGTGAGGGATGTGGGATGTTCGACGTTTAGGGAGATGTACTGGAAGGCCCAGGACAGACAGGCATGGAGAAGTGCGTCCAACCAGTCTTTAGGACTGATGACCCAATGATGATGTACGTATAAAAAAAATACTGAAAACCAAACTCAAACTCCCGTTTTTACAGAAAATAGGTCAATAAAGTCCAGTTTAATATCATAATATATTATAATAAAGTAATTTACAGATCTTCTATATCAGTTATCAAGTTAGCAGCATCATCATTGACTGGCATGTTTTTCCAAAATTCTAATTTGTGTGCCGGAATGATGTCTGATAAATTATTTATGATGGCTTTTTTCCGGTTAGTCGTTATACCGCGGTTAGCACTTGAAGCCTCAGCCACTGGTAATTCATTCTTCTTGTATTTTGAAGATATGAAGTGAAACTCTTTTTCTTCTTGTTCTGAAAAATGAGTCTTGTAAAAAAGATGCCTGTAACCCCTTTTTACTTTAACAAGACAAATATCTTTCAGCAAAGGTCTCTCATTGGTTTTGTTTAACTTCTGTAGCTGGTATGCGGAAGTCAAATCCAAGAAATTTCGAAAATCAGAATGTCTCATTTCCTTTATTATATTTTTTTTCGAGTTGCAATCCCGAACAATATTTACAAAATCCTGGAAATCGTAGACTTTAGGATTTTTTTTCAAGGCAAGCTCTACTTGGTGATGGAAGCTATCTGCCGACATGAATGTGTGCCCTGCCTCAAAATATTTTAGGGTGATTGTGTTCGTACAAATTTCTTTGGAAGATATAATACTAATCAGCATCGAAAACAAACACCAGTTCTTATTCTGGCCCGCACAGTTATCGAGCCAGAGGGTAACTTCAGCAGCATCGCGGTTAAAAAGAAAAAACTGATAGAAGGTACTAGCCACATCTTCACGTTTCCGCCCAGAAATGCCCTCGTGCCATAAAACTATGTAAGGTGGATTTTTTTTCATGTCTCCAACAGGAACAAAGGATTCATTGAATGCAATAATTCTCGTCGTAAATATTGCACTTTTGAACATTTCTATTCTCGGAAGCATTATGACTTTTTGCATATCTGCCGAATAAATAGGATTTTTGCACTGTTGATTCTCACAATCCTTTCTATATTCACCTCGAGAAATCTTTGCTTTCTGAATGTGTTCGTTCCATTTAACACATTTTTCACAATCTGGTAAGTGCAAATTTTGTTTAGTATGCTCTGAATTATGGAGGCGGAAAGCCTCACACTTTTCACACTCTTCTTGTCCTAAACGAGTAAAAGATATATTTATTGTGTCAGTTACTTCTTTTCTGTATACTTCATACGATACTTGTATGTTTGGATGCTTATCCAGGAAGTCTTTGTGCATTTGGGTTATCGTAATGTCACTAGGTAAGTAGAGTTTGTTAGGAGCGTGCTCCCTTCTGTAATGAGAGACACAAGGAGAGAAAGACTTTATGTGAGTATGAAGTAAGTCACGGTTAATTTTCTTCTCTTTTGTTTTGGCTCCTCTTTGATCGTTTTTTGTGTAAAATTTCTCATCAGATATATTTTTCAATACACTGTCATTGTTAAATGCAAAACCTAACGTCGTCAAGAAAAACTTCTTACACACGCACTGAACTGCCTTATTCTCGTCTTTCAGCTTGTAACAGATGCTATTTTGTCTTTTGGAGTCGTTTCCTTTTTCACTTCGTCTTCTTTCTATAACTTTTACTTCACAATGGTTGCTGATAAACAGTCGCTGTTCTTTCAGATTTAAATTCCAATAGTAATTGTTTAGCTCTTTTCTTCTCTCTTCATTAATTTTTGTAGTACATGCTTTCTTACACTGGTCACAGGGAAGCTTGACTACATGTCTTTGTCTTTTTTTCTCAACTAAAAACTGGGTTCGTTCGTGCTTGGGTTTTAGATATTTCTGCCGTTTTCTCTTATTTCCAGATTTAGTATTTGTGGTATCTGTTAAAAAAACATCTGCTTCTAATAGCATAGTCGTGGTATCTTCATCGTTATTTTCACCATTTAGATTTTCATCATTATTTGTTTCTGTTTTATTGAGCAATAATAACGAATTTTCCTCATTGACACTACTAGTGTTATTATTATTAGTTGTGTTTTCATTGATATCAATAACTATTTCTATTGAAACATCTTCAACGTTGTCTGGCAGCACCAATGGTTGAAAATCTTCGTCTAGAATAGGAATTTTATTTATGTCTAATTCTGAAATGTCAATCGCTATTGTTACGATTCCATTTAATATTTTTCTTATAAAATCGGACACTTTTTCGGTTTCCAAAAACTGTTCTCTTAATAATTCAAAATTAATTTCATGTGAGTGTACTTCAATAAAAAAGTAGCATTTGGTGATAGATTGACTAGCCAAAAAATACTTTAAAATTCCCTCGTAGTTCTCAGACGCATCATTTTTCCTTGTTTTCTTTTCAACATTTAAGGTAGTACTGTTCATTGGCGGTTCAGATTCAGATTGGAGTTTCAAAGAATTCCCCGAGTCATGACCGAGTTTCTGATTAACGTTTGCAGCCATAATTGCAAGCTTCTTTCCCCTCGGGATATTGATTATGTCTGCACGAAAATAATATAAATTATTAATACTCAAGTATGCTTGTTTATCAGATTGTCTGCATCTTACCTTTGGAATTCATTATAAGTACAGTTAAATATTAAACGTATTTTGCATGCAATACCTAATAACAATAACAATATGTACATGTAGGTACGTATTATATAAAACTTATTTCGTCTACTTTTAACACAATTGTGTGCAGCCACTAACAGCTTAAACGATACTGAGAGACGAGTCGAGACTGGAGAAACGATGCAATTTCTATAGAAGATATTACAAAATGGAGGGGGAATGCTTGAATAAATCACCGCATGTTGGTTATTACGATATCATTTTGTAAACAAACCAATTCAGTCTTAGCTTTACATGTAAAATAAACCGTATGTCCGAGTATACAGCACATTTCACATGTATTTAACCACCTCTTGTACGATCAGTGCTTGTTAAAAGTACCGTAAGTCCGGAGATACGGTATTTCTCTTTAATGAATGATGGAGATACGGTAGTTCTCTTAAAATTAATGGTAGATACGGTAAATCTTATAAGCATGTCGACTGAAATTTAAGTGTCTACACAAACCGATGAATATAAAATTGCATGTTTTGAAGCTTTTCCCTGCATATACGGCAATTTTACTATGTATCTTAGTAGTAAACATCTGTTAGAAGCCTAAGACACCCCTCAACTCAATTTTCATAAAATGTGGAGATACGGTAGTCTTGCTTAGCACGGCAGTATATATATATATATATATATATATATATATATATATATATATATATATATATATATATATATATATATATATATATATATATATATATATTTATCACACCGATAACTCAAAAAATTATGGGCTGATTTTGATTAAATTTGGTGAGTACCTTCCTTTTACAAATGGCTTGGATAAGTTCGTTATCCAGGAAAATAGGCCCAGGTTTTCCCGGAAAATTTTGAGTTTTCTTACGAAAAAAATTGTAAAAAATTTATATCTCCAAAATTAACAAAGTAAGGGCAACCAAATTTGGTACGCGGGTTTATATCATCATACGTAAGCTGCCTACAAAAATTTAGCTCTGTAGATCAAAAGAGAAAAAATGTTAGGCGTTTAAAAAAAAATATTTGGATTTTCCTCAAAATGTCAAAGTTGCGATTTAAAACGTCAAAAATTGGCAACATTCAGGCAAAGAACTTGAATCTAGTACGGGCTATGGAAAGAAAATGTCTCAAGAAGAATGTTTTACAAACCCTGAAGTCTTAGTTTCAACCGTCATTGTCCTTCATTTTACTAAAATATATCCAGAAAATTCATTTAAAATAGACCCTTTCTCTGATGCTTGGCAGTAGCCTTAGCTATAGAGTTTATCGTTTAATGGAATATAATTTTTGTCGAATTTTCGTAAAAAATCAATAAAGCTCAATATACCCGTTATTATACAAGATATGAATTTTTTTTATATATTAATTATAGGGTGTCTTGAGCTACATTCAAAAAAAATATTTCTACAATCATAGGGTGACCCATAAGTCGTTGGTGATACAAATTTTCGTATTTTTTTAATCAAACACGCCTTATGTTATTGCATTTTTGCATTTTCCATCGAAATATAATGCATCTTTGTAAGCAAGTGTGTTATGGTAACGAATTTTGATCAAATGCTTCATATTTGAATAGCCCAATTTGCTATTAACCTATAAGGTTGACCAAGAAACGAGTTTTTGTGGGAACACTTTAAGTTTACTTTTGGAAATTTTTGTACATTTTCACACAATAAAGTTATTTTTATGAAACATGGCACATTGTTTTTACTATATAGATTATACTGGTAACCAAAATTGATGCCTGCTTTCTTAAATAAAAATAAAACAGACATATTTGCAATAAAAACATATTTAAGAAAATTCACTAACATAAGGCACTTGCTGCGTCCCGAGTTTTTATCTGTTTGCATATATACAAGCTGACGCATTTCTACGGTTAAGCTCAATATAATTGTTATTATACAAGATACGAGAAAAAATTGTATTATTTAATTATAGGGTGTCCTAAGCTGCATGTTATTAAAATATTTTGACACTCCCAGGCTGGTCCATAAGTCGTTGGTGATCACTCCAATTGTTTTTAGAACACCCTTATATTATTGAATTTTTACATTTTTTATCTAAAAAAAATCTAGACGCAATAAGTGCGTTTTGGTAGCGAATTTAAATTAAATCCTTCAAACGCCAATCACTCAATTTGCTATTAGCCTAAGGTTTGTTTGCTAGGAAAGTTTATTTTCGGAAAATTTTTGTTTGATAAAATATGGTACCCTGTTTCTACTATATAGGTTATACTGGTAACCAGATTGATGCTTGCTTGCATTACAGAGACATTGTTTCTGTTAAAAATATTTTTATGAAAATGCACTTCCATAACGCACTTGCTGCGCCCAGACTTTTTTTAAGATGAACTAAATCGTCTCATTTTAGTGAACAGATAAAAATCTAAACAATGGAAGTTGTTGCAAGATGTCAGCCTGGAGAATATTGTGAGAGATAGGACAGTGACGCCATCTCGGTGCAGGACCAGGTAGTATGTTGCCACGACAGCTCTAGTTTACACAAAATTTTATAGATAGAGCTGTGTACAATGTACAACACAACTAACACTTGTATAAACTGTCAGCCTTGGACCATTTCTTTCCTAATACCGGGACAAAAGCGCTAAATTTCAGCAGCCGAATGTATACTATAAATATTTTTTTTTATGAAAGTGATTCAATTTGTTTAAAAACAATCTAGAACGACGTTTCATTATGTATAAATATTAATCTTCCCATTCTTCTCGTTCACGGTATTTAATATTAAAAGCTATATATATATATATATATATATATATATATATATATATATATATATATATATATATATATATATATATATATATATATCCTAGTTTAATCTGACAACACGTAGCTATTTGCGCATTGCATAACCTCTACATCGACTCCGCTGATGCTAATTGCTAATACCTTATTGGGATCTTATGATATAAAACAAGTAGGTACCTATATTCTAATACAAATAGTAGTTAAATAATAACCCAACTTTTAATTTCAACTTAACTTTAACAAAATGACTGTAGTAGTATATTGTGATTGTAACGTCCAATGAAACAAATATGAAAGTGATAGGTAAACTGCATTTAGATTGTAGATATTGTAGGTTTACCTAGTGAACTCTATACAGAATTCACTGGTAGGTATTACCAAAGCGAACTAAATTATTTTAAGAAGTAATATACTCTTCTACCCCAAACCAATACAGCAAGTACTTATAATATCTAGATAGGTACTGCAAAGTACATATATCGCTAGTTAAAATTATATAAACAGATGTTTAGGTTAAATTATTAAATTTTTTATTCCACAATTTTTTATTGTTTATATTTATTTATTTTCAAAAAGTATGGATACAGCAATAGTAAATAAGTGATGAAAAGAGTTCAAGTGCGTTATATAGCGAATTTTCATAAAAATATTTCAAATGTTGATAACCCAATTTCACATTAAACTAGAATCTTCAGTTTTCATACATAGTAAACCTAGATAAAAGCAGCGTGGATACTAAATTTAAAAAATAACACAACGAGCTTCGCAGATAATTACAAATTTGTTTTAAAAAACCTTTTTTGTTATTTTGTTTGCAGAAACTGGAGTTAATTTAAATCGATCATTCAAGCGATTAATATGGAAAAATACTTACCTGCCACCTATAGTTTCATAGATGCACTCCGTTGGTAAATAAAAATTAAATTTTCGGTCAATTTGCAGATCAGCACAGGGGGAGTGTTAAGATAAAGCTTTTTAGAAATATGCTTAGAACCCCTTCTGGATGCCCAAATCACAAAAAATAATTTTTTGAAAACAGCCCATAAGAAAGTTACGGGACCAAGAGTGAATAGGGGTGCTGGGCGGAGAAGAATATAAAAAGGAAATGTGAGCGGAAAGTGCGAAAGAAACTGCTTTGTTGGAACTCGTTAAGCTGCCTTTATCCCATTGTGCAGCTATACCTCCTTAAAATCCTGTTCATCGCGCGCAGAACCTCTCTATTCACCGCAGGTTACGTAACTTTCTTAGGGATTGCTCAAAAGGAATTTTTCTTGTTTAGATTGTTCTTGTTTATGCATTGAGGGTGATTGTAGGCATGCATAAGGTAAAGGAGAACCCCCACGATGATGCAACTAACCAAGATTTTCAATTTATCAGTTTCAATTGTTATATGTTTATATATATATATATATATATATATATATATATATATATATATATATATATATATATATATATATATATATATATATATATATATATATATATGTATGTATATGTATATGTATTCACACCGATATCTCAAAAAATAATTGGCCGATTTTGATAAAATTTGACATGTACCTTCCTTTTGTAAATGGCTTGGATAAGTTCGTTAGTCAGGAAAATCGGACGAGGTTTTCCGGGAAAATTTTGAGTTTTCATTCGAAAAAAATTTATATCTCCGGAATTAAGAAAGTAAGGGCAATTTGGTACACGGGTTTATGTCATTATAGGTAAGCTACCTACCAAAATTAGGTCTGTAGGTAAAAGAACAAAAAAGTTACAGGCATTTAAAAAACATTTGGGTTTTCCTCAAAACGTCAAAGTCGCGATTTAAAACGTCAAAATTGGTAATATTTAGGCAATGAACCTGAAACTAATATGAACTATGGAAAGAAAATCTCCCAAGAAGAATGTTTGACAAAGCCTGAACTCTTAGTTTCAATATTCATTGTCCTTCATTTTACTAAAATATTCCCAGAAAATTCATTTAAAATAGACCCTTTCTCTGATGCGTTGGCAGTAGCCTTAGCTGTAGAGTTTATCGTTTAATGGTATATCATTTTTGTCGAATTTTCGTAATAAATCATTAAAGCTCAATATATCCGTTATTGCACTTTTGCATTTTCCATCGAAATATGATACATCTTTGTAAGAAAAGAAATTCGGGACGCAGCAAATGCGTTATGGTAGCGAAATTTCACTAAATGCTTCAAATTTGAATAGTTCAATTTGCTATTAACCTATAAGGTTGACCAAGAAACTAGTTTTTTCGGGAACAAAAGTTTACTTTCGGAAATTTTTGTACATTTTCAAACAATAAAGTTATTTTGATGAAACATGGCACATTGTTTCTACAATATAGATTATACTGGTAACCAAATTGGATGCCTGCTTTCTTAAAAAAACATATTTGCTATTAAAAACATTTTTATGAAAATTCACTACCATAACGCACTTGCTGCGTCCCGAAAATTTATATATTATCATTATGTAGTCACCGGTATTCAGTTTTTGTGAGAATTCAATATATAATTAATATTTTATAATCTGTTACATTGTAAAATAGATATTGTTGTTGCTGTCGTGTGTCTGTTAGTAAATGTCTCACAATCACCTTTGGGTTTGCAGAACATAGATAGCTTATGCCCCAATGTGATGTCAGCAATTCGACTGCTGATGCGTCGAGTATGTTGTGTATGTTGAGTATTTGATTAACATGTGCACAACGCACAACGCCACCTATTATGCTAACAATTCATGCCACACAGGACAAGATAATTTCATAAATAATATTCTGTCAAGCCTACCAAATAAGTTCTGCAAAAACTTATTCCAATAAGTATATATTGGAACCTGTGATGAACACTGATAAATACACTTGGAGAACTCAAATCACCACAGCTCATCTTTTTAAAGACTTGACGATCGTTTCACTAACAAAGTTAGCGTCATCAGAGGATGAAAAATTCGAACTAATTTCTAATGGATAGAAAAGGTCGGCAATTAACTTAAGAACCAAAAAACTCTGGACGCAGCAAGTGCGTTATGGTAGTGAATTTTTATTAAATGCTTCAAATTTTAATAACTCAATTTTCTATAAACTTAGAAAGTTTAATATTGGTATGTAGTAAGGTCTTTCCTAGGGCAAGATATCCACCAAATTTCATTAAAATAAATTTGTAATTTTTGGAGAAAAAATTTTTTTTCGAAAAAGATTTAAAATGTTTATAACTCAATTTTCTATAAACTTAGAAAGTTGAATTTTGGTGCTCAGTAAGGTCTCTCCCAAGGCAACATATATAGTAAATTTCATTGAAATAGCTTTGTTATTTTCAGAGAAATTTTTTTTTTTGAAAGATAACTCAAAATTTTCCCGGAAAGCCCCGTCTGATTTTCCTGGCTAACAAACTCATCCAAGCCATTGATAAAATAAAGGCACCTGCCGAGTTTCATTGAAATCGGTTAATTATTTTTTGAGTTATCAGACGGATATATATATATATATATATATATATATATATATATATATATATATATATATATATATATATATATATATATATATATATATATATAACATATAAAAATTCAAACTGACCCCGGATATGGGTTCTAGGGGTCCTAGTTCGCGCTCAAATTTTTTAATGTGAGCGCGAACTAGGACCCCTAGAACCCATATCCGGGGTCAGTTTGAATTTTTATATGTTTATATATATATATATATATATATATATATATATATATATATATATATATATATATATATATATATATATATATATATATATATAAACATATAAAAATTCAAACTGACCCCGGATATGGGTTCTAAGGGTCCTAGTTCGCGCTCACATTAAAAAATTTTTGCAAAGTCTCACCATCGATACCTCTCTATTAGTGAATTTTTTTAAATAAAAATTCACTAATATTAAGACGTGTTGTAAGCACATCTACCAAATTATTTGGAAAACCAAACAAAAAATGGTTTCTTGTAATTGTGGTTTGAAATATACGTCAACACAATTTGATAATATTTTAGACTATTTTTAACCGACCTCAAGAAAAGTATGGATCAGCAAGTGCATTATGGTAGTGAATTTTCATAAAAAAGTTTTTTAATAGCAAATATGTTTTTTTTAAGAAAGCAGGCATCAAGTTTGGGTACCAGTATAACCTATATAGTAGAAATAATGTGCCATGTTTCGTCAAAATAACTTTATTGTTTGAAACTCTACCAAAATTTGCGAAAGTAAACTTAAGGTGTTCCCGAAAAAACTGATCTCTTGGTCAACTTTTTAGGTTAATAGCAACTTGAGCTATTCAAGTTTGAAGTATTTAATAAAAATTCGCTACCATAACGCACTTGCTGCGCCCCGAATTTCTTTTTCTACAAGCATGCATTATATTTCGATGGCAAACGCAAAAATGCAATAACATAAGGCGTATTCGATAAAAAAAAAAGAAAATTTGTATCACCAACGACTTATGGGCCAGCCTGTGATGTAGAAAAAATAATTTATGATGTAGCTCGAGACACCCTATAAATAATGTATACATTTTTTTTCGTATCTTGTATAATAACGGATATATTGAGCTTTATTAATTTTTTACGAATATTCGACAAAAATTATATACCTTTAAACGATAAACTCTATAGCCAAGACTACTGCCAAAGCATCAGAGAGAGGGTCTATTTGAAATGAATTTTCTGGAAATATTGTAATAAAATGAAGGACAATTACGGTTGATGCTAAGACTTCAGGGTTTGTAAAACATTCTTCTTGAGACGTTATCTTTCCATAGCCCGTATTAATTTCAAGTTCTTTGCCTATATGTTGCCAATTTTGACGTTTTAAAACGCGACTTTGACGTTTTGAGGAAAACCCCAATTCATTTTTTCTTAAAATGCCTCTAACTTTTTTGTCTTCTAAGCTACAGAGCTAAATTTTGGTAGGTAATTTACCTATAATGATATAAACCCGCGTTTGGTTGCCCTTACTTTGTTATTTCCGAAAATATAAATTTTTTTCGAAAGGAAAGCGAACATTTTCCGCGATTAGCTGGACAGATTTTCTTGGCTAACGAACTTTTCCAATCCGCTTGCAAAAGGAAGGTATTCACCAAATTTAATCAAAATCTGCCCATTATTTTTTGTGTTATCGGTGTGATATATACATAAATACATATATATATATATATATATATATATATATATATATATATATATATATATATATATATATATATATATATATATAATGAACACATTATTGAGCAAAAAATAATAGAATACGGAGTTCCACAGGGCACAACCATCAGCCCCATGATGTTCAACATATACATTAACGAACTGTTTGCACATTCGTCTCAGGGTACTGTCGTTGGCTTCGCAGAGGATACCGCCATATTATACAAGAGAGAAACATGAGAAGTAAAGCCGAAGATAACTTCAAAAACATATCAACGTGGTGTGACTCCAGATTGCTCACGATTAACTTCAACAAGACTAAATGTCTGCCTTTTTGTAGCTACGCCAGCGGCTTGCCGTTATACGCGGCTTTGGAGATTAAAGATGGAGGTCATGGAACCGTGCGGATAGATGTCCTGAGGACGGTGAAATACCTGGGGGTGACAGTGGACTGTCATCTGAGATGGGATGAGCACATAAACAATCAGGTGTGCAAAATACGGTTTTTGAACAGCAGGTTTAAAATGTACAGAGATATGTTTGACCAAAAGCATCTAAAGGTCATATACAAATCTCTGGTTGAGACACATCTGCAGTACGCTAATATCATCTGGGGAGGAGCTGCAAGATGTTATATAAAAATACTCAGAAGTGAATTTTAAAAATAATTGGGAACAGATGTTATACTTACCCAAGTGATTACCTTTATGCGGAAATGCGTGTCCCGGATCTCTCTCAGATTTACCTTGGGTCTGTGGGTATCTGGCAACAAAAGAATAGAGGAAGACTCACTAAAGCATCCCATGGCTATCAGACTCGATCGATTGGGAGTGCCAGCATGATCCCGAGGTTTAATAAGTCTCACACCCGGTGATGTCATGTTCAAATGGAACCAAGACTACACAACTTCTTGCCACCGAATGTACAATCTGTATGTGACATGCGATTGTTTAAGGTACTGCTGAAGGCTTGGATACTCGACTGGCCAAGACTGAATGCTCGTAGGATAATTCACGGGTAACTATTGAATTGTTGTTGTGTTGTGGTAATTTTTCTGCTTCTGTCACCGTGTGTTGAATGCTTGTTTTGTTGAAGCTGTGTCATATGAACATGCGTTATGTAAGAAAGTGAGTGAGGAATGAGCAAGTAAGTCATTGAGTGAGTGAGCGAGTGAGTGAGTGAGTGAGCAAGTATGTGTGAGTGTGATTGTTTCTAATTTTGTACTGTATTTTATTTGTTTTATCTTGGATCTTAAATTGTGACCATTTTGATTGGCTTATTTGCTACAATAATTAGGATTGTTTAGTTTTGTAAGTAATGTTTGTATAGTGCAAATGAAATATGTCTTGTAATCTTCCTTGTAGCCATGTAAACATATAAAAATTGTAACTGACTCTGGGTATGTGTTCTAGGGGGCCTAATTAGCGCTCGTTAGTGATTTTTTTTTAAAGAAAATTCACTAAAAAGGAGGATGTTCTCAATTCGACTGTGTTTATTTTTATGCGTGTCACCTCAGAACTTTTTTCTGGGTAAACCTATTTTGATGATTCTTTTTTTATTTGAAAGCTGGTGCTTCTCGTATGGTCCTATATAAATTTGCTTAAGATCTGTCTGCCAGTTTTTGAGTTATCCTTATTGAAGTCGGTTTTCTTTTTTTTTTTTCATTTTTACTTGTGTTTAAACAGTTATCATAAGATAAATATTATCATCTTTATTGATACCCTACCCATACAAATCCTGTTATGTCTGAGTAATCTTAAAGTATTCATTACCGAATGACTAACAAAGGGGATTGCTTGTTTGCTTATTATTTATTTCCTGTCGATATCATTATCTGCTTGCTTTTCACAGTTACAAATTACACATTGAATTAACTAATAGTTTTATGTTTGCCCAAATGAGATAATGAGAATATAATGTGTTTCCTTTCATAACAATTGCATACAAAGTAATAGTCTGAGACAAATGTCATTATTATTACTATTAAAAAAGGGTAATTACTTGGAATAGTTGGCGTGAAATTTTAATTGGGTAATTATTGTGTGACATCACACCCAAAGTCTAAGTAAGTGACAAGGCGCTTTTATAATGACACTGTTATTTCTTTTTAAATGAGGCCTTCACAAAAGTAAGTATAAATAATATGGACATTAAAAATGTTTTTGGAAAATTAGCAAAAATTAAAACAAATCACCGAAAACGGTGTTTTCAACAAGTGGTTGTTTATCTCGTAAAATCGTTTAAACTGGAATAAAATACTATTTTCTTGGTCTCTCACAGCATGTGCTTCTTTTCGCTCAAGTTCTGTGTAATATTATATGGGTACAGCTAAAGCAGGCTTAAAAAAGTCTGGACGCAGCAAGTGCGTTATAGAAGTGAATTTTCAAAAAAATGTTTTTAGTAGCAAATATGGCATCTGATTTCGGAACTAAATGGCAAGCAGGTCAATGAACATAACAATATTGTAATACGACACGAAGAGAGGCTAGTTACGGAACCAAGGGAAATCGCTAACTTATTCACTTCGTTCTCTGTAGAAGCACCTAAAAATATTATTGAAAACATTCCTAAGGACTTTACTCCTTTAAACGTTTCGACAAAACCCAATAACAAAACAATGTATTTACTGCCTTTTAGTGAAGACGAGTTGTATATTTTGTTAATAAAAAAAAAGTCTTCGTGCGGTCGAGACGAAATTCCACCTTTTTTAGTTAAGAAAGTTTTAAGACATATTATAAAGCCTCTTACCTGCTTAGTGAATCTTTCATTTACATCGGGTATCTTTCCTAGTGACCTAAAGGTTGGTAAGGGCTTTCCTTTAATAAAAAAGAATGATCCAACTATTTTGAACAACTATCGGCTGATTACATTATCTACCACTTTTTCAAAGGTATTTGAATATAGCTATCTGAATCGCTTGGAATAATTTTTGCAGTCGTGTGGTATATTGTCTGCCTGTCAGCATGGCTTTAGAGGGGGTCACTCCACTACAACGGCTCTCATTGACTTCTATCAGGGCTTAGTCACTTGTTTGGAGGCCGGCGACTACCCTGTTGGGATTTTTTGTAATCTCAGTAGGGCCTTCGATTGTGTTAACCATAGGGTGCTGTGTGACAGGCTCTATTGTTATGGTTTGAGAGGTAATGCGCTTGGCTGGATTGACTCTTACTTGATGGGCAAAGAACAGTATACTGAGATAAAGTTCAAGACATCAGAACGAATAAGTAGGGTATGTTCTGAGCGTGTTGTTGTTCCTACTGATGTGCCTCAAGGCTCAGTACTGGGCCCTATTCTTTTTACCCTTTACGTCAATGAGCTTGATAAAGTATCTCCTGATGCGCATTTTACTCTATATGCGGATGATACGTCTCTAATCATTTCTGAAACGACAGATGATGCTTTGAGTAATAAGTGTCATCATGTTTTTAATGACTTAAAGAGTTGGTTCTCTCGGTCTCTGATATATTTCAATTCGTCGAAGACAGAGATGGTGAGATTTCATCCGCGTCAAAGGGAAGTTGATATACTTAGTGTGGGTGTTGACAATACTTATCTAACGTGTGTCAATAACTACAAGTCCCGAGTACACGTTGATGAACATCTCAACTGGAAGTTGCACTGTACGACGTTGGTTTCAAGGCCTGCATCTCTTATTTTTTTATTTATAAATATAAGAAATGTTTTGACTGAAAATCAATTAATATCTTTATACTACAGTCATATTGATTCTAGACTGAGGTACGGTATATGCCTGTGGGGTAATTCTACCTTGCTGCATGATGTCTTTATCGCTCAAAAAAAATAATACGCTCTATTTTCAACATAGGAAAGATGACGTCAAGCCGGGTCTACTTTTCTAGTCATAAAATTGTAACTGTGATATGTTTATATATTTTAGAGTTGTGTATATATGTTTTTAGAAATGGTGATAAATTTAGACTAAACAGTGATGTTCATACCTATAGTACCAGACAGGCTTGTAACTTTTATGTTCCGTATGCTAGAACTAAGATGATAAAAGACTCACCAAACTGTATTGGATTAAAAATATTTAATCATCTTCCTAATAATTAAAAAAATATCCAAAATATTAAGGTATTTTCAAGTCAGGTTTCTGCTTTTATATCAGACCAGGGTTTTTATACGTTAAATGAATATTTTAATGTTCTGAAAAATTAATTATTGTAAAAGGCTGACAAATCCAATGCAGCTTGTATGCTGTCAAAATGGATAATAAAGGTATTATTATTATTATTATTATTATTATTATTATTATTATTATTATTATTATTATTATTATTATTATTATTATTATTATTATTATTATTATTATTATTATTATTATTATTATTATTATTATTATTATTATTATTATTATTATTATTATGTCTCTTTAAAGCAATAGTGGAGCTGTTGGAGGCTTTCGCCCGATTTTTGACAACGATTTTTCAACTGGAATCGATACAGCTGTTGTAAATGCTGGTCACCAAACCTCATGTCTAATTGATGTCTAATGCTGTCAAACCTCAACCATTCTTCTCTGGAAATAACTTGTAGCACATCTAGGGATCTCCTACGAAAGCTAAGATGAACGAAGTCGCTTTCTCTCTCTCTCTCCCCAACCATTTGCTGTAGCAGCGGCTTTGAACTGGCGTATATAAATACCCCATGAGACTGAGCCTTCACATGTGGCGACCTTGATTCTTACGACCGGGCTTTCTTTGAATCTAATGTTTCCCTTGGCTAGGGTATCACACTTCTTTTTCAGTGACTGCATTTTTCTGCTGAACTTTTTCTTGTATATTCGTCAGCTTGTCATGTACATTGTCGCTGATACCCCTTGCTGGGCTTTCTACTTGTTGGAAGATGTCGTCGTTTACCTGCTTCGTAGAATCGTCCATACATAAAGCAAGATTCTCAATTATGCTGGCTCGTTCTTGCAGAATTTTCTTTGTTTCTTCATCTCTTCTTCTCATTTCTTCCCTCGTTTCTCCGTATCTTTTTCTAGCCGCTTCGTCTCTTTGCCTAATTTCTTGCTTCGCTTCTGCATCTCTGTTCATTTTTTCCTTTGAATCTTTATCTCTTTTTCTAGCTTCTTCTCGTGCCAAATTGAGCTTCTTCGTCCATTTTAAAAAATCATTTCCAATGGCTGGATCTTCATAATGGCTTTCGCGCTATGTGTTAGGCATAGATGTACTTAAAGCTGGTACAAAGTTTATTCTGTTTCAAAAAGACACCCAGTTATGAAGTACTGATGACACTGATCTACTAGAGATTCTAGAAATTTCCACACTGTTCAACGAATATTCTGGAAACTATTTCCACTAGCAGCTTGAAAATTTTACTTCTGACACCAGTTGTTCCGTTCTTCGGGGTTCTAGATTTGTTGACTAACAAAACGCAGATTTTCAAGCTAATAATTTATTATAACCAACCATTTTCGAATACCACCATTATGTAAAATATTTATCTCTGTTACTAAACTTTCTAGAACTATAGTTAATTACGCTGTCTATGATCGCTTATTATACGCCAACACGAACTCTCATGACTTCTGTAAACTAAAAAAATAGTGGTGTTGTCAGATTAAACTAGAGAGATTGAGATGGATTTTAAAGACCGTGAAAATAGGAAGCTTAAAATTAGATGCATAATACAAATATAATATAATAAAACGTAGTCCTAGATTGCTTTTAAACAAATTGAATCACTTTTATTAAAATTTTTATTTATTTATATTTTTCTGATATCTACAGATTTAGATGAGAGTTGTCGTAAATGGCAACCCCGCGGATTGTTTATTGTGACATATTTTCGTAGTCTGTTCGTTTAAAACTTAACTTGGAGATTTTGTTTGCAATGGCAGCGGACCCCTGATTTATCTGTCTGACCTTGTCTAACATTATACACATCAATTTAGATGTGTTTTCAAGTCATATAGCAGATTGTTGATTTTTTTTTATGTACTTATAACTCAAGATTTACTGAACCAAATGAGTTCAGCTGTGGTAGGTATGATCACTTGTACAATGTGTACGCGCTTGTCAAGTTTTAGTTTAATATTACTAGTAATTAAAAAGATATTGCGTTTTAAAACAGTTTTTTGATTTTTTTCTAAAAGTATTTGAGTCTCAAAAGTGTCTAAGGAACTCATCCAAGCTGTTAACAAAATGAGGGGAATTGCCAAATGTGGTTTTGATTGGTGAAGTATTTTTTAAGCTATCGGTTGGATATATATATATATATATATATATATATATATATATATATATATATATATATATATATAAACTTTTCAACTGACCTTGAATTTTGGTTCGCGCTTATTAGAAGAAATTTTCAAAAAATCCCACCATCTATACCTCTCTATTAGTGAATTTTCTTAATAAAAATTCACTAATATATTGTGTGTCCAAAAGCACTGCAATAAATAAATTTCAACGCGAATGCTTTCTGTCATTGCAACGCATGCCGGGTACTGGCTAGTATCTAAATAAATAAAAGACAGTACGAACTTTTTGCCCTTAATTTATATATTATACCCTATACGTGAATCAGCCCCCTCTCATGTAGAAGCTTATAGCTTTATATGGGCGATAGTTATGTTCGAAATTTCAACAAGCGATTTATGTATGCATTTTGACTTCCATTAATTTTGCCACCTTTACTGTAATGTGCATAATAAATATATTACGGACCTGCAGTTCCCATATTCGTGTTAAAATTAACGACACTAATAAAAGAGAACTACACACAAAACACTTAAGCCTTTTTGGTGGTGCATCATAAACTATGAAATATAATTTATTCATATAAGTGACAAACCCAGTTGAATAGAACTGAGTATTTGAGTTATCACACTTTAATATTTCTATGATACATATCAGTGGACGTAAAGTTACGACGGCCACTCTTAGTTTAATGAACGCCTCTTAGCTTCTGGAGTTTATGGTTCAAGTAATTTATTTTCGCCAGCTAGCAGAGGAAATAACATGACTATCTTAAATAAAGAAACGATAAAACTATTAACCCTTTGATAATGTTTGGTCCTTGCTTAATAATAAAATAAAAAACAATAATTATAAATTGCAGAGGAATGCGTTTCCCAATCCAATCCTTTTCGACTTTCTGTCACGCGACTCTTTGTATTTTCATAAAAACATAACTCTTTTCGTAGGATTTCGTGCACAAATGGATATTATAAAGACAAAAAATTACTAGAGAGTAAAACAAGTCTGGACGCAGCAAGTGCGTTATGGAAGTGAATTTTCATAAAAATGTTTTTAATAACAAATGCAAGCAGGCATCAGTCTGATTACCAGTATAGCCTATGTGGTAGAAACAATGTACCATATTTTATCATTTACTTATTGGTTGAAAATATACAAATATTTTCCGAAAATAAACTTAAATGTTGGTTTCCTAGCCAACAGCTTTAGCTTTAGCTTTAGCCCCTACTTTGTTTCCTCTCCATATCAATGACCTCCTCTCCAGCTCATCCAACCCAGTTCTCAGTTACGAGGATGACAGCAGCCTTCAATCAAATGTACAATGTTTTAAGCCTGTCTCTTTAGCCGAATTAGATAAGGATCGCAGACTGCTGGAGTGTTCTGCCTCTGTGGATTTCCAAAAAATATTAGACTGGGGAAGTAGAAATCTTGTACAATTCAACTCCACCAAATCTATCTGCTATCCCTTGCCCACCGACGTGCCGTTGGTGACGTCTCTCTCTTTTATTGATATCTGCACGGGCACTGCTCAGAGGAGCTTTCTTACATAGTTCCTCCACCTGCTGCCCCCAACAGATCTACCAGCGGAACAGAGCGAATGCACCCTTTTACTGTCCAGGTCACCAGATATAAAACATCTTGTTATGCCCGCTTTTTTGTCCCGAGCACTTCCAACTTGTGGAATTACTTGCCGGTACATGTTTTTCCCTTTCCTCCAAACCTCCTAACCTTCAAGTCCAGAATTAGCAAGTTGTTTCTTTCCTTCTTGTCGACACCCACGATACGATAGTATTTTGGCTGTGAGCCCTCGTGGTGTGTTGTTGAAATAAAAATTAAAAAACCTAAGTGTAATAGCCCATTGAGTTATTGAAATTTGAAGGATATAATGTAAATTCGCTACCAAAACGCACTTACAGCGGCGGGATTTTTTTCTTACAAACATGCATCATATTTCGTCAAAAAATGCAAAAATGCAATAACGAATTTGTTCTACTAAAATTAGCTAAAAGCGGTAAACTGTTAAACCATAAACTTAACTAAACGTACAGCCAAAGCATCAGAGAAAGTGTCTATTTGAAAAGAATTTTCTGTAGATATTTTAGTAAAATGAATGCCCATGACGGTTGAAGCTGAAAGTTCAGCGTTCGCAGAACAGTCTTCCTGCAACATTTTCATTTCATTGTCCGTATTTTTTCACGTTCTTTGCCTTAACATTGCCAGTTTTGACGTTTCAAATCGCTACTTTGAAGTTTTCAGGAAAATTACAATTTTTGTTCTCTTGAATTGCCCATAACTTTTTTGTCTTTAAACTTAGACTTAGATTTTAGTACACGATTTACCCTTTATAACACAAACAAGCGTGCCAAATTTGGTTGTCCGTACTTTGTTATTTACGGATATATACATTTTTTTACAAAGTAAACACAAAATTCGCCTAGAAAACCAGGGCTGATTTTCCTGGCTAACGAACCTATCCAAGCCACAAATTTGATCAAAATCGGCTTTTTATTTTTTGAGTTATCATTGTGATACCTACATACATATACATATACATACATATATATATATATATATATATATATATATATATATATATATATATATATATATATATATATATATATATATATATATATATATATAAACATATAAAAATTGAAACTGACCCCGGATAAGTGTACTAGGGGACCCAATTAGCGCTCATTTGAAGAAACTTTTTTTAAATTAAAAAGTCGGGATCTCGTCCGTGCATTGATGGGTGCACTTTGGAGAGCCCAATTCACTCCAACGTATTTTTAATAATATTCCTCACTCTGACAAGGGTGTTAGCGAAACGATCATCGGGTCTTTAAAAATATGTGTTGTGGTGATTTGGGGTCTCCAATTGTACTTATCAGTACTAACAGTACTGACAAGTTCCAATCTTCACTTAGTGAACTAGGTCCCAATCTTACATCATTCACCATTTCGTAGTCATTTGAAAAATTTGAAAATGAGATCATTTAGTTCATTTAAAAAAAAGTCTGGACGCAGCAAGTGCGTTATGGAAGTGAATTTTCACAAAAATGTTTAAAATAGCAAATATGTCTCTCTAATGCAAGCAGGCATCAATCTGATTACCGGTATAACCTATATAGTAAAAACAATGTACCGTATTTTATCAAAATAACTTAATGTTTGAAAATGTACAAAAATTTTCCGCAAATAAACTGAAAATGTTTCCGAGAAAACTGGTTTCCTAGCCAACAAACTTTGGTTAATAGCAAATTGAGTGATTGACATTTGAAGGATTTTATGAAAATTCGCTACCACTTCGCACTTACGGCGTCTTCATTTTTTTTTTCTTACAATCTTGCATCATATTTCCATAAAAATGTAAGAAAACAAAGGTGTTCGAAAAACAATTGTAGGGATAACCAACGACTTATGGACCAGCCTGTGATTGTCAAAATATTTTAATAAGATGCAGCCTAAAACACCCTATAAGGGATTAAAATTTTTCTCGTATCTTGTATAATAACAATTATATTGAGCTTTACCGTAGAAATGCGTCACCTTGTATATATGCAAACAGATAAAACCTGAAAGTAAACCCGGATATTGATTCTAGGGGGCCTAGTAAGCCCTGACTTGTAAAAATCTTTTTAAAATACGACAGTCGCAGTCTCCTCATTAACGAATTTTTTCTACGAAAATTAGCTGAAAATTATAGACCGTTAAACCATAAACTTAACTAAACATACAGCCAAAGCATCAGAGAAAGAAATACTTGAAATCGATTTTCTGTCAATATTTTAGTAGAATGAAGAGCAATGACGATTGAAGCTGAAATCTAAGGGTTTGCAGAACACTCTTCTTGCGACATTTTCTTTACATAATCCGTATTTGTTTAAGCTTCTTTGCCTAAATATTGCGAATCTTGACGTTTCAAATCGCGAGTTCTACGTTTTGAGGAAAACCCCAAAATATTTAAATGCCTATAACTTGTTTGTCTCTTAACTTACAGACCTAAATTTTGGTATATGGGTTACTATTTAAAATACAAAAACGCGTACCAAACTCAGTTGCTCGTACTTTGTTATCCCCGGAGATATAAATTTTTGCCGAAAGAAAACACAACAATTTCCGGGAAAACCTGAACCGATTTTCCTGGCTAACGAACTTCTCCAAGCCACTTTCAAATGAAGGCTCTCACCAAATTTGATCAAAATCGGTCTATTATTTTTTGAGTAATTGGCAGAAATATGGATATGTTAGGATAAATTGTAAATGGAAAAGTGAAATAAAGATATGAAGATTTGTTGTAAATGAAGGCAACGGTTAAGGCATCAGATGGAATTGAAAGCAAAACGAAAATTTATTTGGTATGTCAAAATTTGAAGTGCGAAGTTTGGATTCTTACTGACAAGCAATTTTGGATATAATATTATATATTAAATTACGTTACTGTACAGCACAAGTCTTTGATTTATTGTATTAGCGTACTGTATAATTTTCACAAATAAACACACACACACACACACACACACACACATATATATATATATATATATATATATATATATATATATATATATATATATATATATATATATATATATATATTGTGCTGGGAAATTGCACATTATAAACTGTTAGTACATCAGAGTGTACATAACGCAAAGGTCATATAAATTTCACTATAAAACAATAAAAAAGAAAAACTCTTACGGAAGCTAGTTTGATGACGTTAAGCCCCGATTTTAGGTTAAATTATGTAAATCGTCAGATCTACATATTGGGGAGGTCAGATTAGCAATGGGGTGAAATAGTAGGACCACTGGTCAGTAGCAAGTACAATACTTTCGGTTTACACGTGATGCATATGGGCTCTCTGTAAATTGTGTATATATTCACATCGTTCGACATTTTTTCTTAACACTAAAACATAAAAACAAAACAAAAACATTAATATACAAACATATTCTCTATTATTGTTAGTCAGTGGTATTTGGATGAGCAATGACAGGTATAAGGCCATAGTTTGTTAAAATAATCATTAATTAAACTTTTGAGATTTATAACTAGCAAATTTGGAAAGTATCTCAGTTTAAATGGATTTGAAAGAGCCAAAAATCTATATGCAAATAGCTTAAACTCTCAATTATGACATACAAATCTAAGAATTATGCTCTAAAACAATTACCTAAATGTAATAAAAAACCCAAACGCTTTGTATAATGTATAGGTAAGTGTGTTGTTTTTATGCAAACAATGGACTGAAGTTTATCAAAGACAGTGTTTTTGTGTGTTATTAGACTTTTCAAATCAAGATTGCAGCATATAGACTTATTTTAGTTTTAAAGTTATTATTGGTTAGGGTATAGAAGTAAGGTTAGGCTAAATGTCATTTTTAATAATAACGATCTAGAATAATAAGATTCAAACTTACCGGGCTTTCTGTTTCAAAGATGAACAGCTGTCAAAAATAATATTTATTTCACGAAAGAATGCTCTGAGGCAAAACAGGATATGAGATTCCAGATGAAATTGGGGAAGATTTCCGTTTTGATAGTTGATTGTTGGTTGTTAATAAAATTAAGACGCGAGAACAGCGTCATATGTTGCTTCCCAAAAAAATTAAATATTTTAAAGTATATTGTGTGTATAGGAGATCCATTGTATCACTGAAACAAACAGAATGTGTTAAATGAAGTTTTAGCGTAATAATTACACTAGAAAACAGTATATATATATATATATATATATATATATATATATATATATATATATATATATATATATATATATATATATATATATATATATATATATATATATATATATATATATATATATATATATTAAAAATAACCACATCCAGAAATACCTACCACAACTAGCGAGGAATCAAGGTTTGAAATCCATTTTATTTTGTTTAAATCAGAACAAGGGGGCAAATTACTTCAAATAAAGACAGTCAATACTTTCAAACATCCGTCAAGCAAAAGCATTTATGGGAAAATAAGATTTTCTACAGAAATAAACAGAAATCTTATTTGCATTTTACAATAGTTCAAAGTTACAAACTTAGAGGGCGTGAAGACCGCAGTATAAAAATTAGAAAGGCCATTTTAAATATTGTTCATAAACATTTGCAAACCAATCAAAATTCTGTCAATAATTTTAACCATCTATTTTGTTAATAAGATTTAAGATTTGTCATAGAGGATCCGATTAAGTTTCAATATAAAATTCTGTCAAATAAAATTCGTTATAAAAAATTATTGAAGACATAATTCTTTGCGAAAATGATAAAACATAAAGTAAGATTAATTGCATATTAGCAGGCTACTTTTCTCCTAATTAACAGAACCGACCACTGAGAAGAAAGATAGCTAGGGCACCGAAGCAAATAAATAATAATAGAAGGTAAATTTATTTATTTCAGTAAAATAATCCATAATATATGTTACATTACTGAGGATTAAAGGGGGATATGCAACCCATAGTACACTGAAGTTAATTTATGATATAACATATATATATATATATATATATATATATATATATATATATATATATATATATATATATATATATATATATATATATATAGCTATTAAAATTAAAATCAATTAAAAAGAAAAAAAATACATTTATACAGGGTGATTATTTATTTGAGATAATATATGAGATTATACACATCAAAATAAAATATATAAATATAATCAAAGTAAATAAGTATAATCAATTTAATATATATATATATATATATATATATATATATATATATATATATATATATATATATATATATATATATATATATATATATATATATAAACATATAAAATTAAAACTGACCACGGATATCTAGGGGTCCTAGTTCGCGCTCATTTGAAGAAATTTTTTTAATTCAAAAGTCGGGATCATATCATTAGTTTTTTTAAAGAAAATTCCCTAACAAGAACAATATACTATAGCGAATTTGTAAAATTCAGAAGCTTTCAATAGTAAAAGCGTTATTGACATTTTATCATTTTCTGTACGTGCCTATATCATTCTAAAAGCTGTCTATATGCGCCCCTGCAGCATATCGACATGAACAAACACCATTATGTAACGAGATAGCCAGCCGTTTGTGGAAAAAGTTCATAATGCATATTCATGACAATAAAAAAAGCTCCATAAAAATTACAAAACTAAGCCGGGATCGTTGAAATACAATCGTTTATGGGTCTGAATGAAAAATGGCTCAGGATTTTGGAAGTGCCTGCCCGGTTAGGAAGGACATTCAAACACATAAATATTTATTCCAAAATTGAAGTTGTATCCGCTTGACCCAGGAAATGACTGCATAAACTTGCCATAGCAGTCCCATCTCTATAAAAATCTGCGCAGTTTTATGTTATGCCAATCTCGACTACCAGGTCATATTTATGTATGTGTTAGATAATCGTTTTTATACAAAAAACAAAAAGATTTTTACAAGCTAGATGCATAATTAAATGGAAATAAAAACATTTTTTATTTCAGTAATACATATTAGAAAAGTCTGGATGAAGCAAGTGCGTTGTGGTAGTGAATTTACATAAAAATAATTTTAAAGGTAGATCTTTTAGTGAATTTTCTTAAAAAAAATTCACTAATGAGGAGATCTCGACTTTCGAATTTTGAAAAAATTTCTTCAAATGAGCGCTATTTAGGACCCCCGGAACCCAAATCCGAGGTCAGTTTCAGACTTTATATGTTTATATGTTTATATATATATATATATATATATATATATATATATATATATATATATATATATATATATATATATATATATATATTTATGTGTCACACCTATAACTTAAAAAATAATGGACAGATTTTGATAAAATTTAGCACATACCTTTCTTTCGCAAGTCGCTTGGATAAGTTCGTTAGCCAGGAAAATCCGCCGAGGTTTTCCCGGAAAATTTTGTGTTTTATTTCAAAAAAAATCGAAAAAAATTTATATATCCAAAATTAACAAAGTAAGGGCAACCAAATTTCACACGCGGGTTTATATCATTAGGCGCAAGTTTCCTACCAAAATTTAGCTTCGTAGGTTAAATGACAAAAAAGTTACAGGCATTCAAAGAAAAATAAATTTGGGTTCTCCGCAAAACGTCAAAATCGCGATTTTAAACGTCAAAATTTGTGATTGCCTTCCTCTTGCAAGTGGCTTAGATATGTTCGTTATCCAGGAAAATCCGACGAGGTTTTCCCGGAAAATTTTGTGTTTTCTTTCGAAAAAAAATTATATCTCCAAAATTAACAAAGTAAGGGCAACCAAATTTTATACGCGGATTTACATCATTATAGGCAAGTTACCTACCAAAAATTAGGTCTGTAGGTCAAAAGACGAAAAAGTTATAGGCATTTAAACAAAAATAAATTGGGGTTTTTCACAAAACGACAAAGTTGCGATTTAAACGTCAAAATTGGCAACATTTAGGAAAAGAACTTGAATCTAATACGGGCTATGGAAATAAAATGTCTCAAGAAGAATGTTTTACAAACCCTGAAGTCTTAGTTTCAACCGTCATTGTCCTTCATTTTAATAAAATGTTTCCAGAAAATTCATTTCAAATAGACCCTTTCTCTGATGCTTGGCAGTAGTCTTAGCTATAGAGTTTATCGTTAATAGTATATAATTTTTGTAGAATTTTCGTAAAAAATATCAATAAAGTTCAATATATCTGTTATTATACCAGATATGAAAAAAATTGTATATATTAATTATAGGGTGTCTTAAACTACATCTTGGATGGCCCATAAGTCGTTTGTGATACAAATTTTCTTTTTTTTTAAATCAAACACGCCTTATGTTATTGCATTTTTGCATTTTCTATCGAAATATTATGCATGTTTGTAAGAACAAAAATTCTGGACGCAGTAAGTGCGTTATGGTAGCGAATTTTGATCAAATGCTTAATATTTGAATAGCTCAATTTGCCATTAACCTATAAGGTTGACCAAAAAACGAGTTTTTTCGGGAACACTTTAAGTTTACTTTCGGAATTTTTTTTACATTTTCAAACAATAAAGTTATTTTGATGAAACATGGCACATTGTTTTTACTATATAGATTATACTGGTAACCAAATTTGATGCCTGCTTTCTTAAAAAAACACACATTATTGCTATTAAAAAATAGTTTTATGAAAATTCACTACCATAACGCACTTGCTGCGGCCCGAGATTTTTTTTAAATGAAAGCAGGCATCAAATTTGGCTAAATATTTTTTACACAAAACTCTGCTAAAAGAATACATAAAATTTGAATTATATACCTAATCTGTAATTAAAAATAAAATTATTTGTTTGCACGAAAATCCATTAAAAACTAATTTTCGACGAAAAATCTTCCATCAATTGAATAATTTTTCATACAAAAATTCTCAAATGTTTCTTCAAAAAATTCATTAAATTCATTTATAAGAAAATTCGCTATTGAATGAACATCTGGTACAAGAAAATTCACTAATAGAAATAAATTAAATAAAAAAAACTGGTCGGATTTTCCTGGTCAACCAACCATTTCAAGTAAATTACCCACCTACCAAAATATAATTTTTCGCAAAAACTTTTTCGACGACACAACAAAAATTTCATGAAAATTTGCAAAAAAAAATTCAAGAAAATCCATAAACGTTTGTTTTTTATAGTAACTTATTCACCATTTACCATTAATTACCAAAATTCCACAAAAACATCTTGCAAAAAATTATTTCTACGAAGCACAAAAAAAATTCTGCGAAAACTGACTAAATATCGTTTTACACAAGATTTTGCAAAACGAATACATAAAATTCGAAGTATATACCTGACCTGTAATTGAACTTCATGTGAAAAGAAAATAATTTGTTTGCACGAAAATCCATTAAAAACTTATTTTCGATGATTTTCGTTTAAAAATATTCCATCAATTGAATAATATTTCATACAAAAATTCGTAACAAACGTTTCTTCAAAGAAAATTCATTAAATTCATTTATAAGAAAATTCGCTATTAAAAGAACATTTTGTACAAGAAAAGTAACTAATAGAAATAAATTACGTAAATTAAAAAAATATTCAAAATATGATCTAAATACAGAACTAGATACTTTTTACAGAGAAAATTATTTTGTCTGTGGGTCAATTGAATCCGGCTGTAAAGAAGAAAACAACCTCTTCTCCTGTCACAAATATCTACGTGTATGTTAACTGTGGCACGGTTTTACCAACTAAGGGCAACAACAGCTACTATTAAACTTGAACTAAAAGTCTTAAAAGTGCTTATCTTTCATTTTCAACAAAAAGTCGGTAAAAAATATATTGTAATTACACAATTTGGTCAGATAACGTTGAAATAGAATCAAAGACGAAAAAATGTAAAAAAGTTAAAGTCAACCGTGAGATTTGAACCCGCGTCCCTTCGCCCATCAGACAGGCATTCTAACCTTTACACCAATGAGGCTTCTCTCAGACTACAACGAAGAAAGGTAGATATGCTATAATGGTCTTAAGTTATTTATTTGTAATATGTAAGGTCTCTAGAGGCAAATTTTGCAGTTATTTTAACAAATGAGAAGAGTAGCATAGATCCATAACATTCTAGTACACATTTTATGTAATATTCTCCATAACAAACAGCAATAGTTATACTAACTTTAACATTTCAAATCTCCAGTTTGATATTTACAGGAGAAAAATTATAGAGTTCTCAAAGTAATCTTTCTGGTACTTATAGAACTTTTTGCGGCAAGAAAACGTTGTCTAATATTTTATAGATTTTGTTTAACGCCTACAATATTTTGGTACTGCGTCTTCTCTGACTTTTAGTGGCACTAAAATTTTGCTTCATTAAGTGCCTATAGCTTTTTTTTATTTTTAACATAGAGACCTAAATTTTTTGCAGAGTTTTCCTTTTACAACGTAAACTAGTCTGCCAAATGTGGTTGCCATATCTTTGTTATTTCCGGAGATATTAATTTTTTAGAGAATGACACCTGAACTTTTCCGGGAAAAAGTGGTCCGATTTTCCTGGCTAACGAACTTATCCAAGCCACTTGCAGAGAGAATTAACTTACTAAATTTTATAAAATCTGCCCTTTCTTTTTTGAGTTATCGGTGTGATACATATATATATATATATATATATATATATATATATATATATATATATATATATATATATATATATATATATATATATATATATATATATATATATATATATATATATATATATATATATATATAGGGTAGCGCATTGAAAACGAAACAGACCAATTTGCGTCCAGAGAAAATTTTTTTTCAAGAAACGCTGAAACACGTCAATTTTAATATTGAGGGGGGCATGTTTTGACATAAAACTCAACTTTGTCACAGCAGCCCCTTAAGGGTGGTGATAACAACCCTTATATTTTAAATAGGGAACATGGGTCGAGTGTTACATCACTTGAAAGATCTTTCTTTTCTGAATTCAGCAAACTAATTTTTTTGGAAGTTTTATAAACTCGTTTAAAAATTATTCACAGTTGACTGTGCCAACCGTAACGCAAACTTGTTTAATGAACGACATCTGAACAGACATGTTAACAGAAAATACATTTTGGAGTTAGTTGCAAAGTTTTGACAAAGTGGTTCAGTAGCCAACACAAAACGGGATCCTGAACGTGAATTTCCGGTTAGAAATGGGACTACTGAGATTAAAGTTATAGGACAAATTGCTGCAGACCCAACTTTGAGCACGAGAAAATTTGCCACTGTTTCAAACATCAAAAGAAGAACTAATAAGCGAATATTGAAGCACAATAAATTTCACCCGTATAAAATTCATCTTCTACAACAACTGAAAGAAGATGATTTTGATCGACGGCTGGAATTTTGTGAAGTTATGACTGCACGAATAGCTGATAACGGGAACTTTCTGTTCAATATCTGTTTTTCAGACGAGTGTACGTTTTTAGTAAACTCTACAGTCAATCGTCATATTTGTCGTTATTGGGCAGATAATAATCCAAGAAATTTTCACGAAGTCCACATTCAAACTCCATAGAAATTTAATTTCTGGACTGGCATTTTTGGAGACCGTTTAATTGGACCAATTTTTCTTGATGGCAATTTGAGTGGCGAAACGAATTTGAAGTTACTAGAAGATATCGTTTACCCTCTACTAATTTACATTGCTGAAAATGATTATCGTTATCAAGAAAATCAATTAGTGTTTCAACAAGATGGAGCTCCTCCGCATTTTGCACAACGTTTTAGGGAGTTTTTGAACAGAGAGTTTCCAGGGCAATGAATTGGGCGTAGAGGTGCTATTGAGTGGCCCCCTAGATCACCTATGGGGCCATTTAAAGAGTAAAATTTTCGCAACAGAACCCGAGTCTCGGGAAGAATTACAACGACGCATTGTTGAAGAATGCCGTCTAATAACTCCACAAATGCTCCAAAATGTCAGAGCTCGTTTTGAACAAAATTTGTACTTTTGTATGAAAACTGATGATCAACAATTTGAACACTTACTTAACTGAATAAACATTTTTGAATGTTTGGTTTTGTTTTTAGTTTTTTTAACGAAAAATCGACTAATTAGTGCATTTCTTATCACAATGAATAAAATACGTTCTTGCAACTCCAACTGTGAATAATTTTTAAACGAGTTGATAAAACTTCCAAACAAATTAGTGTGCTGAATTCAGAAAAGAAAGAGCTTTCAAATGATGTAACACTCGACCCATGTCCCCTGTTTAAAATATAAGGCTTGTTATCACCACCGCTAAGGGGTTGATGTGACAAAGTTGAGTTTTAACTCAAAACATGTCCCTCTCAATATTAAAACTGACATGTTTCAGTGTTTCTTAAAAAAATTCTCGGGAAGCAAATCGGTCTGTTTCGTTTTCAATGCGCCACCCTATATATATATATATATATATATATATATATATATATATATATATATATATATATATATATATATATAGATTGTGCAGTAACTTAATTTGTCTACCACGAAACATTTAATACATTTCTAACACGCTTTTATCTCAGATCCAGACTATCAATCTTACAGTAGCTGATCAATCAAAATATAAGGTATTCTTGATAATATAGTGTCGAAATAGTTGCTTGAGGTGTACAACATACCTGCTTTTATTAAATTAAGATAATTTTAATGCAATATATTCTGGGTCACTTAGTTACTAGCATGTTAGTCAATAACAGTTCTTATGTTGGCAGACAAACCAGAAACGGCAGGGATATAATTAATTCAAAGTTATCATCAAGAGTTTGTTAGGATTCGACCAACGCTCTAATTTACTGTTCTAAGTAAATATAATTAACAGCTACCTCCGATGCGGACTGATATAATTTAGGAATCTAAACTGTAGAGGTAGAAGATATACCCGGTGTGATCGATTAATAAGGAACTAAATCCTTAATATAATGATCCTCTTGTTTCCAATTCCGAGATTGTCGTGAAGGCAATTATTTTTTTTAAATATATATTTCGACAACACACCACAAGGGCTTACAGCCTAAATACTATCATATCGTGGATGTCGACAAGGAGGAAAGAGGCAACTTGTTAATTCTGGACTTGAAGGTTTGGAGGTTCGGAGGAGAAGGAAAAACATGTGCCGGCAAAGAATTCCATAGCTTGGAAGTCCTCGGAACAAAAGAGCGGGCATAACAGGATCTTCTATGCCTGGAGACCTGGACAGTGAAAGGGTGCATTCGCTCTGTTCCCCTGGTAGATCTGTTGGGGGCAGCAGGTGGAGGAACTATGGAAGAAAGCTTCTCTGAGCAGTGCCCGTGCAGATATCTATGAAAGAGAGAGAGAGAGGTCACCAACGACACGTTAGTAGGCAAGGGATGGCAGCCTTTGGGTGAGTGTAGGGTCACCGATGAGACGTATAGCTCTTTTCTGAATGGAGTCCAGGATAGCGAGTGTAGAAGCGGCAGCAGCACCCCAGATGTGGGAGCAGTATTCGAGGTTTGGCCTTATTTGTGAAGTATATAAGATACAGAGATTAGCTAGTGAAAAGTATTTGCGAGTCCGAAAGAGGAAGCCTAATTTCTTAGCAGTCACTTCTGCAATTGATGTGACATGTTAGTGCCAATTGAGATTTCGGTCCACAGAAATGCCAACAATTGAAAAGGACTCATTACTTTGGATAACTTGGTTGTTAGTTGTGATGGGTCTAGTGCTGGTGTATCTCTTATGAGTAAGACAGCAAGACTGAGTTTTGGTGGGGTTGAATTGTACAAGATTTCTACTTCCCCAGTCTAATATTCTTTGGAGATCCACGGAGACAGAATCCTCCATGTGTCTGCGATCCTCATCTAGTTGGGCTAAAGAGACAGGCTTAGGATATTGTATATTTGAGTGGAGGGTGCTGTCGTCCGCGTAACTGTGAATTGGGTTGGATGTACTAGACAGGAGGTCATTGATGTGGAGAAGAAACAGAGTAGGGGCTAAAGCTGAACCTTGAGGAACTCCTGCATTAATTGGATATAGTTTAGAGGAACGGCCATCCACGACAACAGAAATGCTCCGGTTGGAGAGGAAATTTGCTGTCCAGGTACAGAGTTTTGGTGGTAGGCCATAGGCCGGTAGTCTATTAAGCAGCGCTGCGTGCCAGACCTGGTCGAATGCTTTGGATATGTCTAGAGCGACAATCTGGGAATCACCGTGTAGTTCCATAGACTTGTACCAAGAATGGGTAACAGAGGAAAGGAGGTCGGCAGTTGATCTGCGCTGACGGAATTCATACTGCCTATCGTGAATTAGACTGTGTTTTTCAAGAAATTTTAGTAATTCGGTGTTTATATACTTTTCCATCATTGATGCAATATTGCATCAATGCAACCACAAAGAAGACCCATATGCTTCAGTTATAATATGACCTTATTAGTTTCCTGCATAGTATTTTGTGTTAGTAAGGCATATCATTGAAGCTAAATACAATTAATATTTATTGATTTACTACTGACGATTATATGCAGGTATGTTAGGTTCCTTTATTAAATATTGAAACACCCTTAAGAAAAGTAGGCAACACTAAATAAGTGTTGAAAAGGGTCTGGGTGCAGCAAGTATGTTATGGTAGAGAATTTTCGTAAAAATATTTCAAATCCGATAAATTTCCCATTAAGCTAGAATCTTCAATCTTGAACCATAGTAAAACCTATGTAAACGCAGCGTAGTTACTAAATTAAAGAATAATGATATAATGGAAACATAATGAAAACATAAAGAAAAATAATATCATGATAACATAACGAGATAACATAATTACAAATTTGTTTTAAAAAACTTTTTTGTTGTTTATTATTTGCAAAACTAGTTCGATTCTCGACAAGAATCAGTGTCAGCTTTCGGTAAATGTCCTCGAAGCTATTCGTCTCCTTGATCGTGCATGGAAAAAAGTCTCACAAAAACAGTGTAAAATTGTTTGAGGCATGTTGGATTTCATTTTGAGCATAGAAATGAAAACGTTGATCTAAGTATTTCGGAAGATGTTACCTATTGCTGACGAAGAAAACGCCGACGAAGATGATGACATTCCTCTGAGCGAATGTGCTAGGGCTATGAAATTGGCACAAGTGTAGGATGCGATGGATCACCGGAACATAGATGATTCTGTCGGAACTTCGGGAATTCCAACAGATTCCGAGGTAATTTAAGCTGCAAATTTAAACACTATTACGGTTCCGATTCAAACAAAGAATCTAAAAGCCCTGAATGCACCAATGTTTCACTGCAAGATGACATAGATTCCGCCGAGAAGCTTAGAATGGTTTTAGAGAGGACCTCAAACTGAGAGAATAAGCTAAGTTTTTTAACTTCTATAGAAAACTTTTTGGGAAAGAAGCAAAAAGAAAAACCGACTGTTTAAACGAAAATCACAGGGTACCTTTTATGATGTGTATAAAGGTAGATTAAGTAATAATGTACAGCATATACAGTGATGTGTATTGTTCATTCAAACTAGGCAGTTAGAATTGACTTTAAATATTGGTGGAAAGGGTTTTAGGGGAGTAATCCGTGTTGTACACTTACATATAAGTATGTACCTACCTAAATTTTTCTGTAGTTACTTCTTAGTTCTGATATAACGAGATCCGGTTTTTACGAGATATTATTGCTGGTGCATTGGCTCCTCATTAAATCCGGATTCTACTCTATATATATATATATATATATATATATATATATATATATATATATATATATATATATATATATATATATATATATATATATATATATATATATAGAGAGAGAGAGAGAGAGAGAGAGAGAGAGAGAGAGTGGCGCAGCGAAAATCAAAGACACCTGAATTTTTAGATTTGCTGCCTATACTTTTGATGACAAGAGTATCAACGAAGGGTTATTGGTCGTTGTCCTCCCTTTGGTAAGTAAACTTGATTGAGCTGTTCAACTTATTAGAAAAATTCTTGATGTTATCTTTACTGAGGTCAAATATGGCAAAAATATCATCGACATACCTCAATCACACCGTCGAAAAATACTCCACCACCCCAGTAGAGTCACTTTCAAATCGGCTCATAAAGACTTCTGCGGCGAAGGGAGATCATGGGTTTCCCATTGCGGTTCCCTTCTTCTGCCGATAAACTTCCCGCTGACTCGAAAGAAACTCTCAGCCATGCATAGTAAAGTTAAATTAATATATTCGTCCAACTGCATGTCATGAAGCATGTCACGAAGATAGTGAAGAGCTACATGGATAGGGATGCTGGGGGACAACGACTTGACATCAAAAGAGTTAAGTACTTCGTTTGGTTTTAACTTAATATCTTTGATTCTATTAATGAATTCAACGGAATTTTTCACAAAAAACTAGAAGGTTGAATATCTAACGTAGTGAGCTCTTTTGATAACCATTTGGGAAGTTCACAAGTCAGGAAACGGATACCGGAGACTATTGGTCTCATTTCATTCCCTGGATTATAGACCTTCGGGAGGCAATACATGCAAGGTACAATTGGATTGGATAAGGAGACCCTCCTCCTGGTATTCTCATCTTTAAATTCATGCATCTTCTGACTGTACTTTTAAACCGAGTTGTCACACCTGGACACATACCAAATCTCATTTTTAGTGTATAGTTTAGATATATAAAAAAATTCTGGACGCAGCAAGTGAGTTATAGTAGTGAATTTTCATAAGAATTGTACACTATTAGTAAGATCTATTAATACTGTTAATTCTTTAAATTTAAATGGACCTTGGAGATCGGTCTTGGAGCCCCAGCGATTATTTGAAAAAATTTATATTTTATATGGAGCTATAAATTAAAAATTGGGTAGATATAATAGGCAAGTACTCCAAGTCTCTTTAAAAGAAAAAAAAATATTATTTACAAAGGGAATGTACCTGCCAAATTATAAATATGGCAGATATTTTTCCTTATTAATTGCTTGGATGGTTTTATGTATATATATATATATATATATATATATATATATATATATATATATATATATATATATATATATATATATATATATATATATATATATATATATATATATATATATTGTAACAATATAAATTGAGTAGCTAAACAGCTAGGCTAGTTTGGGTGTAATTGTGGTTCCTCTTCTGCTTTAAACAGAGAATTATTGGCGACGATCATGGTTATTTCTTCTGGCTATCCGTCGTATACTGAATGAAATTGAGATATTTCGTTAAATCATTTCTCTTCGAACTACCCCTGGTATATCTTGTCGGCTGCCGCGCCTGCGATGTGGCTAAATATGCTGGTGGTTCGAGAATGGTCCGTATGTTGAGAAAGATAGATGGCTGGGGACGTATATGATGAAGTGAGAGCGAACGGTGGCGCTACTGGCTGTCAGGTAGGAAATGCGAATATTCCGGAAGGTTCGAGAGAGATTTGGTTGGTAGTAGTTTGAGCTAACACGTGGTTCTTTTGAGAAGCAAATCGGATATTATTTATCCCCATAGTGGATTAAATTGCACTCAGAAAATATCTGCAGTCTTTTGGTGATATCGTAATTTATATATTTGGTGTTGAAGACTGTAGAGATAACCCGTTTGAGGGGATATAAGGACCACTTTGGTCTCGTCACGTTGGTTGGAGTTTCGTATGCCCTCTTTGGAGGTAAGAAGTCATCATCTCTCGTAACTATAACACCTCTAGCATTCCGTTACTTATTGTTTTTAGGTTCCTTGTGCTGGGTAGAAAATCCTTGTACCGGGTAGAGAAAATCCTCGTGCTGGCTAGAGAAATCCTTGTATTGGGCAGTCCTTGTATTGTGCAGAAATCCTTGTATTGGGCAGTACTTTTGGCGAATTCACGTATCATAGGAGAATTTTGAGTGGAATAAGTCTCGCATGGAATGGCGAATTTTCATGTACCGAAAGAAGTACGGCTATTGAGTTAAATGGAGTTTTTATGTGCTAGTCAAGAGCAACGATAATTTCCGTCAGCTGTGAAATCTGTGGTTTATGAATTAGGATCTCAGTGAGGAGGTCTTCGCTTTCCGTTGTTGCATTGCCTTTCCGTTTGTTGCATTGTTTCCGTGCTTGCAGTTCCGTACCCTTAAAGGCCCCAGTTTGGTATGGAAATTGTTGGTAATTTTATGACCTAGAAGTCCAGAAGAATTTTCCGTTTTGTGATAAAGAGTAGAGTGATAAGAGAGACAATCTTGATAAGCTAAAATTTTAAATATTCACCTCTGTTAAATTTGCTATATCAAAGAATAAGTTTTACTACGATCAAATCAAACTGAATTTATTTTAGTTAAACTTCAATAAATGTGGTACAGATTTTTATGAGACCCTTGTTAATATAATTGCTTCACTTTTGATGGTTACCACAGTTTATTATATATTGTTAGCATTAGTTAAGCTTATTGATTATTCTTTGGGACTTGATATTTAATCAGGCCACTTAACTTAACTAACGTGTAATTAATTACTATTTGGGGAAAATAAGTTTGCGTGCACGAAAAGTGGGATTTTTTTCCATAAAACAATTATAGTTTTGGAGCACATTCATGCATACTCATTAGATGTCTTGATTATTTTGTAATAAGCCATTTCAGTTATATAATAGAGACTTTTTATTTTAGATCAGAATTTTAGAACAGCTTTTTAATAATTTCTTGTATGCCAAAGAAGTGTAATAAAAGCCCTTATTTTATCATATTATACGTGTGTTTTGGTTTTGTGTTTTGTTTTCAGGGCTGTTGAGAATACTTAGTGTTATTAGATCATTACCGTTACCTTTACTTGTGGGTCTATGAGACCATACCGTTCTGAGTTGTAGTTTGTTTTACCATAATTATAACTCCCTTGCAGCTTCCTGTGCTCGTTTGTGGTTGGCTATAGTTGCCAGTGTGATCCAAGAATTCTTGGTTGTGTTGGATCTGGGCAAGGAAGTATATTAGTGAACATCTTATTAGAATATCCGGGAGTGGAGGTTAAACAATCAAGTGGCGCCCCTAGTTAACATCTTATTTTGACCCACGCCCATCTCCACTGTGTAAAAGCTGGCGGCCCTCTAATTTCCCGGTAACCTAGCTTATGCCAATGACAAATTAGGTTTGTGAATAGATTGGGAATTATTTGAGCATTGTCATCTGGTATAAAAGGAAGTGCGTCGCAACATATATATATATATATATATATATATATATATATATATATATATATATATATATATATATATATATATATATATATATATATATATATACTAATAAACTAGCATTAGATATGGGTTGCAGGGGCCTATTTTGTGATAAGTCGCGATCTCCTTATCAGTGGGTCTTTTCTACGGAAAATAGCTAAACATTAAAAGAATTACAAACTTTAATTTCCTCTCGTTTGCATAAAGAAGAATTATAAACCTTATATACATACAGATTAGTAGAAACATACATCAAAATTATGGAAGATATTGTAACTCGACTTTAGGGAGGTTATTTTAGCCGTGAAATTATTTTTATAATTTATATGTAACAAGTACAAGTTATAAACTTTTTGGCTAAACGTACGCTACATAATTGCTTTCAGTAATTAATTGTTACCACTATTATTACTATTGCTTAATCCTTTAAGTTTCAAACCTGGTACAGTCCTACTTTTTTTATCAAACTATATAAGATTTATTACCTTTCATCTTCCCCATATTAACAGTTAGCTGTTAGCTATTAACAGCGTGGTAACCAGTAATTCAACACTTTTTTTCTGCGCAGATGTTTCAAGATATTCATGTCTTCAGTAGCAAACTGAATTCCATATGTGAGATAACAGGGGGACACACCTTCTCAATGTAAAGATGTTTAAATAGCTCATCAATCTTTCTTAGAGTGAACGAAGAAATATGTTTGACAGCTGAGTTTCGTAAAATTCCATGATATTTTGATAACAAAGTTTGTACACAAATTATGGGAGAGTAGAAGCTAATGTCTGTTTCTCGTTTCATGATGTGTTAGGAATATTAAATAATCTGTCACTGAAAACACATCCATGCGTAGGTGTTTTCAGAAGGAAAATCAATAAAAATCCAAAGAAAACACAATAAATATAATCTAATTCATTTACGTATCTCTTTTTGCAAGATATGAACGTCCAGTTTCTGACTAAACACAGATGTGTGGAGACTATTTTTCTGACTTCAAAAATGTTTGTTTATTCCTCCGTAACCGGTATCTCTGTATGACACCATCATCAGACATGAGTTTTTTGATTAAAAAATTCTTTAAAAATAAAAGCAAAGCAAAAAAAAGTCTGGACGCAGCAATTGCGTTATGGAAGTGAATTTTCATAAAATTGTTTTTAATAGCAAATGCGAGCAGGGATCAGTCTGATTACCGGTATAGCCTATGTAGTAGAGACAATGTACTATATTTTATCAAAATTACTTATTGTTTGAAAATGTACAAACATTATCCAAAAATGAACTTAAATGTTGGTTTCCTAGCCAACAAACCTTACGTTAATAGCAAATTGAGTTATTGAAATTTGAAGGATTTATTGATAATCGCTACCAAAACGCACTTACTGCGTCCAGATTTTTTCTTACAACCATGCATCATATTTCGATAAAAAATGCAAAAATACATTAACAAATTTGTTAGACCGTTGAACCATAAACCTAACTAAACCTACAGCGAAAGCATCAACTTAACTAAACCGACAGCCAAAGCATCAGAGAAAGGGTCTATTTGAAATTAAGTTTCTATAAATACTTTAGTAAAATGAAGGGTAATGATGGTTGAAGCTGAAACTTAAGGGTTCGCAGAATACTCTTTTGCAACATTGTCTTTTCACAATCCGTATTTGTTTCAAGTTCTTTACCTAAACATCGCCAATTTTGACGTTTAAAATCGCGACTTTGACGTTTTGAGGACAACTCTATTTTTTTTCTTTAACTGCCCATAAGTTCTTTGTCTCTAAAGCTGGAGACCTTAATTTTGGTACAGGGTTCACTCATTATAATACAAACACGCGTTGTTTGCCCTTACTTTGTTATTTCCGAAGATTACATTTTTTTTAGAAAACAGAAAATCTTCCGGGAAAATCTGGTCCGATTTTCTTGGCTAACGATATCCAAGTCACTTGCAAACGGAAGGTACCCGCCAAATTTGATCAAGATCGGTCCATTATTTTTTGGGTTATCGGTACGATATATATATATATATATATATATATATATATATATATATATATATATATATATATATATATATATATATACACATACATATTTATTATTATTATTATTATTATTATGTTTATTACCTTAAATTATACAATATGCCTATACAAAAAGTCTAAGACTTGTGGTGTACAATAACATAATTTATAAAGTTTGATCCAGAATTTCTTGACAGCTAGTGCATACCAAAATCAACAAACTTCAAATTTTGACTTTCCAATTAAAATGACCTTTTGCTGCATGTCTCTCTTCGGATGTTTCACCACATGCCTTTATTTATAATGAGTTGTGATCTGTCCATAATACAATGTCTATATATATATATATATATATATATATATATATATATATATATATATATATATATATATATATATATATATATATATATATATATATAAACACGGATCTCCTTATGAATGAATTTAAAAAAAATCACCAAAAATAAGTCTGGACGCTGCAAGTGCTTTATGGAAGTACATTTTTATAAAAATGTTTTTAATAGAAAATATGTTTCTTTAGTCCAAGCAGGCATCAATTTACTTACCGGTTATAACATACATAGTAGAAATAATGTACCATATATAATCAAAATTACTTATTGTTTGAAAATGTACAAAATTTTCCGAAAATAAAGTTGAAATGTCTCCGAGAAAACTGGTTTCCTAGCCAACAAACCTTAGATTAATAGCAAATTGAGTTATTAAAATTTGAAGCATTTAATGACAATTCGCTACCAAAACGCACTTACTGCGTCTTGATTTTTTTATTACAAACATGCATCATATTTCGATAAAAAATGCAAAAGTGCGATAATATAAGGGTGTTCGAAAAAAAAATTGTAGGTATCACCAACGACTTATGGGCCATACTGTTTGTCAAAATAATTTTATAAGATACAGCACAAGACACCCTATAATTAACGTATACAATTTTTTCTGGTACTTTGTATAATAACAATTATATTGAGCTTCACCGTAGAAATGCGTCACCCTGTATATATGTAAACAGATAGAAACTGAAACTAAACCCGAATATGAATTCTAGGAGGCCTAGTTTGCACTTATTTGAAGAAATGTATTCTATAAATTCTAAAGTCGCCGTTTCCTCATTAACGAACTAGTTAAAAATTATAGACCGTTAAATCATAAACTTAACTAAAACTGCTGCCAAAGCATTAGAGAAACGGTCTATTTGAAATAAATTTTCTGGCAACATTTTTGTAAAATGAAGTACAATGATAATTGAAGCTGACACTTTTCTTTACATACCCCGTTTTTGTTTCAGGTTCCTTGCCTAAATTTTGCCAATTTTGACGTGTCAAATCGCGACTTTGACGTTTCGAGGAAACCCCCAAATTTGTTTTCTCTAAATGCCTATAACTTTTTAGTGAATTTTCGTAGAATGCAATATGATTTTGTTTCAGTAACTTAACTCCAAAAGCTCTAATAGATATTGTTTACCATTCAGCAACGCAAAATGCAGCCGGATGTTTTATCGATACTTATTCTCAATTATTTAAATATAATCTAAATGATTGGGTGACCGATTTCGCATATCCATAACTGCGGTTGTAGTTTTAAATCATAACCGGTCGATCGGTTTTCGATCAACTTAGTTTAAATGACCCCGGTTTTTAAAAACGGTTATATGGCAGACTGAACGACTAGTCGACCGGTGTTTAGTTATCCATAACCGCGGTTTTCGAATCAAATTGTGACCGGTCGATCGGTTAACCGGTTTTCGTTCCCAGCACTAGTTGAGATTCAATGATAATCTATATTTTTTCATTTCAACCTAATAAATCATAATTTTGTAACCGAAAGCGCCAATCAAAAATTGCTTTACACTAATCTAGTTTTTTACGTAGATTATAATTTTATAACAAAAGTACATCACCACATCTAAAAATACAAAGTGACCCCCGTCTCTGAAAATAGAGAGGGGGGTAAATTTCAACAATATGTTTAAACATATATAACCCCAGCTCTCTATTACTGCACTAAGATTTCCCAATTTTTTTAACCGTTTTCGAGATATCCCTTGTATTTTAGACTTTAAAAAATCTTTCTGTATACTGCGTATCTTTATCTTATATTATATTATATATATATATATATATATATATATATATATATATATATATATATATATATATATATATATATATATATATATATATATATATATATATATATATATAATATATATAATATATATATACACATATATATATATATATATATATATATATATATATATATATATATATATATATATATATATATATAGTGTGTCCCGAAATGGACGGGAATGTATTGCTATCTCCGTTATTATTAGAGATAGGGAGACGGTTAAATTAGCAATGTTTTGTAGAATTTCATGATCGTTCCAAATATGACTTGTATTTTGCCCTGACTCTGTTCGCTTTCCAGTTATTTTGAAAAACCAAAATTTGTCGATTTCTTTTTTCTTCAATATCTAAGTAGGCGTTGATCTGACATGTCTAAAACTTGCACAATATCAGGAAACTTTTTGCACTTTGTGCTATTCTCAACTTTGAAATGTCATTTGTTTTTGAGCTACAGGTATCAACGTTTGTTTTTATTATGGCAGCCATATTGGATTTTTTGCACATGTGATAGCCCGTGAAAAGAGCTTTCCAATGATGTACAACATGTTGGAGAAATCTTGTAATTGCCCTGACAATTTTGAGAAAAACAGAAATCCAATACCAGAAAACAAATCACAAAAAAAGTGTTAAAAAAGCAGTAGGCCATGGAGTCTAACAAGAGACTTCTACTTTTAACATAATTTTCCGTAATGATTCGCGATAAAAAAAATAGGAACTTTGAGTACACCAATGAATCGGCCCATTATTAAAAATGATATTTTACATTACATTATCTTAAAAAAATTATATTTTAATTAAATAGGTTAAGCTAGTAAATAACTAAATTTACTTACAGAACTCAATAAAAAGCAGATGAATGATTTACGAAGACGCCTTTGAAAATTGTTTGATTTTTAAACGTAAGTCAACTGAAAAACAACTGAAGAAAGGTTGCTATGAATATAACACTATCGCGACAATTAAGAATTATCTGAACAATTTGAGGTGTATTTAACACGTTGCTAAAAATTTTGAACTAAATAATTGATTTCCTGTTTATTTTAAATATTATTCAACAATATGTTCAGTAATGAAGCATATTTTGACATGTTGGAAGGTTATATTCGTTCTGACAGAAATAATGAGGCAGCTGCAAATTCATATCAAAACAACTACCCAGAAAGACGACAACCAAACACCAAAATATTTTGCAGGATAGTGACCAATCTATTGAACGACGGTAGCTTCCAGGCAAAGAAACTACTAATGCCTAGAAACGAGGAATAAAATAATGCCGTCTTACAGGTTTCAAACGATAACCTCCCGCAATCTGTTCAGTTTTAGGGTGAACAAATTGACGTCCCAGAAAGTACGGTACACCGTGTATTAAAACAAAGTCATTACCATCCATAGAAACCTACAATCGTACAAGGCTTAAATATTGACGATTACCCTAAGCGACTTCAATTCTGTGGATGGTATCAAGAACAATATCAGCAAGATGAAAATTTTCATTTAGAAATAATATGGACTGATGAATCTAGATTTACAAATTGTGGTGTGTATAATCGCCATAATAGGCATTATTGGGCAACTGAACATCCCCATCTAAAGGAAGAAAGACGATTGCAAGACAGATTTGGTATTAATGTTTAATGCGGCTTATTAGGTAAAAAACTGTTATTTTTATTTGTAGATTAGACAGTTCGTTTTAAAAAATTTCAGGTAACTTCATTGTTGGTCCGTTCTTTTAGTGAATTTTCTTTAAAAAATTCACCAATGAGGAGATCCAGACTTTTGAATTAATTTCTTCAAATGAGCGCTATTTAGGACCCCTGGAACCCAAATCTGAGGTCGGTGTCAGACTTTATATATATATATATATATATATATATATATATATATATATATATATATATATATATATATATCTGTGTGTGTGTGTGTTTCACCCCTATAACTAAAAAAAAATAATGGACCGATTTTGATAAAACTTGGCGAGTCCATTCCTTTTTCAAGTGGCTTGGATAACTTAGTTAGCAAGGAAAATCCGCCGAGGTGTTCCCTAAAAATTTTGGGTTTTCTTTTGAAAAAAATGTATATCTCCGGAATTAACAAAGCAAGGGCAACCAAATTTGGTACGCGGGTTTTTATCGTTATAGGTCAGCTCTGTAGGTTAAAGGACAAAAAGTTACAGGCATTTAAAGAAAAATCAATTTGGGTTTTCCTCAAAACGTCAAAGTCGCGATTTAAAACGTCAAAATTGGTAATATTTAGGAAATGAACCTGAAATTATTATGACCTATGAAAGGAAAATGTCTCCAGAAGAATGTTTTGCAAAGCCTGAAGTCTTAGTTTCAATCCTCATTGTCCCTCATTTTACTAAAATATTCCCAGAAAATTCATTTCAAATAGACCCTTTCTCTCATACTTTGGCAGTAGTGTTGGCGGCTATAGAGTTTATCGGTTAATGGTATATCATTTTTGTCGAATTCTCGTAAAAATATTTAAAGCTCAATATATCCGTTATTATGCAAGATACGAAAAAAAAAATTGTATACATTAATTATGGGGTGTCTTGAGCTACATCTTAAAAAATATTTCTACAATTACAGGCTGGCCGATAAGTCGTTGATGATTTAAATAATTTTCTTTTTTTTTAATCGAACACGCCTTATGATATTGCATTTGTACATTTTCCATCGAAATATAATACATCTTTGTAAGAAGAGAAATTCGAGACGCAGCAAGTGCGTTATGATAGCGAATTTTAAATAAATGCTTCAAATTGGAATAGCTCAATTTACTATTAACCTATAAGGTTGACCAAGAAACCAGGGAACACTTTAAGTTTACTTGCGGAAATTTTTGTACATTTTCGAACAATAAAGTTATTTTGATGAGACGTGGCACATTATTTCTACTGTACAGATTATACTGGTAACCAAATTTGATGCCCGCTTTCTTAAAAAAACTCAGATGCTATTAAAAACATTTTTATGAAAATTCTACCATAGCTCACTTGCTGCATCCAAACTTTTTTGAAAATAATTTAACTAGGGAAAGGTATCTTAATCTATTGAGAAATGATATCTTACCAACAATTAGAAGAGTTCATGAAAATTTAGACGAGAGTTGGTACCAACAAGAAGGTTGTCCAGCTCACAATGCTAGGATCGTCAAAGAATGTTTGTACCAAAATTTTAATAATCGTGTCATTTGTGACAATGGGCCGGTTCATTGGTGTGCTCGAAGTCCTAATATAACACCCATGGATGGTTATTTTTGAGGTACTCTGAAGAATGATGTGTATAAATTCAATCCACCACAAAATATCAATGCATTACCAAACAGAATCATGGAAGCTATAAATCATATTAACCAAAACATCCTCACCAGAGTTTGCAGGCATGTTTCAAAAAGGTGTATAAAGTGCATTGAACAAAACGGTGGCCATATTGAACAATTTTCTATTTAGTGTATTTTTAAGTTTGTATTTCATTATTTGCTGAGCTCCGTTTCCAATTGTGTTGTTTTGTGGAGTTTGAGTTTCTATTTGTTATTCCCGGGTTTCGTTATTAAAGTCTATTGTTAGACTCCATGGGCTACTGCTTTTTGAAAACTTTTTTTTGTCATTTGTTTTCCGGTAATGGATTTCATAGCCTACTATCCTCAAAACGGTTTTTCTCAAAATTGTCAGTGCAATTACAAAATTTCTCAAGCATGTTGTACATCATTGGAAAGCTTTTTTCACAGGCTATCGCATGAGCAAAAAATCCAATATGGCTGCTATAATAAAAACAAACGTTGATACCTGAAGCTCAAAAACGAATGACAATCCAAAGTTGAGAATAGCACAAAAAGATGACTCTGTAAAAAGTGTCCTGATAATGTGCAAGTCTTAGACATATCAGATCAACGCCTACTTAGATATTGAAGAAAAAAGAAATAGTTTGGGACACACTATATATATATATATATATATATATATATATATATATATATATATATATATATATATATATATATATATATATATATATATATATATATATATATATTTCAAGACTTTATCTTTAATTTTGTCAGCTAATTCAATTTGATTAAATATTTTAATTTGTACTTACCTGCACTTCTTTAAACTTAACAGGTGATTTATTGTTGTCACTACTGATTAGAAAAGGTAACAGGAATTAATAATACAAAAAATTTATTGCTAGATATTTATTCGTCGAGGTTTATTTATAAAATATATTACACAAGTTATCTACACTGTACAGGATTTTCGTTACTCAGTGCTAACAAAAAATAATAAATAAAAGAAACTGTACACATAAAAGACAAAGAAACACTATTTATCCTATTTTAGAAAACATACCCACACGAAAACATGCATGTGTATGTTAAAAATGCACTTTACTATTAATTCAAATATTCATTTAAATTCAAAACTAAAACAGCATTATTTTTACCTTTTTTTTTTCAAATCAATAATCGATTAATTTTATTAGAACATTTCAAATAGAATAAAATATATAGCACCAGTCGAGGACTACAAATATACAAGTAACATATGAAATATACACATAATTACAGAAGGGCCCTATGTGAAGATTTAGTATAGGGAGAAAACTAACAACAATAGCAATTAAACAATAGAAAATAGATTTTAAAACATCAAGTTCTTACTCTACAATTCATCACAGACCTCCGCGGCGAAAACTAAAATTGTCCAATTCGGCTCCTATGCCGCTACTAAAATCTATCTATACAGTGAAGCGTTCCATTTTTTAAATTATATAATTCTAATATTAATAATTATAATTATAACATTGCACATTACAACATAAATATCTCCTCTTTTTACACAGACTATTATATTTTCCTTCGGTATATATCTTTCTTACGATTGTCTTGCAACTTTTTTAGTTATTTTGCTGACGCAAAATATTACTTTATGTTTATAGATTCCATTAACAAATTTTCAACAACTATCACAACTATATATAGAATTTAAAACTATCAAGAATTGTACATATTTATAGATAAATTAAAATTCAAAGAAAAAGTACCCACCGACAAATACGTTTGTATTTTATATGTTTTTCTAAGAAATACATCAAATATAATAGATATTATAATAAGTACACTTGGAGAACACCGAAATCACCACAACACATATTTCAGAGACCTTACGATCGTTTCGTTGACAAAGTCAACATCTTCAGAGGAAGAAAAGAATTTTCTCTGAAGATGTTGACTTTGTCAACGAAACGATCGTAAGGTCTCTGAAATATGTGTTGTGGTTATTTGGGTGTTCTCAAAGTGTACTTATTAGTGCTCATCACAGGTTTCAGTTTTCACATAGAGATATTATAACAGTTATAGCAGTGACAAAAGAGATTTTGTTATCCACACAGAATATTTTGGTTTTGTGCGTTTCTCTGGTCATCAGTGGCAGCCACAATTTTTATCTTTAAATGCTTATTTTTTTTTTCCTTTTAACTTATCGAACTCATCCAAGCCACTTGCAAAAGGAAGGTACTCACAAAATTTGATCAAAATCGGCCCATTATTTTTTGACTTATCGATGTGAAATCCCCATTTGTGAATTTTTAGTTCTACGAAAAATTCGCTAAAATGCAGCTTCTCAAAGAATGCTATCCAAATTAAGTATTTTGAGTAATATAGCGAGATGTAGGCTTACAGCGGACTTTTGGCATATATCTAGGTATTTCACTATGTCGTTAAAGTCCTGTATCATAGCAGTTATATTAGTAATGTGGGACTAACGTAATTTTAATGAGTGCTAGCAAGAACAAAGCTTCTAAGAAATACATCAAATATAATAGATATTATAACAGTTATAGCAGTGACAGAAGAGATTTTGTTATCCACACAGAATATTTTGGTTTTGTGCGTTTCTCTAGTCATCAGTGGCACCCACAATTTTTATCTTTAAATGCTTATAATCTTTTCCTTTTAACTTTTCGAACTCATCCAAGCCACTTGCAAAAAGAAGGTATTCACAAAATTTGATCAAAATCGGCCCATTATTTTTTGACTTATCGATGTGAAATCCCCATTTGTGAATTTTTCATTCTACGAAATTTTGCTAAAATGCAGCTTCTCAAAGAACACCATCCAAATTAAGTATTTTGAGTAATTTAGCGAGATGTAGGCTAACAACGGACCTTTGGCATATATCTAGGTATTTCACTATGTCGCTTAAGTCATGTATCATAGCAGTTATATTAGTAATGTTGGACTAACGTAATTTTGATGACTTCTAGCAAGAAAAAAACCAGTCTATGCTGCTTTCGTGTTCGCTTTTTCCACAGTCCAACTAAGCATAGCTGAATATACTAAATACCGATATCGAGACCTTTTTTTTGGTTCACAACTGCTTATTTCTCAAATAAGAAAAATCAATTGTGAAGCCAGAGAAGAAGCAGTGACACTTTTATTTAGTATGAAAGGATTTTACCAAGTAAGGGCAACACCAATTATTGAATACCCCATTACGTCAATTTTTATGATACGGTTTGTCACCAAAATGTCAAATTTTGTGGATAAAGTTTTTCAATAAAAAGGTAATTTTGGAAACATCGTAATTTTTCTAGGCTGAGATTGTATATAAAAAAAGTTTGTAAAGCTGAAAGTTACAATTTGTCAATTAGTTGATTTTAAGCGTTTATAACGTTTAATTTCGCTGAAATAATGTAGCAAAACAAAGACCAAAAAAAATCAATCCACCAGACCTAGTGACCATGACGCCTGTTTACAGGAAAAACGTCAAACTCTAAAGCTGAAAGTTACGCTTTAGCAATTGGTTAATTTTGAGCGTGAAGTACGCTATATTTTTTTGAATTAATGTGGAAATACATAGACCAAAAAAATCAATTCAGTAGACCTAGCAATGTAATGCCTGGTTACAGGAAAAATGCTAAATTCTAAAGCTGAAAATTACAATTTGCCAGCTAGTTAACTTTAAGCGTGAGCGTTACATTTTCCGGAATAAATGTTTTTTTTACTTTAACGTCGGCCTATTTCCGCGACTATGGCCAATCACCAACGCCAGGGAGCAGTTTAACCTCACTATCCTGGAAATTTTCCCGAACCCGTGTCTTTCCGTAAGGAGGCTAGGGATGTTTAACGTGCCCAACATCGCATGGACAGGGAACCGACGTATTGACGCCCCCACCGAAGGGCGAAACGTGCAGACATTCAACTTGCTCATATACAATGCGAGAACTTCAGTTGATTTTAATTTATTACAGTTTGTACTGAAAAAGTAAAAGGGAAACCCTGGGAATCGAACCTAGTACCCTTCGGTTCAGAGGCACATGTTTTTACCCCTGGACCACGGAGTTTCCCAGAAATAATGTAGCAATTCAAAGACCGAAAAATCAATTCATTTGACCAGCGAATATAATGCCTGGTTGCAGAAAAAATGTTTAATTCTAAAGCTGAAAGTTACCGTGTGCCAATTAGTTATTAATGAGCGATATATTTTCCAGAATTAATGTAGCAATACAGAGACCAAAAAAATCAACTCAGTTAACTTAGCAAATATACTGCGTTGTTGCAGAAAAAAATAAATCCTAAAGCTGAAAGTTACGATTTGTTAATTGAACAATGCTACATTTTCCGGAATTAATGTAGCAATACAAATACCAAATAAATCAATCCAGTGGACCAGTTATAAAATTCTTACATATAAATTTGTAATGGATGAGTTCTATTGCTAAGCGTGACGAGCTGTCATTATGTAACAAAGTTAAAGAAAAAACAAAAGTATGGTAATGTAAGTTAATGGGGGGCGAGGCAAGTATTGTGACTTTTTAGTAACAAAAATCTGTGGCTAATGAAAGAAAACTTTCGTGGCTATCTTACAATCATCACCACCACCACCTTACATATTTTTGTTAAAACTTTAAAAACAGGGCTAGCAAAAAATTAAACTACCCCACCTCATTTAACTGGAAAACGCGACCAAAAGCGACAATTTCTTCCAAAACCAAGCTAACAAAATCTGAAACATTCCGACGATAAGTAATAAGCAACTCCAATAAAGCGGCGCAGTATTTTTTGCGCCCTATCGGATGCAAACTAGGTAATTTTCTGCCAAAACTTTTGTACATATAAATTCCGAAATTTCCTTCCTAAAACAAGCCAAAAGGAATCTTAAGTGATGAGCACCTCTAACAAAGGCAACCAGTAATTGTTTTATTATTTATTTTTTTATTATTAGTAGTACAAAATTTTACAATGTGTTTCACAAATAAGCCTAATGCTTGTGCTTGCAATAAACACAATTTTGATATCTGACTTGCCTAAAGGGAACTGCCAAATCTTGCTACTGTCACATTTACAATTTTGTTAAATATTCAATAATTTTGAACTTCCTTTTTGCCACTAACAATTGGACTACCACTCTAAATGTTCATCTCTCATTTTACAATAACTCCGCCTCTTAAACCAGAAAATTCTTCCAAAATACTGATATTAATTACAACACAAACATTTTGACATTTTTATTTGACAACTAGAAATATATGTTTGCGTAAGCAGATGCAAATTATGTAATTTTCTGCACAAATTTTGCATACATGACAATTCAAATCAATTGAAAGCTGCTTGAAATTCTTACGAAAAGATATATTTCAGCTCGATTAACATGACACAAACCGATCTCGTCCTTCTTGGGACTTGTGTATCCGTTACCAAGAGGTCAGCTCAACAGCCCTGGCAGGTCTGCCGTAAGTAGCCGCTTCTACCCTAAGACACCGAACGAAATCTTTTTGCCTATGTTGGGGTGAAACAACAGCAGTTTATCACAAAGAGTTTGCACGCAGAAAATTTGTATCGGTAGCAACTATTCATAAAAAAACATCAAATGCTTCTTAAAATTTTCCATTATGATTTAAGTCTTTCACGGCAAGTACAATTTGGAGAACCCAATTCATCACAATACAGTTTTCTGGCCCGACGATCGTTTCGCTAACAAAGTTAGCGTCATCAAGTAAAACTCGTTTACTCATCCCCTTGATGACATCAGCTTTGTTAGCGAAACGATCGTCGGGTCAGAAAACTGTATTGTGATGAATTGGGCTCTCCAAATTGTACTTATCAGTGCTCATCACAGGTTCCAATCTTCACTCATCTTTCACAGCAGGAGTTGCTAGAAATGCTAAGTCGTTTCCATACTGTTCGCCGCAGTCGAACCTACAGATTTTGCTGTCCAATTTTTCATTTTCCTAGATTTTCAGTTTGGATACATAGTTGGCTCTTTATGAAGGGGATGCCTATGAAATCTCATAAATTTATTTTAAAATTAGTTTCGAAGTAGATTTATTTTGGACGAATTAGTCCAGTGTGCTGGCCAACCAACTTAATCGAGCTATTTACAAAATAAAGAAACGTATCAGGCTTGAGATGAATCCCATTCGTTTGGAACAGGATCCGTGGGAGTATTTGTTAGACTTGGCAGCTTTTGTTCTGGGTTTTAAAAATTAGGCTAATTTTGTCGGTAGGATATTTAGTGGAAGGTAGGGAGGCTTTTTGCTATTGTTCTTGTTGTGGCGTAGTTCTTGGTGTTTGGCCGTCTATAATGTTCCGGTTTTGATTATTGTACCGGCTTACCAATAAGGTTAAAAAGCACAAAAGTTTATGGTTATCGTTCGGTATACCAAGAGATCGTGATACTAAGGTTTGAACGATGGAGTATAGGTGTGATGGGTGGTGGTGGGATTGGGCGTTAAGGTAGCGATTAACGTGAATTCGTTTTCGGTATACAGTGTAATAAAATCGTAGGTACGGTAGGTTTTTAGTAATGCGTAAATCAAAGAAAGATAAAGAAGAGTTATTTTCGGATTCCACGGTAAACTGGATTTGAGGGTTGCTGCTATTTGTGTAATACAGGAATTTATCCAACGACTCGTTGCGATGGATGATGGTGGGATTGGGCGTTAAGGTAGAGATAGTATAAGTTCGTTTTCGGTAAACAGTATAAGAAGATCATCGGAATAGATTTTTAGTGATGCGTATATCTGAGAAAGGTAAAGACGAGTTATTTTCTAATTTCATGGTAAACTGGATTTTGGGGTAGATGCTATTTGTGTATCCAAATACCCTTTATCATATGACGAGATGGTCGAAAATGCCGTCTTAACGTAACCTAACTAACCGGTTGGTTTTAGTTTCGCGGAATTGGAGGCTTCTGTCTTCAAAATGATAGCTAGTGCAGGAGAGAGTGGTAAGCCCATTGAATTGAATTTGAGTGTAAAATTTATTTTGATGAAGAAGGTAATTGCGATGTTACTAAGGGGCTAGCACAGCTGGTGGAATATTGTGTTTTGTTGGAATATTAGTGCATAGAGAAACGATGTCGAAGCTAACAGGCATCTAGTTTTGGAAAAGGTGATGTCTTGAATATAAATAAAATGTGTGGAGTTTTTGACGTAAGAGGTGGCTTTTTTTTCGTGATTTGCGAGTTTTTGTGTCATTGCTGGGAACTAACGATGGGGTGAAGGGGAATATCAGGTTTATGGATTTTCCGGAAAACGTATTTTCTAAGAGCGCGAACGGTTTTTTCGCGGGGACGAAGTTCTTTTTAAATTCAGATTTGAATTGGGAGCTACTTATTATACTTTTGATTTTCCTTTCAGGGTAAATTGTAGGATAGTTAGAAATTTGTCCAGCCTGTGTTGTTTAGTAAAATCTCCATCTATGGTATACAGTCTTCTGTTTGTTTGTTTGTCTGCTTATTTGTTCGTTTGTATATTTGTTTGTCGAGTATAACAGTAATGTCGCCTTAGTCAGCTGGCATGACTATTATATTCTTGTTGCATATTAGGTCACTGAGTGGTCATCGTTCGTGAAAAGATAGATTGGAAGGTGCAGGTTTGGCAGAATGTATCCTGCATGAATTCTGACAATGTCTTATCTTATCATTTCAGTTTCGTCACTCTGTTAGTGTGTTCTGGCATATTCTGCTTGCTGAAGATTCACTACCATAACGCATTTGCTGCATCCGGGCTTCTTTTGATGTTAACCGTGTAACGCTGTGTTCACACTGTAAAATTAAATAACCTGACTTGCCTTAAATTAGACTTAGTCAGAGTTGTTTGTTCTTCAAAACAAGCTTCTCAGCAGCCTCGGTGATGCAGCAGCAAGAACGTGTGCCTCTGATACCAAAGGTCTTATATTAAATTCTTAGTGGAAGCGTATTCGTTTTCAGAATGTAACATCAACCGAGCTGTGGCATTGTGTTTGAGTAAGTTGTATTTCCGCGTGTTTTGCCCTTCAGGGGCGTGAAACCGTCGGTCTCTTGTACCATGTGATGTTGGGCACATTAAAAATATCTACCTTTCTTACAGAAAATAGAGGGTCCGGAAAAATTTCAGGGAGGAGAAACTGTTTGCTGCCCCCGGTGTTTGGCCATAGTCGCGAAATTAAACTGACGTTAAAGAAACGAGATACACTAAGTGACGATTGGAACCTATGATGAGTACTGGTCAGTATCCTTGGAGAACTTAAATCACCACAACATATCTTTTTAAAGACCTCACGATCGTTTCACTAACAAGGTTAGCGTCATCAAGAATTTTTCATCCTCTGATGATGATAACCTTGTTAGTGAAACGATCGTCAGGGCTTTAAAAACATGTGCTGAGATTATTTGTATTCTCCAAGTGTACTTAAACGAAACACAATACAAATAGAGAAATAAAAAAACATTTTTAATGTCAGTAGCACAAACATTTAGTGTAATCGCAGAGATAGACCGATGGTGAAGTAACAAAATACAATAGAAGTAGAAATATCGATGTGAGACTTCTTCTCTGGCTTCACCATTACTTGAAACCAGACAAGAAGCCACTACTCTTGTATGTATTATAGAACTGTTTCACCAAGTCAGGCCATCAACCAATGAGTAAATAAAAAGCTTTTCTTCATGTATTCGTTTACCTGTCTAGCAGACTGACGTATAAAACGAAATAAATGACAATCTTTTATTATTTTTGTCGCTTGAAACTCACTAAAAACTTTTGAAATTAATGGCTCCACAGTGTTCAGTAAATGGCTAGATGTAAAAATATTGTTAAAATAAATAATTTAAATGAGTAGTTTTTTAGAAAAAGTAATAATAAAATGTATAAATTCTTTTTTATGTTTAGGAGACTGACGTGTTAAAAAAATTGTTAATGAGGGATAATTTCTAGTTCATTTTTTAGCTTGATCACTTTTGGCTTTTAAAATTGAATGGTTATTAGCATACAATAGGTTACTCAATTTAAAAACTTTTTCCGATAAGTTTTTCAAATAAGTAGTTATTTCCAGAAATTAATACTGAATCCAATAGAGTTTTCTGTAAACTAAACCATTTGATATCAGTATAGACTAGTGAACTATTATAGGTTCTCTGCTTAGAACTAACGTGGTTTTTTTCATGTCTAGTAAAAAATAAATGTTAATTTTAATTTCATTTATTGCAAAAATCTAACAAACAAAAAGTGATTCATTTAATTAATTATATACAGTTATTTATTTGACAGTGACTATCTTGTAAAATAGAAACGTATTTGTTATTGGAAATTATTAAAAATTCTGAGTTAACGTAACAAAAATTTGCATTTCTAATAAGAGATTATTAAATGAAAATTAGGTACAGCTTGTCAAAGATACGAAAATACCTTAGAATCGACGCTACTTGATGGGCACACAACACCAAGCTTCTAGTCACTACTATTTTATTAACCATTCAGTAACATCAACTTCAGATGCATCATGTAAAATCCATGCAATTACGCAATATAACATTTTTTGGTGAAATTCTGGAATCCAAATTACAACGTAACTTGTAGTTAATGCCAGTTAACAATTTATTTACAGGTGATTGTATTTCATCTTATTTATTTCTTTTGACCATTAGCTGAGGTGTTGAAAGCAAAAGTGGCCCAACCATCAAAAATGAACTTACTTGACTATCGTCTTTAAGAGGTATACATTTCAAAAATAAAATCCCAAAACAACCCAAACAACCTTTCTTTTATAGACAGTAGATGGGGCCACATAGTTCGCTTTTGTTTAGATGATTGCATATCAATACGTCAGTATGTAGACAAACCAATTTTAATATTGCCGCTGCTGAAATGAGGGATCGCATTAGGTCATAAATCAAAATGAGGTCAACATGTTCAGATCGACCATACCTACAAGTGCGAGGCAAACTTTAAGCTTGCAGTTGCTGATCAACACAAGCCAGTGGCGTTGTATCAGAGCCATTTGGTTTTATAAATCTTTCAATAAATCATGATAATATCACGATCATAACACGCCAACATTTTTGTTTTCGGGGATTAGATTGCCGTCATAAAAAAGGCCAAAAAAAAATTTACAATTTAAAGTCATGGCTATAAATGAATAAGACTTGAGAACAGTTGAGGCAATTTACTGGGATGCATCACAAGCAGAAAAATCGATCAAGATTGCAACAAATTTGAATGATTAAAAATGCAGTGGTCTTATTTTTGGAGGTTCATGGTGTTTTCCAACTATCCCAGTAAGCCGAAAGTAGTATCTTCAAGAGTGGACATATCCAAAAGAAGACAAGTTCTATTACCAAAAAAAAAAATGACAATAGGGCGTCAACAGTTGAACTGTTTATATCAAGAAATGTTGACAAATGTCAGCAAATCTTGACACAATAATTCAACTGTTGGCATTTGTTGGCGCCTCGGGAACTCCATCATTATCTCTATCCAAATGGTCGACAAATCGATAAAAAGAAGGTGAATAATCTCAGAGAGCATTTTCCCTACGTAGGTACCCCTTGTCAGCCATGAATTTTATAGTAAGGTACGTTCATCAGCAAATGCAACGTATGATTTTCTGGATCTTGATAATAATGCAATGGAAGCAGAATAGCATGGGTCTACGTTACTTTGGCTCAAGGCATAAGTTTTTATCTTTTATTTTTCTGGTTGAATTTTCCGTTTATACGTTTTTTTATGTTTTGTATATTTCTTGAATATTTTTTCTTTTATTAGAAAAATGAGATTGTTCTAAATAGCCATGGATGTGAAAGTGATCCAGCAGATAGCTATAAATCACAAGTGACCTAACCAACTTTTTCTTTCAAATTCAGTTTATCCCTTAAGAAAGCCGCTTGGTTGACAAGCCGTCTAAATTATGAACCTGAGTTATTAAAACTTACCACACTGGCGCAATTAAAAATGCTCAAAGGGGGAACCATACAATTCTGCAGTATTCTGTCCGACTATTTAATGAAATGTAGTACATAGATGTAGGCAACTTTTGCTCTCAACAGCTCAGTTTAGGCTTAGATTTTACATGAGACTGCATTTAGCACGGGGCAAATAAGCAAATATAAAAAACACCCTGTTTTCACCTAACGCCATCTTTCCTATGCGAAGCATGTGGTATTTTTACGTATCTTTCTATATTTGACAAGCCTGTAGATGGCTTCTCCCTAAAGCAGCATCCAATTTATACACGCCCAAAAAATAAAACATAAACAAGATCTCTTAACAAATTAACAATAATTACGTATATCAGCTATTGTAGTGTCTTGTAAAAATTGCATGCTACCTTAGAAAAAGCCTATGCTGATAAAACTTGACAGAACAAATTATAAAAATTTACCTTTGGCTAAGAACGCTTCACTGTAAACGATGGAAAACCGAAAACAAAACCACTCACAAACACTTGTGTTTTAATATAAAACCTGGCCGAACGGACTAGTATTAGATCACTTGAAAAACAAACAAAAACCAGCAAGTGTTTATAGGGTACCACAAGGATCACCAGTGATCACAATAGGTGTAGTGTTTAATTACAAAAAAACAGGTTACGTTATTATTTGGTCTTTTTCTCTTTCACTAGCCGTTTGAAGATGATTCAGCGATTGAACCAGATAAGGAACGCCGTCATGACCAGCAGGATGGTCTTGACCGGACTGGAACTAGATGAGTTGAACCTGCTGAGTCCCAGAGATTCTTCGACAGCTGGGCTGCTACTTCGGGATACTTTGCTTCTGGCGGCACCCTCTATGTGGTTGCCGTCCAGTTCTATGAGAGGCGTTCCGCCAGGCCAGCCTTCTGTGCTGTATCTTCTGTAGTTGCACTGGTCTATGTTGCTCCGCATGAATGGTTTGGTGATGTTGGGATAGTGGGCTTCCTTATCGGTGCCCTGAAACAAAAAAAACTTGGTTAGAATCGACTTTTTCTTTAACAGTGTTTGTAGTAGACACAAAAATCCATTAAAAAAATTTCTACACGCAGCAAGTGGGAAAGTTAATGGTAGTGAATTTTCATAAGAATTGTACACTATTAGTACGACATATTACTAGAATTAACATTTTGAATTTAAACGGATCTTGAGGCTTGGATTAAAGGCCCTAATACAGGCTCAGATTTTTCTCGAAAATGTTACAATCGATATTCTCTATTATCAATATATATATATATATATATATATATATATATATATATATATATATATATATATATATTTCTATCTTGTGTTCTACCTTCTTTTGAGACAAATGCCCAAAATTGAATTTTCTCGAAAATGTTACAATCGATATTCTCTATTATCTATATATATATATATATATATATATATATATATATATATATATATATATATATATATATATATATATATATATTTCTATCTTGTGTTCTACCTTCTTTTGAGACAAATGCCCAAAATTGAATTTTCTATGAAGCTAGAAAATTAAAATCTGGTATACCTATCTGGGTACACAGTCTCTTTAAAAGAAATTTGTACTAAAAATTTTATTGAAGCTGCAAAAGATTTCTAAACAAAAAATTAATTCATATTTAGGAAAAGAAAGTATTTGCTAAATTATTAACGTGTCAGGTATTTTTCCAACAAAAAAAAAAGTTTTTTAAAAACAAATTTTTTTCTGTTTTATCAACAATAAAAAAATGCCTACTGAAATTTATAATTGTAGACTTAAAGGCGACAAAGTTATCTAAGCGTTAAAAAAAACCGATATCCTGGTCCAAACGTATGAAACTTTGAGTGTAATGTTTCTGCAAAACATTAAACTTAGTGAAATAAAACAAAACGTTAATGTGGATCGTGCCGGAATAGAACACGTACCGGCGGTCAAGTCTAGTTATAAGCTGAACACGGTTACCACTCGGCCAAGAGATCTGCGTAAAAGTTTTCATTTACACGGCATTATTCCCGTCCTTAAACCTCTCTATGCTATATTTTCAGTCTGGAACTTTAAATAGAGCCGTTCATCAAGCTACAAATATAGTGTGTTTTTAAACTGCATTGAATCTCCAACTTAAAAAGCATTACTTTTTAGAATCACATCATTTTTAATTTCATGTTATCTGTACTTTCGCGAGATAACACTAGCCAATTCATACATTGTATATAAGAAGTACAGATCGCGACTCAACACCCAAGGTCGCTGACTAATGGTTAAGTAATAACAGCGCAATTAGAAGAATAGACTATTCATGGATGGGTAAACAACTAGACCGAACTCAGCAACCAGCCACATGCCAAAATCACCTTCAAAACAGCAACCTCGAGTGGAAACAGCCTTTCGGTCCACACCCCACCAATGACTATATATGGAAGTTACCAGACCACGGACGAACATCCCTACATTATTATTGCTTGAGTCTCATTTCAACTTGTCCATATTTTATCTTTGTATTTTCTCTATTCATAAGTACTTTGTGTCATCATAAGTCAATAAAATATTTTAATAATTCAAGTGTGTTAAGAAGAAAGTTAACTGGCGCAGTCGCAACGGATAGCGCTGAAGAACCAAAGGTATATTGATTCTTTGCGTTTCAACACTTAACAGCCAAAGAACCGTTCATACAAGATACCATGAAGACAGCAGCAATAGCATCGATCCTGTAAGTTGTTTGCTTTCTTTACTTTCCTATATATATATATATATATATATATATATATATATATATATATATATATATATATATATATATATATATATATATATATATATATTGTACTTCTCGTATGTCTGATAGCGACATTGATGAATTAGAACATTTAGAATATAGATTAAGGAATATTAGTATTGGCGAAATTGATGTTGTGGAACAACCTGATATAAATAATTCTAGAAACAATTTAAATATGGCAGAATTCCAGGAACCGTCAATTTGCCCATATACCACCCTCGCGTATGGACAATTATATTATACATTGTGATAATAATAACAATAATCACAATAACTTCAAGATACATCTTGAAGAAGTCACAAAAGAGAACTGCTGACTTCACACCAATTACTGGATTTCCGATGACTAATCGGAACGAACCATAGGCTTCGTTTTCTAAAGGATGGGGGAGATAACAATAACCAACTCATATATTGTACATAAGAAGTAGAGATCCCGATTCAACACCCAAGGTCGCTGACTAATAGTTAAACAATAGCAGCGCAATTATAAGAATAGACTATTCATGGATGGGTAAACGACTAGACCCAACTCAGCAACCAGCCACCTGCCAAGATCACTTTCAAAACAGCAAACTCGAGTGGAAACCACATTTCGGTCCACGCCCCACCAGAGACTATATATGGAAGTTACCAGACCACACACGAACATTCCTACATTATTATTGCTTGAGTCTCATTTTAACTTGTCCATATTTTATCTTTGTATTTCTTCTATTCATAAGTATTTTGTGTAATTATCAATTAATAAAATATTTTAAACATTCAAGTGTGCTAACAAGAAAGTTAACTCGCGTAATGGTATGGTCACAGCATAACAAGCCAACGGCTGTGGCATGGTGTCCAGTGTTGACATTGCCAACGATGTTCGTGTGTTCGGGATTTTATTGGCCGAGATTTGCCGATCGCTATTTTTACCCGTGTTATTTGTATTATTTTATCCTGTGGTATGTACCAATTTACGCATGGCAGCTAACTAGTCCGTCTTCGTCAGGTATTGGACTTTAATCACTTCAGTCGTTTCAATCCATGTCTTTTAGATTTTATTTTTAATTTGAACAAAGCTCCAATATTTAGGAACCAAATTTACAACAGAAGTTTACTTACAGGATTTCTAGCTACATTTGTACTCTAATTTAAGTTACTTTAACACTTTCAAAAATACAGCGTTTTCAAATATTTTTTTATATTTTTGGGGGGAAAACATGTCCGTTATAACTGATTTACGGACTCATCCGCGGCCCCTCAAGGAAATTAAGATATGTGCCAAGTTGCGTTCAAACCAGATGAGTATTTTTTGAATTATCAGTCGAATACATACATTATACATTATACATTATATATATATATATATATATATATATATATATATATATATATATATATATATATATATATATGTGTTCAGGACACTTATCATCGCAGGTCTAAAATGAACGTGACTTGTGTTAAGACAGGGTGCGACCTCCCAGGAATTCACTTCATATAACCAGGCAAGAGCCGGCAGAGACGATTCAGCATCCGGCATTGCAGGGTAGAACGCTTAAAACGATAGACGATAGATGTGCTTACAAATCCATTGTGTGAATTGCAAAGTTTTTGTTAATATTTGTTGTAGTTAAAGCTAAAGATAGTGTAAATTGATTAATATACTATTAACCAACAAAATAAGGTGATTACTTATTTTCAAAAGCAAAAAACCCAAACAGTAATATGTCAACATATAAAAATCCAAACGGACCGCGGATATGGGTTCTAGCGCCTCTAATTAGCGCTCATTGTCTGCTTAGTCGGTTTACCATTTTTAGGAAAGCCAATTTACAGCTAACATTCTCTACCAAAAAAATACGTTAAAAAAATGCTAGGTAACCCAAAGGATAAAGATAAAACTACAGAAATGTCGAAAATCTAAGAAATCAGTTGCAGGGACTGTGAACTTAAATATGTTGGACAAACTAGAAGATCTATTGAAACTAGATTTAAATAACATTTAGCGAAACAGAGATATGCCACAATTGATAAATTATGTATTGCTCAACATATGTGGGATACTAGAAACTATGTAGATGAAGAAATCTCAAGTTAAAGAAAAATATCAAACAATCGCGACAGGTAGATGCTTACGAAAGTATATGTCGTTAAAAATTTGAACAAAAATGGTCCTCCGTGGCGGACTCAGTTCGCAATTGCTTGTTAACTAAAAGATAAATAGTAGTTGTAGTTTTTATTCGTTTACTTATTTATTTACTTTGCTCTTATTCATTTATTCATCCCTCTGATGACGCTAACTTTGTAAGCGAAACGATCGTCAGGTCTGAAAACCGTATTGTGATGAGTTGGGTTCTCCAATATGTAGTTATTATACGTTGTATCTACAAGAGAAATGGGTTTCTATGAAAAATGTGCATTGCGTTGGGTGTGGAACATGATGGGCTATCAAATTATGTGAAAGCTATAGAAATACAACCCCAAGCAGCTGTTATCAGTGCAAAAGCGTATTCCAAACAACTGTAATACAATTCCTTACAGCGCAGTCTAGTCATCGACAATGCCTGGCGAAAATGATTTTACTGTTATTGAAACAACCAGCGGAAGCCGTAACCAAGTGAATTATTTCCAGAAGCGTACAGAACTCTCTCACATACACCTACTTCAGCGGGGCGCATTACTATATAAAATATGGTTATTCCGAGTATAGCATACTTTATTCATTTTCGACCGTGTCTGTGTCTGTAGCTTGTGCTTAGAGAGCTTCACGAATCCACACGAACTCGCACAGTCACGCCTGTCTCGTCTCTCTCACCTTCCCAGGGTAGTGGTTGTTACCTGACACTTTCGTTATAAGAAACTCCGATGTATTGGAATGACTTCCTCGCCTCTTAAAAAATATATTCCAGTCACAGAGAGCAGCCAACCAGCCACCGTCGTGTGAGAGACATTTTACTTTTAAAGTAGAATAGCGGCGAAATTATTTCAAACGTTCTGGAACTCATGAATTGATTTATAATAAACTTTTGAGGGACATTTTATATATAGGACAAACGTGCAGACATTTACATTTCGTTCTAGAATACTGAATGTGAAAATACAGATTGGCGTAAAGTGCCATCAAGACGACACGGTTCACTGACTTTAGTTATTTACGGTTTAGTAATAAATTTGTGATGTTTTAAGAACTACAAGAAAACGACCATGCTTTTACCGCCTTCAGTAATAAAATAGTTTTGTTAACACGACTGAATGTAAAAATGAAATCTACCTAAGCAGGAAAAAATCGGGACGCAGCAAGTGCGTTATGAAAGTGAATTCTCATAAAAATGTTTATAATAGCAAATATATATCTTTAATGCAAGCAGGCATCAATTTGGTTACCGGTATAACTTATATAGTAGAAACAATGTATAATATTTTATCAAACTTACTTATTGTTTAAAAAAGTACAAACAATTTTCGATAAAAAACTTGAAATTTTTCCGATAAAACTGGCTTCCTAGCCAACTAACCTTAGGACAATAGCAAATTGAGGTATTGAAACTTGAAGCATTAAATGAAAATTCGCTACCAAAGCGCACTTATTGCGTCTCGATTTTTTTCACAAACATGCATCATATTTCGATGAAAAAGGCAAAAATGCAATAATATAAGGAATGTTTGAAAAAAAATTGTAGGTATCAGCAACGACTTATGGGCCACCTATGATTGTCAAAATAATGTTATAAGATGCAGCTCAAGACACCTTATAACTAACGTATACACTTTTTTCTCGTATCTTGCACAGTAACAATTATATTGACCTTAACCGTAGAAATGCGTCACCCTGCATATATGTAAACAGATAAAAATTGAAACTAAACCCGGATATGGATTCTAGGGGCCTAGTTTGCACCCATTTGAAGTAGTCTTTTTAAAATTCAAAAGTCCCGGTCTTTTTTTTAATTTAATATTATTGGCTGCGGCATCTCAGGCCATTAGCACATTCATTTCCCCTCATTCAATATTTACAAATTTTCCAGACAAAGTCACCTTGGTTCGCCCAGGAATCGAACCTGGGACCTCTCGCTTAGCAGGCTGGCACCTAGCAACCTGCGCCACGAGGGCGTCGAGTCCCGGTCTTAATTAACGAATTTTTTCTACAAAAATTTGCTAAAAATTATAGACCGTTAAACTAAAACTACTGCCAAAGTATCAGAGAAAGGGTCTATTTGAAATGAATTTTCAGGAAACATTTTACTAAAATGAAGGTCAATGATGGTCGAAGCTGAAACTCAAGGGTTTGTAGAACACTCATCTTGCAAAATTATCTTTACATAATCCCTATTTGTTTCAGGTTCTTTGCCTAAATGTTGCCAATTATGACGTTTCTAATCGCCACTAACGTTTTGAGGAAAACCCCCCAAAAATGTTTTTAATGCCTATAACTTTTTTGCCTTTTAAGATACAGAGCTAAACTTTGGTACATGGCTCACTTTTAGTGTTTTTTTATTTTAAAAAAATTAACTAATAGAGAAGAACCAATGGTGAGACTTTGCAAAAAATTTTCAAATGAGCACGAATTTGGGCCGCTAGAACCCATATCCGGGGTCAGTTTCGATATATATATATATATATCCAACCGATAACTCAAAAAACAACTCACCGATTTTGATGAAACTCGGCAAGTGCTTTTCTTTTATTAATGGTTTAGATGAGTTCGTTAGCCAGGAAAATCGGACAAGGTTTTCCGAAAAAAAATTTAGTTTTCTTTCGAAAAAAAAATTTTCTCCGAAAACTACAAAGCTAATTCGATGAAATTTTGTGGACACGCTGCTTTGGGTAAGACCTAACTATGTAAAAAAAATTCAGCTTTCTAGGTTTACAGAAAATTGAGCTATTCAAATTTGAAACATTTATAAAAACTGGCTTATAGATATATGAGATCTAGTATGTCTGAGCCGTTACCTAGCAACGGATCATTTGATACTATTGCGCAGGTCAGTTACACGCTGTAACTGACGTTTATCATATAGTATTAGATTGTTTATCTGTTTTAATTTCAGTTGACAAATTATTTGTGTTATTTGGGAATTTTAATATACAAGTGGATATTATTCCTTTACGATTTTATTAATGTTAGTGGGTGGACTAAACAGTGTTTGTTATGGTTTATCAACACATATAAAGATTCGAAGTTTTACAAAAAGGGCTGATGTGCAACAGGTTATTTATTTTCTCTCTGATGCTTTGGCGGTAGTTTTAATTAAGTTTAAATTATATTATATTTTCTAAGCGTCTTTGTGGAATTGAGTAATTATCTAATTTTTTCAAATTCGCTACCGAAGCGCACTTGGCTCCAATACTTGAAATCACGACGATTCACTCTGCCATGAAGACAAAACCTTGCCTTATCCGAAAAACGTATCTGCCGGTGCAAACGTCGATTCTCTTGGTACAAATCCATCATAAATTCACAAAAGTATAGCCGCCGATCGGGGTGGTCCCCGATGAGCTTCTCTACGAGTTGAATTTCGTATGGACGATATTGTTCCTTCCTAATGACACGTAGCACTGTTGGCTGACCAACTTAAGTTTCTAATGCAACCAATCAAGACGCATTACGAGACATAATCCGTACTTAACAAAATGTTTAATTTATGATCTACACCAAGTTCTGGACGTCCAGTTTTTGGAATATCTTTACCATTACAAGTTTAACTAAATTTAAACTTAACCTTAGTGACTGTGGGTTGACTAATAGGGTGATCTAGATATATTGCACTCAACAACTCGCATCTTACTGCTGAGTTCTAGTCTTATCTAAATGTGACAGTTAAAAATTTCATCATACTTAAAATACCATAAGAATTTTTTACCGATAATACGTTAAAAGTTGCTTTTGAAAACGATACTGTTTGATCATTTACACCTACGTGAAAACATCAGAAACTTAGAAAATCTAAGTATGATAACGTTTTTGAATAGCAACATAGTTTTTGATTCATTTTAGTTGATGCACAGTTTCTCACATTTACTTGCCATTTACACAAAACATGTCTCAACTGCAATGATAACATGACAAGGATTTGACCATGAAAAGATGTCTCAAAATAAAGGAAAAAATAGACGGTTGCCGTTAATTAGAATGTTGACGTCACTATACTCTTAAACAAAAATTATGGCGGAAAACCGACTACCTTGTAAAAATATATGTTGTTATCAAACAAAAACGAAATGTTCTTTCTGCCGAAAAAAAAAAGGAGAAAACATATATATTTTGATTTTAGATAACTTATTCCATAATTTCGAGGCGTACTGTACGTAAGAGTCAAATTGTAATGTCGGTTTTTCGTTAAGCTTGTATCTTAATTTCTTAAACATACTAAAGCTGTAAAGCCAACATGTGCACTCAGTTTTATCATAATAATAGCCTATTTACTTCAGGACACACAAATATATCTTTTCGTAAAAAAAATTCTATCCAAATTTTTTTCCGGGATAATTGATCACGCACACGAATTTGACGTAGTAGGAAAGAAAAATAGAACACGCCTACGCCTCGTAAAGTATGCAGCTCTTTTGTATTATTAATAAAATAATAAAATATATTCTGAGCTTAACAAACTTTTAAAAATATTAGCAAAGTTTCTTTTGTGTTGTTTCTAATCGCTCGAAGATATTAAGAAACCATTAAATTCCGCATTATTTATGGGCTATTTTGGTTGAAACTCAGCCGCGAAATTCGTGCCTAAATTGTGTGAGTGCGTACATCTGTGTTTGTTTTATATTGTAAGCTTAAGTAGAAGCGTAAACAATATTCAATTAAATTTGTAATTCACAAAGTTACAACAAAATCTCTAGAGATAACAAGAACGAAACCACCTACTAAAATATTGCCTTAGATAAGAAAAGCTTTTGTGCCTATAAAATGAAATATAATCGAAAAACATCGCTATTAAATAGGTCGCGACCTTTAGATTCAGACACAGATATTCAAATGAGTGCAAATTTGGACCTTCAGAACCAATTTTTTCCAAGGTTCAAGTTTAAATTCCACCTGCATGTTTTTCGGTTAAAAGTTTCATTGAATTTATTAATAGAATTAAAAACACTGGGTGGAAACCAAATGAGGTACTGATCTCTTTACATGTCAAGCCCGTCTTCCCCTGCACCCCAATCGACATAGTTCTTTGGTAAATTCAGCACATACATAATGTATCCATTAACAGCAAAACAGGAGAATGTCATCTAAATCACCTTTTGGACATTTAGTGATTATTATTATTATTATTATTATTTATTTGATAAAAATTATACGTATGTCAGTACAAGAAAGTCCTAGGACTTGTATAGTATTTAATGACAAAATTTAATAAGAATATTCCAAAATATATTGGACACCTTTCTTCCAATTACTTCCAATTTTGACATACCAAATAACATAATTTTCTGAATGTCTTTTCCATCTTAATTTATTAGTTAATACTTTTATTTTAAATTAGTCTTGACAATATCATTCGAGCTTCTGACCTGAGATTATTTTTTCTTCACTCCATTATTACATTAAATTTTATGCCAAAGTGACAACCAAATTTAAACTGATAGTTGACTGTAACAATATATATATATATATATATATATATATATATATATATATATATATATATATATATATATATATATATATATATATATATAATATGATGATATACGTATATATGTCCAAGAGTTTATTTATGGTCGGCGTGAGGTTCTTTCGGCAAGCTGAAAGAACCAGGATGGGAAATCCATTGTCTCTCTTCATTTCCGGACTCTTCATGAGACGATTTAAGAATAACCTTGCTGGACCGTTGGAGTATTTTCCGGGAGTATGGAATAGATAACTAATAATCGATTATATATGTTTCACTACTAAAAACGGTACAGAAAATTTATCCCTTAGATTGACGATTTTTTATTTATATCAACCTGAAGATGTTGTTAGACAAGAAGCGTCCTGTGGGAAACGGAAACTTGAAGTAGCAAACATAAAAAATTAAAAAAACTGTAACCTTCCAACTGGATTCAATATAACTAAGTGAATATTGTAACCTGTGATGAGCACTGATAAGCACACTTGGAGAACCTAAATCACCACAACACATTTAAAAAAATCTGACGATCGGTTCAATAACAAAGTTAGCTGAGTTCTGAGAATAATTATTCATCCTTTGATGACGCTAACTTGGTTAGTGAAACGATCGTCGGGGTTTTTTAAATGTGTTGCGGTCAATGTAAATTATTTAAAAAATAAATTTACTCGACTTAATTACCTGAATTCCATAAGGAGACGTTATGAACCAGAAAATGCGTTTTGGGAGTAGATTGTTAATAAGAACTTGTTAAAGCTAACATACCAATTATTAATTTATTAAAAGAATTTAGTTTTGGTACTTGTATCACGTCTCTTAACTCAGATGGTGTCTCAAATTTCATGAAAATAACGCTATGATTTTCATAGATACAAAAATATTCTAGAAAGAGTTTTGACTTTCCACAAAAAAATGTTTTAATTGAACTGCCCAACGAACTCATCCAAGCTATCCACAAAAGAAGAAAAGAAAGTTTTATCAAAATTGTAGGTTATGGCACCAATACTTACATATTTAAACCTAGAAGTTCAAAGTCGCGGCCTCGAAGTATGCGACCTTTTTTTAAAAATTCGTTAATAATAAAGTCAGTCCCAAGTTTTATCTATCTTCTTTCCAAAATACGTGGTTCATCGTAAGATGAAGAAACAACATTTCCCAGAAATATTTGATGCAAAAACGTGATTTACCTTAGATGTCACAAAACTGCGTTATCTTGGCTTAAACCTAATTCCGAAAAAAAAAGGATATACTTTTTTTATTATACTGGTTTGGTGGATTAGGGACATAGGGAGACTGTTTAGCAAACCGTAGATCTGACCTTTATAATTAAAACAGTTGCATGTCTATTTAAGAAAGTAATAGCAAATGCTCGCGATTCTGATTAAATTTGGTGAATACCTCCATTTTGTAACTGGCGTGGTTAAGCTTGTTAGAAAAATGGGACCACTTTTTTCCGAAAATTTTAGGTCTACTTTCGGAAAATTTTTGTTTCTCCGAAAATAACAAAGTTATGGCCAACAAATTTGGTATGCAGGTTTTTGTTATGAAACGTATGCTATACGAAAAGTTGGACCTCTTTTTCATTTAAAAAAATTATAAGCATTAAACAAAAATTAGTGGCCGTTGTAGGTCAGAGGAGGGTATAAGACCAAAAAATTGTTTGTAGTAAATAAAACATATTAAATAATACAGGCAAAGATTAACTTATAATGGCGCAAAAAGTACTAATTTTTTTTCTGAAAAGTCCTATAAAAACGTCAAAACGACGATTTGAAACGTCAAGATGGGCGATCTTGAAACATATATTCTGGATCGGTCTATAAGCAGAATTTTTTTGTGGCTTCAAACGTGTTTGCTTTCTTTTCTGCAAACAGTGATGCGTTTTACGGGATCGTCAGGCAAAAGAAAGTTTTCTCTGTAAAGCCAGTCTCTACGTCTCTCTTTAGATCAGATTTTTTTTTATAATTTTTAATTTACTTTATTAGCATTATAGTGAATTTCCTTAAAACATATTTTAATGAATTTTCTTGAAAGAACAATTGTTTCCAATTTTCTCGAGAAAAAATCTTTTTTTGAATTGGTGTGTGAAAAAGTCTTTAGCATATTTTAAAGAAAATTTGTTTTTTAGCAAAATCCGACAAAAATTATGTTTTAATGAATTATCGTGTAAAAAAATTGTTTTAAGGAAATTTTCGCAAAAAATATGTTGTAGTGTTTAACGTAATATTTTTTTGCCATTTTTTTTCAAAAATAATATTTAGCGAACGTTCTTTGATTTGAAATTTTTTCACATTAACGTGAACTAACACCCCCAGAACTAAATTAAAACATACAGTGTTTATAATCTCGACCAAATTATGAATAATTATAATACTTTTTGATATCTATCATTTTAGTGCTGTATTAAAACATAAGACTATTTTTCTACCATCAGATCCATTGGTTTGTGTATAAAACTAAGTAGCAACATGTTTTTCAATAAATATTCAGATTACATGACATAACAAATGAATAACTCACCGGTAACAATGTAGACTGAGCTGTCCAACAGAGCGGTTTGAAGGACCCTTTCCTTGTTGCTTCTTGAAAACTGTGAAACTGATTGTCCCAGTCGTACGAAACCAGTCTTGACTCCAAAGTCATTCCCGCTAATTCCGGGGGAGCTGCGATTCGGACAGGATTTGAACCCCTGCAAAGAACAAACGCAAATATTTAATCAAATATTTCAAATCAGAACCAACATTTGCCATCATGCAATATATATTGCTGCTTTTTGAAGTCTGTTTGCACAACGGCCCCTCTCATTTGTATTTCAGATATGACAGCGATTTATTTCGGGTAAAGAGCAATGTTTATAATAGGCATGTCATTATATCTGCGATGCGATATTTTATATAAAAAACGTTGTGTTTTATTTGGGGACGCAAACAAGTTGATGTTTCTGTAGATCTTTGTTTGATGCTTTCAGGGACTCTTTGATAGAGAGGTCTCGATAATATTGTTTTACTTTTAATGTATTTTGACGTAATTAATGAATCCTGGCATAATTTCCATCATTTAGTTAAGTTAAAGATGCTAGTTCTTTTGGGATGTGTTATGTAGTCTAATAAGAGGGGTTTTATTAAATTATATTTTAACTTACTAAATAAAAATATATGTTCCTTTTAATTAAAGACTGGTGTCAATAGATATACTTATTATATGGTTTCCTATTTCTGACTTAGGAAACGCTCTATCAAACATGCTCTATTACATCTTACATAACTGTTACAGACTGCCAAAATCTAACCTAATAAAATCTAACCTTCAAAATTCTAATAACACGAAATAAACAAATGAACTTGTTTCTTTATTACTCACTGTACTATGTCCAACTGAACATTAATATAGACACCATATCTTTCTCAAAAATGCACGTGCAGTCTTTTTAATATTTCAACAACACACCACGAGGGCTTATAGCCTAAATACTATCGTACCGTGGGTGTCGACAACGAGAAACGAGGCAACTTGTTAATTCTGGACTTGAAGTTGTGGATGTTCTGAGGGGAAGGAAAGACATGTGCTGGCAAGGAATTCGACAACTTGGAAGTCCTAGGGACAAAAGATCGGACATAACAAGATGTTCTATGTCTGGTGACCTGGACAGTAAAAGGGTGCATTCACTCTGTTCCCCTGGTAGATCTGTTAGGGGCAGCAGGTGGAGGAACTATGGAAGAAATCTCCTCTGAGCAGTGCCCGTGCAGATATCTATAAAAAGGAGAGAGAGAGGTCACCAACGGCACGTCGGTGGGCAAGGGATGGCAGCCTTTGGGTGAGGGTAGGGTCACCGATGAGACGTATAGCTCTTCTGAATGGAGTCCAGGATAGCATGTGTAGAAGCGACAGCGGCACCCCAGATGTGTGAGCAGTAATCGAGGTATAGAGATTGGCTGGTGAAAAGTATTTGCGAGTCCGAAAGAGGAAACCTAATTTCTTAGTAGCCGCTTCTGCAATTGATGTGACGTGTTGGTGCCAATTGAGATTTCGATCCACAGAAATGCCAACAAGTGAAAAGAACTTATTACTTTGAATAACTTGGTTGTTCATTGTGATGGGTTTAGGGCTGGTGTATCTCTTATGAGATAGAAAGCAAGACTGAGATGTGGTTGAGTTGAATTTCACGAGATTTCTACTTCCCCTGTCTAATATTTTTTTTGGGATCCACAGAGACAAAACCCTCCATGAGTCTGCGATCCTCATCTAATTGGGCTGAAGAGACAGGCTTAGAATATTGTATATTTGAGTGGAGGGTGCTGTCGTCCGCGTAACTGTGAACTGGGTTGGATGTGCTAGAGAGGAGGTCATTGATGTGGAGAAGAAACAAAGTAGGGGCTAAAGCTGAGCCTTGAGGGACTCCTGCATTAACTGGATATAGTTCAGAGGAATGGCCATCCACGACAACAGAAATGCTCCGGTTGGAGAGGAAATTTGCTATCCGGGTACAGAGTTTTTGTGGTAGGCCATAGGCCGGAAATTTATTGAGCAGCGCTGCGTGCCAGACCTGGTCGAATGCTTTGGATATATCTAGAACGACAATCTGGGATTCACCGTGTAGTTCCATAGACTTGTTCCAACAATGGGTGACAAAAGAAAGGAGGTTGGGAGTTGATCTGCGTTCACGGAATCCATACTGCCTGTCGTGGATTAGACTGTTTTTCAAGAAATTTTAGTAATTCGGTGTTTACATACTTTTCCATTACTTTAGAGACGACTGAAATGAGAGAAATAGGCATGTAGTTGCTAGGAAGCGTTTTGGATCCTTTCTTGGTTGTACTCGAACAGTTTTCCAGTTACTAGGGAACATGCCTCTGTTGTAAGATGTCTGAAACAGGGGAGTCAGGACAGGAGCAATTTATGGTGCCCATTGAGCATTAAGTCTTGTAGCATACAGGAAAAAGTCAGACAAATGTTAATTATAGACGCAAGGTAAGTCCGCCTTTAAACGTTATAAATTATGTATAACTTGGATGAACATTTTTCTCTACTAAATTTTATAAACTTTATAACTGCCTTGTCACAGGTTCTTGACCATCATTGCAATTATCATTAACAAACCCCTATCAATAGAGCTCCAAACTTTCAAAACCCTAAGGAAAATTTGTAATTGCTAATAGAGATCAATTTTAAATTTTTTAAAATGTTGCATTATAGCATCTGCTACAAGTTTTTGACGAGTCAATTATGTCAGCGGTTATTCATTTAAATTCTCAACAATTGGAGCGCATACTAACTGATAGGCACTACAGTATTGGGTAATAGCTGCGGAAACGTTTGCGATGCCAATTCGAATAAAATAAATATCTTTCAGCGAATTTTCATAAATTTGCTAATGGAGATATAGCGACTTTTGAAATTAGAAAAAATCTCTAGTTCTTCGCTAAAACATGCTCTCTATTTAGCTACCTTTTTGGTGCATTCGAAAACTGAACAATATAGAGAAAACGTTTTGGTTAGAAACACAAAGTGAAAGTGAAACATTTCACAGGTTTCAAAGTACATCACACACAAATACACACATAACACACGACAGGGCCTTTTTAGTTTTTAAAAGTTGTGGTTACATGGTTAGACTTATAAAATCATTGTTAAAACTCTAAAAACTACAAGAAATATATACAAAACCACATGCATTTGTAATTTTTGTTGAGTGTCCTATTGCGTTTATTTCTTGCAGTTTTTAAAGTTTTAACAATTTATTTGTAAGCCTGACCATGTAACGACAACTTAAAAAAGGTGCCCTGTTGTATGTGTCTTTTGTGTGTGTGATGCACCTTGGAACCTGTGAGATGTAGCCTCACTTTCTCTGTATTTCTGGCCAAAAAGTTATCTCTATATTGAATCGACGTCTTTCAAAGAGTTTTCCCAAAAACATTTGTTCAGTCATACTTTATTTATTACGTAGATTAGCCTAGTACTGTATATTATAATATTTTGCACCGCAAAACAAGTTAATGGATAGGATCGTTGCCTTTTAAGCCATAAAATAGGTACTACCTCACTGAGGCAGAGTCTCAAGTGACACTCAAAATTGAGATGCACTTGGTCAACAAACAAAATAAGTATTTAGGCTAGAGAAAATTAAATAACTATTGTTTTAACTTACGGACTAAGCTCTTGTATTCCCAGTGAATGTAATACTGTTGGTAAGCTTGGTAAGCTGTGACATGCTGCCAGGGCTCTTTGCTTCGGATAATACAGTCCCATTACAAGGCAAGTTTCCTCTCTACTGGTGACACCACCAAGTGTGATCGCACTCCTACCAGAACTATTATAAGTACACTCAGCGATTAGATGGTCACCGGGTAATATTCTAGCTGGGACAGATAATTTCCGATACTCTTGATAATCAGCATCTACATTATCATCTGAAGCTATTGGAGTCTGTTCCACTGTTCCCCTTATATGTTTTAGCGATACCTGGCGTCCAATTCTATGAGTTTTCATTACAACCGCGAACATGTTAATCCCTCCGTGAGGAAAAGCTTGTCTAGTGCACTCAGTAACGCAGTGTCCTGAAGAAACGACCTTCTGTTGACCTGGTGGAATGATGTGCCGCCAATTTGGATCCATTCCAATGGAAATTACTCCAGCGTCATGTCTTCTGAGTTCTGGTGTGTAGTAAAGCCTCAAACCAGAACCGTCCAAAGCCCCCATTGGACCATCAGTTGGTGTGGAATAATGCGTCTCCAGAAGATAGTATTTGGAATTTTTTGGTTCTAGTGGATACCCTGCTTCTGGTGGAAAGCTAAAACCCTCTGAACCTCTAGCCCAGCTCGCTACGACAGTGTTGCAGGATAGTGGTGGAGCTCCTGGTTCGTAGCACTGCCGACCAGGTGATTCAGCCAGTTTTGCTACTTGGGAACTGTCTTGACATTCGTACAGGACAACATGCTGAAGACCGTTACCGCCACTGATGCCTTTAAGTGGTTCATACTGCAACAAAAGGAAAATACATTTATTTTTTTATCACCAATTTTATTTTAAAGATGTTTACAGGACTTAGCGTTTAGTGAGTTTTGTTAGAAAAATTCACCAATGGGGAGATTTCGATTTTTGAATTTTGACAAATTTTCTTCAAATGTGTGCGAACTAGGACCCCTAAAATCCCCATCCAGGATCAGTTTCAATTTGAATAAGTTTATATACATAATATATATATATATATATATATATATATATATATATATATATATATATATATATATATATATATATATATATATATATGATATATATGATATATATATATATATATATATATATATATATATATATATATATATATATATATATATATATATATATATATAATTCGGTGGAAGTCATCTCCACAGACGTTCCCTTTCTGGACACATTGGTCATCATAACTGATACCAACAGTATCATTCTTGGCTGGTACAGAAAACCTAGTAGCTCGGCAGATACAGTTACAAATCAAACCACAGGATGGGCATAAGATTAAAATTAAATTCTTGGTATGAAATATGGCATACAGAAAATTTCCCACCATAGCTTTAATGAGAGTAATTTCGGAAAACTCTACAACATTCTTTTGCAAAACGCTTATCTGACGAACATTCTACGAAGTTGCTGTTTACCACAGCTGCTCCACGTAATGGCCCATTGCAAGGTACCAACGAGGATGATGTGATGACGTCGGTAGGCAGTCAAATGGTGATCCAGTAATTATAGCTAGAATCGATAGATTTGTCCAACAGGCTCATTCAGTTGTTTAAAGTCATCCCTGGTGTTAAGACAGTTCAAGATGTAGTGAATAATTGTCTATTTCCTGTATCAGGGTGGTCAATTTTGGGAAGTGTAACGTGTGTGGTCATCTGCATCTGATAGGGCGTGGGGATAGTGCATAGAAACTAAAGACTATAAGAACACAACTGCATTTCATGTGAGGCAGTCACAACTGTTTTAGCTTTAGGTACATTAATATAGTATAGTTCAGTTAGTAATGCAGTGTATATAAAATCTAGTCAGTGCCAGTTAATTTATAAAATAAAAGGACTCATCCACGTTATTAAATAAGTGTTTGTTCTTTGGTCTTGTATCCGAACCAGCGTGTAACGCAATTAATTTAATACCAATAAATACCACTCCGTCTCAATCGTTAACAAAAACAAACAAAAACTTTTTTTTAAATATACAGTCCACTGAATTCGAAGGTGTGTATTAAACACCTGGTGTTGTGTTCGTAGAGAGATCGGTGAAGAATCTGGGTTCGTTGTTTTCCGGGACCAAGGACCGTGTGCGAAGGTCCCTACTTAGTGGTCCTGTGTATATAATCTCGTGCTCTAACTGTGAATTGTGCTATATTGGGGGCAGACCGGCAGATATTTTAGGGATCGTATTTGGTCAAATATTAGTGACATTGCTTTATACCCCCATCGATGTGTTTTAGCACAACATGTCAGAGAATATATATATATATATATATATATATATATATATATATATATATATATATATATATATATATATATATATATATATATATATATATAGGTGTCGCACCGATAACTCAAGCAATAATGGGATGATTTTGATAACATTTGGCAGGTACCTTCTTTTTGTAAGTGGCTTGGATAAGTTCGTTAGCCAGGAAAATCCGAGCTTGCTTTATTCTCCAAAAATATCAAAGCTATGTCAACCTAATTTGGTATGTAGGTTTACGTTATGAAAGGGTAAAGAATGTGCCAAAGCTGAGATCTCTATGTTTCAAGAAAAAAAAGTTATAAGAGTGTTTACAACAGTGTACATAGGTTTAAGTCGAAGATAAATCCCCCATGTCTGTATTTCAATTATAAAAATTATTTATTTCAACAACACACAACGAGGGATTACAGCCTAAATACTATCGTACCGTAGGTGTCGACAGGGAGGAAAGAGGCAACTTGTTAATTCTGGACTTGAAGGGTTGGAGGTTCGGGGGAGAAGGAAAAACATGTGCCGGCAAGGAATTCCACAACTTGGAAGTCCTCGGGACAAAAGAGCGGGCATAACAAGATGTTCTATGCCTGGTGACCTGGACAGTAAAATTGTGCATTCGCTCTGTTCCCCTGGTGGATCTGTTGGAGGCAGCAGGTGGAGGAACTATGGAAGAAAGCTCCTCTGAGCACTGCCCGTGCAGATATCTATAAAAGAGAGAGAGAGAGGTCTCCAACGGAACGTCGGTGGGCAAGGGATGGCAGCCTTTGGGTGAGGGTAGGGTCACCGATGAGACGTGTAGCTCTCTTCTGTATGGAGTCCAGGATAGCGAATGTAGAACCGGCAGCAGCATCCCAGATGTGGGAGCAGTATTCAAGGTTTGGTCTTATTTGTAAAGTATATAAGGTATAGAGATTAGCTGGTGAAGAGTATTTGCGAGCCCGGAAGAGGAAACCTAATTTCTTAGCAGCCGCTTCTGCAATTGATGTGACATGTTGATGCCAATTCAAATTCCGATCCACAGAAATGCCAACAAGTGAAAATGACTCATTACTTTGAATAACTTGGTTGTTCATTGTGATGGGTCTAGGGCTTGTGTATCTCTAATGAGAAAGAAAACAAGACTGTGATTTGGTGCGGTTGAATTGTACAAGATTTCTACTTCCCCAGTCTAATATTTTTTGGAGATCCACGGAGATTGAACACTCCATGAGTCTGCGATCCTCGTCTAATTGGGCTAAAGAGACATACTTAGAATATTGTATATTTGAGTGGAGGGTGCTGTCGTCCGCGTAACTGTGAACTATATTGGATGAGCTAGAGAGGAGGTCATTGTTGTGGAGAAGAAACAAAGTAGGGGCTAAAGCTGAACCTTGAGGAACTCCTGCATTAATTGGATACAGTTTAGAGGAATGGCCATCCACGACAACATAAATGCTCCGGGTGGAGTTGAAATTTGCTGGTACAGAGTTTTGGTGGTAGGCCATAGTCCGGAAGTTTATAAGCAGCGCTGCGTGCCAGACCTGGTCGAATGCTTTGGATATGTCTAATGAAGACCGTGCCGTTCTATTTCTTTATTTCTTTCTTATTTTGAACTAATATGTAAGGAAGTTCAACTAGCAAATATAAATGCTTCCTACTCACTGGTTTTAGCAATACAGCTGCATCAAAGTAAAGTATAAATTATGATTTTTAATGAAATTTTTATCAAGTTACATATTGCATTCCCCTAAAACTGTTGGAAGATAATTAAGATAAAAATTATTCATACAATATATTATTTATATGCAAATGCATCTATCAAGTTGTCTTTCACTCTGAGAAAAAAAAAGAAAAAACAAAACCGAGTTGGAGCTTGTGAGAAAAGTTTGCATATTAAAAACTGTCGGCAAACACTGCAGCGAAAGCAGAAGAGTTCTCTTTTTATACGTCACATTTTTAATGGCTCCGCTTAATGATGTTAACATTCCCGGAGATAAAGTTATTTGACTTGTATAATTGTTGCAAGTTTGGATTTCTTATCTGTCTGCTGTTCTTATTTAAGTCTCAAACCGAGTTTCTGCAATTTCACAAGTCAAATATTTGAATGAAGACAACCGGTTAGTTACCTATGTCAGTCCGTGCAAATCAATATTTGAACTTTGTTAAGGTAACCTTTATTTTCTAAAATGAGGCAAAACTGCACAAGGTGCGTTTAACTCTTTGACTGCTCATGTCAAGGTAAATCAAATAAAAGCATTACCAAGGCAGCAAAAATATGTGGACTGTATGGCCCAAACATTACTGAATATCTGTATAAGTGAAGCATACAAAAAGTAGCTTTCTTAACTTCAACGCTACGAGAGCAATTTATATTTCATCTCAAGTTTTGTGCAGTTACTTCTGAAAGAAACTGACGGCAAAAATATTTATTAACAACTAGTTTGACCCCAACCACTGTTTTCAGGATAGTGTATAAGTATGAAGAATTATTTACATTACGTATGTTATTACAAACCATATGATAAGTACACTTGGAGAACCCAAGTCACCACAACACATTTTAAAAGACCTGACGATCATTTCACTAACCAAGTTAGCGTCATCAGAGGATGAAACATCCTAAATACTTAAAAAACTAACATCAACGTATATACCGGATCTCAGGTAAAGAGATCGAACCGAAATGAGACACTAGTCGTAGGCAAATCTCTAAGTGTATTGTATTTTTATCGCCGGACAAGGTCTTTGCGCTATCCCTACTGCTTTATCTAAAAAGTGTCCCTCTGTAATAATAATAAAATTTACCCGCGAATTAGAAATTAATAATAAACTACCCTTTCTAGATGTACTGGTTATAAAGAATAAAGACACTTTAGAATTCGATGTCTATAGAAAAGAAACCACTACCTTAAGCTACATCCCGAGCGACTCACATCATACGTACGCACAAAAAATGGCCAGTCTGAATTTTTTAGTAAACCGGTTATTTAATTTTTGCTTTAAACAAAAGTAGATATACCAAAGAATTAAATTATTTAAGAACGTGCCCGAATATAACGGATACACTGCTTGCCTAGTGAAAAATTAATCAACAAATAGAAAACAAAGAAAATGTTGACGGAATCAACGACGTTCAGACGAGAAAAATCGGAAAAAAACTTTGTTTGCTTACCAAAATGTCGGGAATTTATGAAATAAGTTGTAAAGATTGTAATCTTAAATACGTCGGACAAACAAAAAGATCGATTGGAATCAGATTCAAAGAACACATATCCCAATTACGTTACGGTACTGTAGATAAGTCTGCCGTCGCCTGACATATTTGGGATAATAATCATCACGTTGATAATGATAATCTGAAATTAGTAAAAAATTTAGAAAACCAGGACAGCTAAATGGGTTCGAGAGCGTATATATTTCGAAATATAGTTACAACAAAAAATGTATGAACACTTCACCAGCGCCAATTACAAGTCACTTGATCGATTGCTTTGCTAAATAAAATTCCCACGTTTTCGGCACGTTTTACCGATAACATAAGTATACAGTTATTGCCGCCAAAGGAATCGTTGTTAATTTAGCTGTCGTTGAACTTTCTCAAGACTATTACAGATGGACACTTTTTAGATAAAGCAGTAGGGATAGCGCAGATACCTTGTCCGGCAATAAAAATACCATACACTTTGGAATTTGCCTACGACTAGTGTGTCATCTCGGTTCGATCTCTTTACCTGATATCCGGTATATAAGTTGATGTTAGTTTTTTAAGTATTTAGAATGTTTGATTGATCCTCTGATGACGCTAACTTGGTTAGTCAAACGATCGTCAGGTCTTTTAAAATGTGTTGTGGTGATTTGGGTTCTCCAAGTGTACTTATCAGTGCTCATCACAGGTTCCAATCTTCACTTAGACAAACCATATGACCAAAAATAATTAAATAACGAAAATAAGTCCCCGTAATGTTGCTGTGATTATGTACAATCAATATTAAAACTTTCCTAAACAGTTTTCTTTCTTTGAAGCTAGCTATAATTGTAGAAACTGCGTTCAACCCTCGAACTTCCTACATCAAAGGAATACAATTTGAAATAATTCCAAATTTAAATAACAAAGAGGCGAAAAATTCGTATGAATTTCTAGGGGCCAGGAACACAGCGCCCTGTTCCTGTTAAGGCGATGTGCCGTACGCATAACGTTATTTACAAATCCTTGGAGCGAGTTCAAAACTAAGCAATTTGCATGTCTTATCTTGGGAGTGCTGCAAGATTTAGCACGTGGAAGATCGAGCAGGCTTGCACTTTCTGAGGGGCTGTCGGCAAATCGGATAAACTGCTTACTCGTATGTACCCCCGTACGAACGAAGCTGTTTCGATCTAAAGGCAACACACCTAAAAGGGAAATCGAATACGAATTGCCAAACCTTCCATGATAAATAAATGTTGATACGATTGACAAGGTTTGCTAAATATTTCAAAGACGTCAAAGGGATACAAAAGGTTCTAGCTGTAAACTTGAAGCCTGTATGCTAAACAACGGGTGTTTTAAATCTATTGCCATTTGATAATGTGTTACTTTTTAACGCTTTAGACGCAGCGAGCGCGTTATGGAAGCGATTTTCATAAGAAAAATTGGACCCTAATAACCCAATTTTATAATAATATGGAAACTTCAATATTCGTAGGCAATATCACTGCTGTAAATGCCATATTATGAACGCCATGTTCTATCAAAACAGCTTAATCAACTTGAAGAAAAAAAACCATGAACAACTCTAAAGCGTAGAAATGAGCTTATGAACCGTTTCATTGATTGTTGTTGCCCTTACTCGGTGAAACTTGTCCACACTACATACAGACTTGGAGACTACTTCTCTGGCTTCACCAACGAAAACCAACAGTGAAGCCAGAGAAGTAGTCTCCAAGTCTGTATGTAGTTATTAACCGTTTATTACAGTAATTTTGTCATATGCTCCATAGCTGAGTTGGTTATAGCGCGGGTATCAAACTCCAACTCAAGGATGAAGCAGGTTAAAATCCTGAAGGTGTGTAGACTTTTTTTTAAGATTTGATTTTTTGATTATTAGTGAATTTTCTTAAAAAAAATTCACTAATGAGGAGATCCCGACTTTTGAATTTTGAAAAAATTTCTTCAAATGAGCGCTAATTAGGCACCCCAGAAGACATATCCGGGGTCAGTTTTAATTTTTATATGTTTATATATATATATATATATATATATATATATATATATATATATATATATATATATATATATATATATGTATCACACCGATAACTCAAAAAATAACGGGCCGATTTTAATTACATTTGGTGAGTACCTTTCTTTTGCAAATGGCTTGGATAAGTTCGTTAGCCAGGAAAATCGGACCAGGTTTTCCCGGAAAATTTTGTGTTTTCTTTCGAAAAAAATTGTAAAAAATTTATATCTCCGGAATTTACAAAGTAGGGGCAACCAAATTTGGTACGCGGGTTTATATCACTATATGTAAGTTACCTACAAAAATTTAGCTTTATAGGCATTTTAAATAAAAAATAATTGGGGTTTTCCTCAAAACGTCAAAGTTGCGATTTAAAACGTCAAAAATTAGCAACATTAAGGCAAAGAACTTGAATATAATACGGGCTATCGAAAGAAAATGTCTCAAGAAGAATGTTTTACAAACCCTGAAGTCTTAGTTTCAACCGTCATTGTCATTCATTTTACTAAAACATTTCCAGAAAATTCATTTAAAATAGACCTTTTCTCTGATGCTTGGCAGTAGCCTTAGCTATAGAGTTTATCGTTTGATTGTATATAATTTTTGTCGAATTTTCGTAAAAAATCAATATAGTTCAATATATCTGTGATTATACAATATACGAAAAAAATTTGTATACATTAATTATAGGGTGTCTTGTGCTATATCTTAAAAAATATTTCTACAATCACAGGGTGGCTCATAAGTCGCTGGTGATACAAATTCTCTCTTTTTTTAATCAAACACGTCTTATGCTATTGCATTTTTGCATTTTCCATCGAAATATTATACATGTTTGTAAGAAAAAAATCCTGGACGCAGCAAGTGAGTTATAGTAGTGAATTTTGCTGAAATGCTTCATATTTGAATAGCTCAATTTGCTATTAACCTATAAGGTTGACCAAGAAACATGTTTTTTCGGGAACACTTTAAGTTTACTTTCGGAAATTTTTGTACATTCTCAAACAATAAAGTTATTTTGATGGAACATCGCACCTTATTTTCATTATATAGGTTATACTGGTAACCAAATTTGATGCCTGGTTTCTTAAAAAACAGACATATTTGCTATTAAAAATATTTTTATGAAAATTCACTACCATAACGCACTTGCTGCATCCAGAATTTTTTTTAAACGCCTTATGATCAGATTGTCTAAGTGCAATGAATTTTTAGCGAATTATCATGAAAAAAATAAATTAATCAAATAAACTCTTTAAGAATTTTAATTCAATTTTCACAGCAGATCAGGTTTGGTTTGTTGCTCTGATTCAATTTCAACATTGCATATTTAATATAGCCATGTAGATTTTTTCTGTGGCTTAACAACACATTGCTTTTTTCGCCAGGCGAAAAAATGTTTTGTGGACCAGCAGAAGAAGTCAACGTCTGCGCTTAGATCAGCTTCTATAAATTTTAATTGACTTCATTAGCGAATTTTCATGTACCAAATGTTCTTCGAATAACAAATTTACTCACAAAAACTTTAGCTAATCCCCTTGAAAGGAAAAATTGTTTCTAATCTACGTGAGAGAAAAATTTGTTTCGAATTTTTGTGTGAAAGAATATCCATTTATTTTATAAAACATTTTTTCGACGAAATTTGTGAGAAATAATGTTGTAATGAATTCTCGGGCAAAAAAAAAATCCTTAAAGAACTTTTTGTGAAAAATATTTTATCGAACTTTTTACGTAAAATTTTTTCAACCAACTTTCGTAGAAGTGCTATTTTTAGCAAATTTTTATAGAAACATTTTAGTGAATTTTTGTAAAAAAAATTTTTTTTGTATATTCTTCTGGATTTTTTGCATATTCGTTAAAAACACTTTTTATCGAATTTGCATGGAAAAAATTCGCTAATGGCGAGATCCCTACTTTGAGAGTTTTCAAAAATGTCTTCAAGTAGTAACCACTAAACAGTGTAGATCATTTCTATAAAAATTCACTACCATAACGCAGGTGCTGCGCCTAGGCTTTTTTTCAATCACCTTGTCACTACGAGTCCATCAGTAAACGAAGACTAAACAAATTAATCAAAATGGTGGATGCAGACGGGTTCTCCACGACCCAAAATATTCCGTCTCCAAAATGATGTCAAAGTTTTGCATTAGTTTTCGGGTACAAAAATGGAATTATTCCGCTATGGTTTCTTGAATATTGGATAACTCTCGAGGGTGTATATCACGGTGAATTACTACCTATATTACGCGAAAAATATGTAGAAAAACTAATCGAAAAACTGGCCAAAGTTCTGCTCTTTTTGCAAGATAACACTCTTGCTCACAAGTCGTTGACTGTGTGGCAAATAGATGATAAAATCCGTTTTACATTGGTTCACCACACCCCCTTTTCTCCGGATTCAGCACCATCAGACTGATGAAACCTCTGAAAGGTGAACGATTTTCGAGAAACCATAAATATGCTGTTGAGAAATGGTTTTAAGGCCAAAATAAAAATTTTCTTTAAGGGATTAAGAATTGTTTTATACACGTTGTGCTAAATATGTATGTCTTTTACGAGATTGTCTTAGATAGATACAATTTGATTTTAAACAAATTATTATCTTTTCTAGGCTGAATACTTATCAGTAAGGCACGGAAAAAATTCAATTTTCATTATCTTGCATTTTTGCATTTTTTGCATTTTTTTGTAGAAAATGCATTTTTGTCAATCAAGCAGCAAGTTTTGCATTTTTTGTCACAAATTTTCAAATTATGTCAAACACATAGGACATAAAGCTATATTGAGTTTAGTAAGAAAATAAATAAAAACGATATTGTGTGCAAAAGGATTCACCGTTTTTTTTTAAATAATTGTATAAATTTGATTTATCGATCTATAAATCTTTTTGACAAGATTTAGAACGTTCTTATAATATAGAGAAAGTTACCACAAATTATGTAGAAATATTTAACTTTAATTTTAAAATCTTTGTTGACTCTTCTACCGATGAAGTTATTTTGCAGTCAACCCTGTATATTAACCACTACTCCATATTGTTTTCTGAGGAACATAAATAACTTCAAAAATCAACGGCAAACAATAATGCAAAGACTTAGCTAAAAAATCAGATTAAAAGTGCCTAAATAATTAACACTTTGGCAGAATTAAAGTGGTGTGGCTCTAAGCTAATACTTGCACTTTTTATCAATTTTTGACAGCTAGTTTCGACGGTATTTACTTGACATCTAAAGAATTTTATTAATTTTTTCTAAATATGCTTAGAATATGTTTAAAATGTTTAAACAAACTTTACATTTAAGTTTTAGTTAACATTATAGGCTTTAATTAAACTAATTAGTGAAGACACCAAAGTTACCATAAATAAAATAGAAGTAAACTTTTTACGCATTTAAATTTCAACTGAATTTTTTTTACCTAGAGCCACATGGGCGCTGTAAGTTTAGTTAATAAACTATTTGTAAGAAAACAAAGTTGCAAGCTTAATTAAGAGAATTTAACTGATGGGAATTCATGTTTAAAAGCCTTAAGGCATATTCATCAGGGACAAATTTTCATACACCTAAAACCCCAGTGGTTTATTTCAGAGGGAGAAAAATGTTCAGCGACTTATGCATGATTCCATAAAATATTTATCTCAAAGAGGTAGAGAAGGGTCATGGTAAGCTAATGGATGATAAAAGTTACAAAGTTTCTCAACTGACCCACATTCAAATACACACACACACACAAATACACGCGAACTCACCTACAGCCATATACACAGATACACCAAGATTTGTAGATGCTTCGCTTTAAAATTCCAGCAAATCAGACGCCTCTTTTGCTACACCAATATAAACCGTCTATCTACCGTCTAATGGTAAAATTATTAGTTTTTTTTTCCTTAGCGAATTTTCACAAAAAAATAGAAGAGAACCTAATGACTTTCATTTTTTTGAAAATTAGCTAATTCGCAATCAATGACTTGTGACCAGAGGCGTTGTCTTGCAAAAATAACACAACTTTGGTCAGTTTTTGGAGGAATGTTTTCACATATTTCTGCGTAATTTAGTTAGTAATTTACTATAATATGCACGCTTGACTATTCTGTATTATTTCAGAAAAAAATAACAGGATTATCACATTTTTGTCTCAGAAAACCAAAGTAAAAACTTTGACAGCACGTAATATTTTTGATCGTCAAAAACCGGTAGGCTTTCACCCTTTCGATTGGTTTTTTCTAATGTTCGTAATATATATATATATATATATATATATATATATATATATATATATATATATATATATATATATATATATATATATATATATATATATATATATATATAAAGTTCTTCAAAATTCGTTTCAATAATTTTAAATAATGTAAAAAATGTTGGCTTGTGATGATTTTAGGATCCTTTTTTTTCATATAGACAGGAACTGTGCACGATCATTAGAACCAATATAATTTTTACGATTTATTATTTCCTGTGATAGTAATCAATCCACCTTCTCGCGTTACCTACGTTTCCATAAGGACGAACCTTTTCGCATGGATCTACCTTTACGTGAGGCACTTGCTGCGTCAATATAAGTTATATTTAAATTTTCCGTATTATTTGATAATTTCTGCCATACTCTCTACCATAACGCACTTGCTGCGTCAGTATTTCTGTCATAATATGTATTAATAATAAAAAGAAAGTCAAATTGCATTTCGGAATAGGCCTTCCAATTTGGTATTAAATAACAAACATTAGGCGATGAATAATAAAACGTAGTGGCTGCCGCGCATGCAGAGTTAATAATTTATAGCCATATCCGCAGTTACACAATTACATAAGTATCATAAAAGGTGCACTCATTATTAGGTGTACTACTAAAAATGCGACAGCTCACTTAAAAAGTATACTTTTTAAAGTATTTCCCCAATAAAATTAACTACAAAAACTTTAATGTACTGATATAAATGGACAATATGAACGTTTAAAAAACATTTAGAATTAAATAATATGTGGCAAACCAGTGAAAATTGCACATAAACGGTTTCGAAAAAATTACTATGTAAAAATCGGATTATTTTGACACAACTCCTTAAACTATCTTATATTACCTACAGAAAAATGAGTTTATTTACCACCTTATTAATAATCACTTGATAAATAATTACCCTCATACAAACAGATAGTAACATGTTGCAAAAACTATGCACCATCTTCTTGCCTGACCGCTTTATAACAATAAAAGCCTGGACGCAGCAAGTGCGTTATGGTAGTGAATTTTCATAGAAATGATCTGGCACAAAATATTTTATTATAACTTTTTTTTCTTGTAACAAAGAAATCTTAATTTTGGTGTATAGTTTACTTTTTATATCGTAAACCTACCTACCAAATTTGGTTATGATAGATTTTTTATTTTTTAAGATAAAAATTTTTTTCAAATGAAAACTCAAAATTTTTCCGGAAAAACTTGTCCGATTTTTCTGATTAACGAACTTGTCAAAGCCATTTACAAAAGGAAGCGACATGCCAAATTTTATCAAAATCGCCCTATTATTCTTTGAAATAAAAATTTATTTCGAATGAAAACTCAAAATTTTCCCGGAAAACCTTGTCAGATTTTCCTGACTAACAAACATGTCAAAGCCATTTACAAAGGGAAGGTACACGCCAAACTTTATTGAAATCGGCTTATTACTTTTTGAGATAAGAATTTTTTTCGAATGAAAACTCAAAATTTTCCCGGAAAACCTTGTCCGATTTTCCTGACTAACGAACTTATCCAAGCCATTTACAAAAGAAACGTACATGCCAAATTTTATCAAAATCGGCCCATTATTTTTTGAGTTATCGGTGTGATATATATATATATATATATATATATATATATATATATATATATATATATATATATATATATATATATATATATATATATATATATATATATATATATATATATATATATATATATATATATAAACATATAAAAATTGAAACTGACCCCGGATATGGGTTCTAGGGGTCCTAGATCGCGCTCATTTGAAGAAATTTTTTCAAAATTCAAAAGTCGAGATCTCCTCATTAGTGAATTTTTTCTAAGAAAATTCACTAAAATGACATTTCTCAAATATATGGACGTCAACCAATAATTATTGTAAATGACATTATAGTCGACTTTAAAAATAGGTGAAAAGGATCTATTTAGAAACGGTTTTTTTATTAACAAATTCAATCAATTGACCCAATCTGTGGATAAAAACGTAATCTTTGAAAGTCAATCGTGATTAATTGGGCACCATATTAATTCCGACGTAACGCACACGTCGTGATTAGCGTGCAAAATGTCGCAAGTTTTCACGATCGAGCAAATAATGTTTAAGCCCTCTCTGTCAAAAATTTCACGGACGTGATTTGTTCAAAGTGGACTAATTTCATGCAAACCAGCCGCTCTCATAAAATTCTTTAACTTTGATGTCTAATAAAAAATTTCCCGTCGACTCTAAAAGAATAAAAACCAGCCTACTCGATGTAAAATGTTCTGGAGATTCCGTTTTCGGTAATGGCGCGTCTCGCAGTGTCGTATCTTCAGAGGAGATAGACCCCTCATCCGAGTACTTTTTTTGGGTCAAAAATATAGTTTTTGCTCTTGTTTCTCCAATGTTTTCACCCCAACACACCAAAAAAAAAATTGCGTCCATAAAATTCGCCCCTTTACATTCCAGTCGAGCCGTTTTCTCCTGCAGCTTCCCGTCGCTTCCGGCGACGTTCTCAAAAAACTGCTTCTTCGGGACCCCGTGTCGCTCCTCACCACTCGATCGCCCCTGTTCACCCCTCAATGCCTGCATCCATTACGTCCTCCTCGTCAACTTTTTAACTCATCAGAATCCAACCACTTTCAATGACATTATTCGTTTATTGCCATGCTTTTTTCCTTCCTGCTTTTGTACAATAGACAAAGCGCCTTTTAAATAGAACTCAGTATTCTACTGGTCAGTTCTTTGTCAAATGTTGACAATTATAGACTTTTTGGAAATGACACTTTTCGAATTTGGCAGCTGAAAATCTTGATCATATATATTAACGTTATAGTTGCATATTTTGAGCTAAACAAAATTTACATGTCTAGCCATTATGTTTTACAAATGTCAAAAATATTAGTTGCACCAAATTGGTGGAAATAAGCCATGTTAGACTAATCGACAAAATTTGATGTATGTACATACAAATATTTATATAAGTTTTCCCCTGCGAAAAGCTATTAGCAAATTAAAAAAATTTAACTAAATTTTGTATCCTCGAAAATAATTTGTTTATTTTGATAAAATTTGGTGTGAAGGTTTCCACTTTAAGAAAAATACTATTTTCAGAGCTTAACGTCTCTGAGTTAGAGAAAAAATTAGGCTGTTTATTATTAAAGGAAATATTTACGGAAATTCGTTACCATAAGGCACTGTCTGCGTCTGAACCTTTTATATTTTTTGAATATGAGACACCATACTCCCAATTTCTTGTAGCTTTTGTTCATGTTATAACTTATTTATTTTTTAAATTTATTTTCGTGTCGCCAAATCAAATTCGGATAGTAAATGGAATCGTGTTGTGTTCTCTGATGAGTCCGACTCTGTGTTTGGGTCCATGAAAGTAGCAGAAATGAAGTCATATATGATAAACACGAAATCAGAATCCCCAAACAAATGAATTTCAGAAACAGAAGTTTATAACAGATCAAAGTATAATGACCAAGTGTTACAAGTTATGTAAGTAAATGAAAACATATTTTATTGCTAAATAAATTTAACACTTACCCTAATGAGATGATGTTTTCTGGTGAGAGATGGTAATTTAAAAACCCTACACCAATACAATGTCTCTCCTGGTGCGGGTGGTTCTACGGCTGGGTTCCTTAACTCCCAGACGCGAGCAGTTTCCTCTGGACCTGGGGTATCCTGATCGGCTCTTTGTACCAGGTACAAAGATTGGGTGCCCCTGGAGGCTTTATCGTGCTGAGGTAACGAGTTTGGGCCAACTGCACCACCCACGGGCTCTTGCGGATGGAACGCCCAGATAATACGCATTGTATCGTTCTAAAATAAAAGACAATATATTAAAACATGGCCACTGAATTACAATAATAATAATAAACGTATGAGTAATAATTGTAAAACACTTGAGGTTGTTCTAGAAAACTCAAGATACCAGTTGGGACATGCTTACGGAACAACAAGTGGGTTAGATATATGTAATAGGAGTTCCCGAACCCTTTAAACGAGAATTGAGAATCGATGTAGCTATTCTGAATACCAACCATTTGGGGGTAAGGTACCAGAAGTTATCAAGTAACCATTAAGCATTACTTGATTACATGTTATAACCACTTCATGCGATTGATAATATTTCAAAAGGTCAATAAATTCCAGGCGGATAACTCTACTTGTACCCTCTGGAACTATATTCTTATATTTGGTTCTAACTACAATTTTTCAATATTGCTTGGTTTAATTTTTTTTTTAAATCGGGACGCTGCGTTATAGTAGCGAATTTTCATAAGAATTGGACACTATTATTATACGGCATATTAGTAAAGTTAATACGTTAAATTTACACAGACGTTGAAGATCGATTTTAGAGGTGCTAGTACGAGCACATTTGCAGAATTCTTTCGAAAGTGTTACCATCGATATCTCTATTATCAAAAAAATCTTGTGCTCTAACTCCTTTTGAGAAAACTGCCCAAAACTCAATTTTCTATGAAACGAAAGAAGTAACTTTTGCTATATCTGTAGATAGTGTAAGTCTATTTAAAAGCAACTTGTATTACAAATTTCATTAAAGTTATACAGAAGATTTCCAGAAGGAAACTTAATTCATAATTAGAAAAGTAAAGTATCTGCCAAATTATAAACGTAGCAGTTATTTTTCCTTATTAATCGCCAGTATGATTTCGTTTAAGTCAACCTAATGAAACCGGTTTTTTCAATATCAACAATAACAAAATTATAATTTCAGACTCAAAGGCGACAAACTTGTTCAGGCGTTTTAAACAAAAATGAGATCTTGTTCAAAACGTATGAAATCTGTGCACTATTGTTTCTCCAAATGTTAAAATAAAACATAAGAAACATGCATTCATCGAGCTGGATTCGATTGCGTGACCTTCTGCTTAGGAGGCAAGCGCCATGCCCCCTGCGCCATCTAGGCACACGTCAACTAACGTTTTATTTGCGTGATACTTTAGGTCGGCTTCATGCCCGGGATATTATATTCAAAGTATACGTAACAATTAATTACAGAATTAGTATAATTACCATTGAAACACATTTCACGACTGGTTCGGTCTTATATGACGTCTTATGTTTAAGTTTAAAGATAAAGGAAACTATTTTAGAATCATTTTTATAGAGGTTTGATTTTGTTTACTTTTGTGCTATATTCTGCTATATTATGCTACAGCATAATATATCTATGCTGCGCTAAAGCTCTATTTGGGGCTGTTAATAAAGCTACAAATATAGTGTATTTTAATAACTGATGGAATCCCCCAGTTAAATAACAATCACTGGGAAAAATTTTAATTTCATGTCGTCTGTCATTTTCCATAATTGCAGCCGAGATTTCTGATTGTTGGTTCGGGTAAGTATGTTTTATGCCTGTTACAAATTTAGTTTGTTTACCATTGATGTATGGTTTATACCTGTTGTATGAATCAATCTACGCGTGGCAGTTAACTACTCTGTCTGTCAGGCATTGGACTTTAACCACTAAGCCTTTTCAACGCATGTCTTTGGGATTTTATTTTTAATTTGAAAAACACTCTAAATATTGTGTACCAAACTACTTAAAATTCACAACATAGGTTTATTTGGACTATTTCTAGCCACATGTAAAGTCTCATTTCATTTACTCATGTTATGTGCGACTTTTAAGAACACTTTTAGTGTGTGGTTCATTAAGTTTATGGACCTGTGATCTTTATATTTTTTCGCATGCATCTTTTTGGTTTGCAACAAATGTGGATATTAACCATTCCCTGGGTATAACTCCGGTTTGGTAGATCGTAATAAAGAGTTCTGGACATGTTAAACAACTACAAAGTGCAGGGCGTCCTAAGAAAATTGATGAAGACGCAAAACTTGATATTTTATTAAGCGTGGGTGAGAATCTTCATGTTGAATCTCGGTCAATTGCAGCAGACTATACAAGTTCTCAATGATGAATATTACGTGCATTAAAATTTAAAAATTGCCATCGTTACAAAATATAGCTGTGGCACAAACTGAAGAAACAGACGAATGCATTTTTGTGAAATAGTGCAAGATTTATGCAACCCTAATCAAAACCTTATTCGCCAATCTGTTTTTCGGACGAATCATCATTTTGGCTAAATCGAACAGTGAATAGACAAAATCACAGGTATTGAAGTAGAGAGGATCCTCACTGGATGACTGATGCACATACGCAAAATCCTCGTGAAGTTAACGTGTGTGCAAAAATAGTCATAGGTAATTTATTCTTCGATGAAACTCTCACTGGGCAGCGAAATCATAATTTTCTAAGGAATGAGCGTATTCCTGCTCTTGCTGCAAGTTTTCCAAATGAAGTTGAGCCAGATTTACCAAGTGGCGATATTTGGTTTTAGCCAGATGGTGCACCTCTGCACTTTGTACGTCATGTTCGCCAATTTCCAAATGACTGATTTCATGGCAAGTGGATCGGTAGGCAATGATCAATTGTGGCCCACATGTCACCAAATCCCAATATCTTACGCCCCTGTTTTTTATGGGGATATTTAAAACCAAAAATCTATGTTAACAAACCAAAAACCCTATAAGATTTGAAAAATAGAATTAGGTAAAATGGGTCGAATTAGCCCTGACGTCATTCGCAATGTACAAAAGGAATGTGTAAACATATTTTCTTAGTGCCAAGAAGTATGTGGATTGCATTTCGAACATTATATTTAAAGGAACAATACTTTGATTTGTTGAATAAGAGCCTATATCTTTTTATTGTTGTTATGAGTAGAGTTTATGTTTTCCACCCTTTAAATAACTATCTTTCGAAAATTTAACGACTTGAGGTATCAACATTTTGATGGCACCGTGTAGATAATTCAGTAATCTATAAAAAATGATTGGCGAATGGTAACCATACCGCAGCCAATGCAGTCTGACGTAAAACACACACATAAAAAAGCCTGGACGCAGCAAGTGCGTTATGGTAGTGAATTTTCATAGAAATGATCTGGCACAAAATATTTTATAACTTTTTTTTCTTGTAACATAGAAATCTAAATTTTGGTGTATAGTTTACTTTTTATATCGTAAACCTACCTACCAAATTTGGTTATCATAGATTTTTTATTTTTTAAGATAAATTTTTTTTTCAAATGAAAACTCAAAATTTTCCCGGAAAACCTCGTCAGATTTTTTTGATTACCGAACTTGTCAAAGCCATTTACAAGAGGACGGTACTTGCCAAATTTTATCAAAATCGGCCTATTATTCTTTGAGATAAAAATTTTTTTCGAATGAAAACTCAAAATTTTTCCGGAAAAACTCGTCCGATTTTCCTGACTAACAAGCTTGTTGAAGCTATTTACAAAATAAAGGTACATGCCAAATTTTATTAAAATCGGCTAATTACTTTTTGAGATAAGAATTTTTTTCGAATGTATATATATATATATATATATATATATATATATATATATATATATATATATATATATATATATATATATATATATATATATATATATATATATATATATATATATATATATATATATAAACATATAAAAATTGAAACTGACCCCGGATATGGGTTCTAGGGGTCCTAGATGGCGCTCATTTGAAGAAATTTTTTCAAAATTCAAAAGTCGAGATCTCCTCATTAGGGAATTTTTTCTAAGAAAATTCACTAAAAGAGGTTGTTAATTTAAAAGTAAACGTCGGTGACGTCATATCTGAAAAGCAGGAGTAAGAGAAACATAAATTTTATGCAAAACTGTGTATCGAAATCTAGATCTGATGTGTCCGAGCATTCCGTCAAAGCACTAATCGCTCCAATATCAATGAATTTATTCCATAATTTTGTCGCTGACTGTATATAAAACTAGCTATATTATCCTCTGAATAAAATTCTGTTTAAAATTTAAAATGCTAAAAGACCTAAAAGAAGAAACACGGGTCATTTCTTGTATGTTTTCAAGGTCGGTTTTTTCTTTGATTTCATGTAAAACTGAATCTAGATGTATAGATGTCTTTCCTGGCTTTTAAGTGCTTTTCTGCATTGGACTCAGAGAAGTCCCTATATCTGCATTTAGTAAAGAAAGGGTTCAGCAAGTAAGGGGTGAAAAAAGTAATTATGTTAAACTGTTTTTAGAAAGAAAAAAAAAACTGTCGCCATTGGTTACGATATATAATGGGGAATTTGCCAATTTTCCGGATGGAAAATAAACCAAATCTCGCAACGGTCTATATCCCCATATAACAACGCAATAAATCACAATCCAGCCGCTTCATTCTAAAATTAGTTTTCATCTAGAAGAATTATATAACAGAAACGCGACGCGGTTTTGTTTTTCTATTGACAATAAAAAGAAAACGGGAACCCTTCCCGCAGAAATATAGTTGGAAGATCGTACGCTCGAGCTGACATCTGTTTTCATCTCAGACACCTGGGCGTTGTTTATTCTTATTAATAATAGCAGTTTGCTTTGGAATATACCGAGATAAGAGAACAAAACAATGATGAATGTATTCAGTGTAGACAGCATTTGGTAGTTAAGTCACTATTGTAATATATTTATCCTTCTTGCAGTAACATCTGACGTGTCACAGAGACTGATGTTGATGGTGGCCGCTTCGTCAGGTCGCACTATTTATATTCCAATAGTATGCAAAATGGCTTAACTCTTTAGGAGGTAGACAATGCCTTAAAGTGGATCTCGCAGTGCTATATCAGATTGAACGTACGTCTTTTCACTTTCAAATGATATTCTTTTGTAAGTCACGCCTCCCACGCTCTCATTTTTTTTGTTATTCATAAATCTGCCGTGAATATTACATTAGGCTACTGAAAACGCATTTATTCTCGCAATATTTTTGTTTTTGAATATTAAAAGACCCGATATCACACAGGCTTAAACAGCAACCATGTTGTTGAACACTTGCGAGTCACTCTTGTAAAAAAAAATCGTTTCGATGTAAATATTTATGAGAAGAGTATAAGATTTTATACTGCGAATATTTTTATAATAAATTTCATAGTCGACTACTTTATATTAAAGATAAATGGAGAGCTGAAAGCGTGCAGAGAAAAATAATTTAATCTGAATCCTAGATTATTTTCAAAAGTACACTCAGAAAAGCTAAAGTAGGATTCAAAACAATTTCTGGGAAAATCAAAACAGGGTAGTTCTTTTACTAGTGAATTAAGTTATTATCTGAATTCACAAAATCAGTAAGCAGCCATCTTCTAACATTCTGCGATGTATCTTTTCTTAGCAAATTTCTGTAAAACGATTGCTAATAAAGAGATCATGACTTTAAAGCCTCTACAAAATTTTATCAAATGAGCGCAAGGTGTAGAACTCATCTTTGGCGCAGTCGAGAGGTTCCTAGCAAAGAGAAAGATACCGAGTAGGCTAAGTTAATGTGACCTTATCTGTTCTGTGACGCGCATGCGCGCGAGTGTTTGTGCATGTTGTTATTATTATTATTATTCTTATTATTATTATTATTATTATTATTATTATTATTATTATTATTATTATTATTATTATTATTATTATTATTATTATTGTTATTGTTATTGTCTCGCAAGAAAGAGAGGGAGAAGGATGAATTGTAGTCCTGGGGATGGGGGGCATACAAGCATTACTTTATAAGACCTTCAATCCCGGGGATTATACTACATGCCAGGATTATGCGTCTGGTTTTATATGTGTGTGTATATATGTCATACTTTCTACGCATCACGCGTGGTTTTTTTTGTTTTTTTTTGTTTTAATGTGTTCTTTGTTTAATGTGTGCACAAGTCACAGACTTAGCACAGTTTTGTAATTTATTTATTTGTCCATTTTCTGATGTATGCTTAGTCTAAAAAGTTGTTTTGTGATACCTTTACTATTTTGTACAGAGAATGGAGCAAATAAATATTATATTATATTATATTATTATTATATTATATTGTTGTTATTATTATTATTATTATTATTATTATTATTATTATTTATTATCACAGTTAAGTAGTTTACAATTGGTTTCTATACCAACTTAATTACTTACAAAAAAAGATCTTGAATCAGGAATAGAGATATAAAAAAAACATACAAAAACAATTCTAAATAAAATAAAATAGAATTAAAATAAAAATAAAATTAAAAATAAAACCGTTTTAACATTTTGATACCAGCAATTAAGAAAACATGGTTTTTACATTAGTTTTGAAGAAAAATCTAAAGTTCCATTGTCTACATTAAATAGTAAATCAGCATTCCACCATTTATCCTGAAACACATGCACTGCATTTTTTCCACTGTGCCAAGTATATTCTTTAATGATTCTGGATCGCAGTCTGTTCTTAAACTGTTCTAGATAAGTCTGTATTTGTGTGCTTCTACTTCTCATATTTTCTATAAAGTCGCTGTAGATACTGTAGTTGGCCAGGACAATTAGGTAGCTGATAAGTGTAGCTTCTTTTTTACTTCTCCTTTGTACTAGTCCAGAATAGATGTGTAGTTTTGATCTCATCAGTTTTTGTTTTACTTGACAAATAAATGGCCATATTGTTTGTGTTTCTTTACATCATATGATCAGATGCCATGCTGTCATTGGCATACTGCACCACTGACACAAGGCTGAAGTTTCATTATTTACCTTGTTTAAGAATATTCCGTCAGCAAGTCTGTTTTTTGATAGTCTAAAACTAATGTCACTCTCATATCCAAAAGCTAATAGTGGATAGAAGGACATCCAGTTAACAGGGTCGTCAGTCCATATACCTTTCAGAGGTTCACATATATCAAAGTGATTCAAAACAATTTGTTGCTGGTTATGCTATTTTCGGCTGTGGGTCATTGTTTCTATGTGGTGATCGGCATTTTTAAAGCCATTGACTATTTCGTCTTGACTCAGATTTTTGACATCGAGGATTTGGTTAAGGTTTTCTTGAATTGTGTACTTTATATATTCAAAATTTCTTTGCAATATTGATATTTGTTCTTTGTTTGTGATATTTAATTCGCTAAAGTTTTGTAGAATATTTTCCTTAAAGAGATTTGCAACTGTGTAATATCCATTGTCAAACCATAGACTCGAAAAACGTACGTCTCTGAACAATAGTGAGTTGGTCATAGGAATATCGAATATGCCTTAAAGGGTGGTGGGAAAATCTTGGAGAAAAGTTCGAAGGTATGTTGTGGATTTTAAAACCGAACTGAAAAAAGTTGAAATTTTTTCTATGTGCATATCGGGTTTTTTAAAGAAAAGCTCCCAAGTTAAGTTAGCTGAGCGATATGATCTTAGCAAATACTCTGTAAAGACATACCATTTGGGATTTTCTGTGCAGTTAATAAATTTAAGAGCAACATTTTTAACCTTTGATGGAACGTGGACAAGACCAAGACAATCATATCTTACAGGTAAACAAAGATGCTCTTCTCTAAGCCAGTGGTTTCGTCCAGCCCAAAATAAGTCCCTTAGTAGATTTTGAATCTTTTGAAGATATGCATCTGGTACCGGAAAAACCTGTAAATAGTACCATAGTCTCGGTGCTATCATCTGGTTAATAACTAAACACCTTCCCCTGCACGAATAAGATGGAACGACATTTTTTCATCTTTTACAGCTATCGTTCAGTCGGTTGTGTAAATGGACTAATGCTAGAGAGTCAGTGGTGTCATTTTCATTTTTGTATGAAAGCTCAAGAATCTTTATGTCACCAGATGACCCTCTAAAACCGCAGTACAAGTTATTATAATCTTTAACACCTCCTAGCCAGTAGCATTGACATTTTTCGACATTGAGTATAGCACCAGAGCATTTTGAATATATTTCGTAACACTTCAGTCCTTTATGTATTTCCGCAGGTTGTGAAACGATTATATTTATGTCATCAGCATAAGCTGTAACTTTTAGGCTGATATCATTTCGTGGAGTAGATAGTTTGTAACCGGTAATTTCTTTGCGTAAAAGGTTTAGCAAAGGTTCCACTGACAGTGTAAACAAAACTGTGGACATCCCTGTATGTATGCATGTGCGTGCGTGCGTGCGTACGTGCATACGCGCGCGCGTTTGTGTGTGTTGATTATTGTCTTCAGGGATGAGTCCAACTAGCCCTAGACCTTATCTTGTCTGATAAGTCGGTAAAAATTAATAAATAATTGGGGACGGTTGTGCTAATGTCCTAAGATTCCACAGTCATTGAAAAAGAGAACCCATTTTTAAAGTGAGTTAATTTCTTTATGTTTGAATAGGCATATGTGATTGCGCAAGCGCGAGTGTAATAAAACAATCTGACTAGATTCGTAGATTTTTTTATCTGTAAATAGGCTACAGATCGTTCGCCAACAAAATTAAACCAGTTCTTTCAGAAAAAAATCATACTTTCTTTCAAAAATTTAAGGTATCTCTGAAAATGATGAAGTTCCTTTGTAGAAAGCTTAGCGATACCAAAATTGAGTTTCTAAGTTAACACAAAACCCGTCACCGAACGCATTTGCTTCAGGGAAAAAAAGTTTGAAAATTAAAAAAAAATACAAATAGTTAGCTATCCACCAGAAGGTATCGAAAAGTGCGTAGCCTACAAAATAAGAGGCCATATTTTTTAAATATACTTAAATATATGTATAATAATTAAACTGTATTCATTTATCTGCTTCAAGGCTGACATATTTAGCTGAACGTCTGTTAGCCAGTTCTTCACCCTTTAAAAAATTATTTATCTTGGCCATCAAACCACTGCTCAACAGCAACAGATTCTATATTACTATGAAACACAGACATCAACGAATGTACAAAAAATAGATATGGTTCAGAGAATTGATTTTCAAAAAAGATTTTAATAAGAATGGAGGGTTAGCATCTGAAAGAAAATATGATTTCAAGGGCTCAAACATCTTTAAGATTCTTTCTGTTGCGGGAAATAAGGACAACCATCTACTTTTAGAATGATACAAAAGCTGTTCATATTTGGTACAGGACTTCGTTCTTTCTTAAAAATTCTTAACATTCCATATGCAAGCCTGATTTTGGGAATATATATCACCGTGGGTATACCAAATTCGAGAGATAAAAAGAGCTTATGAAGATAAACTTACAACTTTTCGAAATACGCAAAAAAGTTTAAATCGAAACATTTGGCATGCCTGATAACTTACGCATATTTTTAAACCATTTTGACTGTCCAAGACACGTTTAGAAAAATTATGACGAGTGCTGTCTTATCAATGGCGCATTCGTCTATAAGAATTTACTAAAAGCAGAAGAAGGATTACCAATTATTAGTCGTGGTAGGTCACACATTTTAATTTTATTAATGTTTTACTTTGCTTAATTAGCTAATTAAAAAAGATTCGCTAGTGAGGAGATCTGTGTTTATATATATATATATATATATATATATATATATATATATATATATATATATATATATATATATATATATATATATATATATATATATATATACATATATATATATACATATATATATATATATATATATATATATATATATATATATATATATATATATATATATATATATCCGACCGATAACTCAAAAAATAATTGACCAATCTTGATCAAATTTGGTGAGTACCTTCCTTTTGCAAGTGGCTTGGATAAGTTCGTTAGCCAGGAAAATCGGACCAGCTTTCTATCTAAAAAAATTCATATCTCCGGAAATAACAAAGTAGGGGCAACCAAATTTGATACGCGTGTTTGTATTATAAAGAGTGAACTCTGTACAAAAACTTAGGTCTCTAGCTTTAGAGACAAAGAAGTTATGGGCTGTTAAAAAAACAAATTTTGAAGTTTTCCTCATAACGTCAAACTCGCAATTTTAAACGTCAAAATTGGCAATGTTTAGGCAAAGAACGTGAAACAAATATGGATTTTGAAAAGAAAATGTTGCAAGAAGAGTGTTTTGCAAACCCTTAAGTTTCAGATTCAACCATCATTGCCCTTCATTTTACTAAAATGTTTACAGAAAATTCATTTCAAATAGACCCTTTATCTCATGCTTTGGCTGTCGGTTTAGTTAAGTTGATGCTTTCGCTGTAGGTTTAGTGAAGTTTATGGTTTAACGGTCTATAAGTTTTTTAAGCTAATTTTCGTAGAACAAATTTGTTAACGCATTTTTGCATTTTTTATCGAAATATTATGCGTTTGTAAGAAAAAAAACTGCACGCAGTAAGTGCGTTTTGGTAGCGAATTTTTGGTAAATTTGTAGTTCAGCTCCCGAACGCTTTTGAAGAAACTGTTTTCAGAACCTGACTAGGGCCCGCCCTGGATCCACAAACCCCAAGAAAAATTTCTTGCTCACACCCCCCAAGGAAGTTACGGGACCAGGAGTGAGTAGGGGTGTATAATTTTTTTAAGCTAATTTTCGTAGAACAAATTCGTTAATGCATTTTTGCATTTTTATCGAAATATGATGCGTTTGTAAGAAAAAAGTCTGTACGCAGTAAGTGCGTTGTTCTGGCGAATTTTCGGGAAATTTGCAGTTTAGCTCGACGACTATCAGCCTACCGGTTTCAGTTTCCAATTGTAAGTCACGGTTTTTCTGTACCATTATTGGGTCACAACACCCAAATTCACTATTGTATCTAAATTGGTAACTTTATAGTATTAAATTGTTATTGTTGTACCTGTTGTACAAATCTGTGACAAAGCACAATAGGCAAGTTGTTATTAATATGGCTTGCTAATAATTACTGACTGATATACTGTATAGTATTTGGACCATAATTTATATCGTTGATAAAAGTAATAATATAGGAGCTAGTATATGGATATAAATATGAGAGATTGAAAAAAAAATCATAGCTATGAAATACTCTCGAATTAACGAATATAGAAGTAGACAACTATGCCGCATTACCAAATTAAAAATTATATAAGGAAGAGGTCACCCATCTCGACATAAAGACGCCATTGGAATAGCTACTACTAACTAGAATTTAATCGCAAGTAAATGAACGTCAATTACCATGTAACAAAGGCTTATACATTAAGGTATATTTAAAGATTATTACAAACAGCCAATCGTCACGTACTATAAATAAGGACAATTTCCAAATAACAGTTTTAAGGCGAGTAGATAATGCAAATAAAAACAGTCCACTAGTCTGGGCACCTTATCGCAAAGTTGGCTCCCTAAAAATATACTAAGGAATCCCTTATTCGAGAACAACTGAATAAGATTAATTATGGACCAGTTAAAGTTATACAAAATAGCTACAAGACGATTAATGTTAGAAGGAAGTCGACTTGCTGATAAAGTTAAACTCATTTGATTAATATCTTTTAAGGAAACGCGGTCTCCTTCAGACAAGTCAACGTGGAATTTGAAAGCACACAACTTTCCTCTTCGAGACTGTACATAAGAAGCATTTCTTGTCGCATTTCCCCACATGTCAACGTAGACGCAAAGCTGCAAGACGACGTGCGCTTAATTTTTGCTCGACAGAGTGCGTGATTCTGGTTCATTAGTGCCCCCGAATATCACATGCTGGGTGAATAATTAAGGGATGACAACAAGATTCCAAGCCTACTCTGCAGGGATAGTATTAATAATAATCTAGAGCAACCCTTGGCTCTTTGTTCCGCCTGCTCATTAGTATTATAATATTCTGTTCTAAATTAAGACATATTTTATAGAATTATAGAGTAGATATATAACGTTGTTGAAATACATATGACATGGTAAAACAGCTGGTGTCAGAGAAACAGCGCTATTATTTATACATTAGTAGATAAAAAGGTGTGTGATGAATAACAGACATTGTTCACAGATTTACACACTACATTACTCAGCAATATACGGGGTGATTCTAAGATATTAATTCACTCAGTGGATCATATTCTTGTTGACCGTCAGAAACTCAATCTATACAAAGTACTTTATTATTCTTAATCTTTACTTCCACCGATTTTGAATCTCATATAAATCGAAACTGTGAACTATATATAATAGCAAGGGAAAAGCTGGCATTGGATAGACAAGGTGTTGTTCTCATTATTGTACTTTTTAACCTGAACCTGAGAAAAGAATCATTAAGTCATATGTATCAAGTGTTGTAATGTATATGCGGAAAGCTGGATTTTAAACGCTGGACATGTTAAGAACAGAAGAACCTGTTGGAGACATGCCACTGACATGCCACTGTCTTTACCAGCTGCTAGATTTATTGGCAGCCTTCTACCTGACTTAATCCTTTTGGGTAAATTCAGGTTTTAATCAAGTTTCCTGTACCCTTTGTTCTCTAAATCTCCTTCACACCAATAACCAGTTCTCCTTAGTACACCTGCACTTGTGTTCCATCTGATAAATGTCAGACAAGCATTAAATACTTAATTTGGTAGGTTCCTTTCTTCAGGTAATAATTTTGTTGTGTTTTTAAATATTTCTAAATATCTTACGAGAATTAATCTGTGGAAATTACCTGCAAACACCGACGTTACCTTAACTTTGTGGTGGAAGAAACGGTCCATATAAGCTTACCTCTCGCCAAACATTATTCAGTTTTCTACAAGTTCTCAATTAAATCTTGCCAGTCAAGTTCCTTACAAGCTCTCAATTCATTCCTTCCTAGTTGCTTCTGAGTCCTCTCTGAGTTCTTCCAAGTTCTTTCTCAGTTCTTCGTTCATGTACGGAACAGAATGGGATAAATGCAATGCCGCGAAATACTAAATGTTCAAAGTAAAATCAAATGCGTGCATTAACATTACGAGTTTAGAAAGACTAGCATCCTGGTTTAGTTACCCGTTTATGTATTCTAGAAGGACCAGAGGAATTGTTATTTGTAGGTGCAGATGTATAATTAATACACGTGGTAACAATAACAATTTAAAATGACAGAGTTACATAGTTAAATACAAAAAACGAATGTTGTGATCCAATAATACAATAAAAGGTAACTTACAACTGGAGCTGGATAGGTTGTAGGTTGCCGTATCCAATACGCGGAAGCTGCCGGTGGTACCTGGGGCTTCATCCAAAGAGAGACCACGTGGGTGATGCTTGTCCAGTTGACAACGCAGATTCACAAACACGTGGTGCACTGGTCAGTCGCTCGCTGAAAGGATGGTTCTTCCACGCGAGACACACGGACCGCTAGACGGCCAAGAAATTATATGAACTGGTGACTACTTATAACCGGGACCTGGTTGGAACCGATCTGTTTAGGGTGTTGACTGGCCGCCGGACTATGAAGAAGTGATTTTTGGTGTGACCACAGCATAATCAACTATTATGTTTGGTCTGACTACCACTCACGGTTCAGCCGGTCTTCCTACGACCGTACTGGCCGCTGGATGACATGGAAGTGAAGTGCTCTAGGGTTATATTGTAGTTCCGTCTCTCGGTTGTTGACGCTCGATGACACCTGTCACAGGGATCCAACTATTGGTTGTGCTTGTACCTCCGTTGGCTGCTGTTGCCAACAGTTACAGGAGTGCCAATGTCGTACCTGCCTCTGGTGGCTCTCGTAGGCATCAAGGGGGGTTTTTAGGGTGGGATTGGGCAGGGTCGGACTCGGGGAGATTGAGTGTGAGGATTAAACAACATCAGAACACAACAGTTCAATCTAGTTCGTTCTGCCAGGCCTCAAGTTATATTCGCACAGTTCGTGCGTTTCATTTATGCCCGAAACACAGGTAATTTAAAACGCGAATACAACTTATTAACGAGGTCAATTAATTAGCGGAGGTGGGATTAATCCGCCTGCAACTCAGTAGGAAAAAAATAAGCTCGTTATCCCCCAGAACCTTTTATAATCTGCGACACGAAGATAAATAACAAAGACAGTCTACGATATAAAGACAAAGGGACTGTGCTAGAAAACGCGCAAGACATAGATTCATGTCGCAACAATAAGGAGACATCGCCCTTACATTGTGACGAATTATAGTAATAATATTAATAATGTGTATTTTGTTTCTTTAACGTCGGCCTATTTCCGCGACTGTGGCCCATCACCGACGCCAGGGAGTAGTTTCACATCACTCTCCTGTGTAAGGAGGGTGATCTGACCTGACCTGCCTTTCTGTTCTTTAACGTGTCGACACGGGACCGACAGATTTACGCCCCCTCCAAAGGGCGGAACGACATTCAACTTGCTCAAATACAATGCCAGAACCTCAGCTGATGTTAATGTTACAATTTGTACTGAAAAAGTGAAAGGAGAACCCTGGAATCGAACCCAGTTTGCTTCGGTTCAGAGACACACGTTGTTGCCTCTGAACCACCGGGGCTCTAATATTAATAATAAATAATTGCCATTAACGTTTCAATATGCAACACTTGTCCATGGCATTCTCATATTCAGAATTAAATTGCCCCTGAAGCTACACGAGTGTGAAAAATGATGTAAAATTATATAGCTAGTAATTCGATGCGGAGAAGCTCTCTGTTCTGACCATAGATTAAATTACCAGAATTTGAATATCCAATCGAGATTCCTTGTTGCATAACAATGAAAAATGTTTACGTTACGATAAAGCTGAATGTTGAACAACAATACTAAGCGAAAATAGTTTTCGATGATCTGGCAGAATATTCAGTCAAATACGGCATGTTCTGCTGGCTCTTATTAGAAGAAAATTCTTTTTGCAGAGTTGTATGCATGGCAAAACAAAAATCTGCAAAAATAATGTGGCAAATTATTTTGCGAATAGTTAATGAAAATCTATAATAATAATAATATCTACAGTTTATTCAATAAAACAAATTAATAAGACTTTTACATACATTTATTATTAACTAAAGTATATTATGTATCTGATCTAGGTACTGCATATCAAAACTGATTATAAATTCCAATAAATTTATGCAGACATCCTGACAATTTATTTGATCAAACAAGTTACTTTATTTAGTCATTTGGGATTTACTAAACTACAAAAAGTGCTGCTTTATAAATGACGCAAAAAAAATTGTTAGGTTACGGAAATGGTGTCATGTGAAGACGAAGGAAATTGATAAAGTTACGCACTTTTTGGAGCCCTTCGATTTTTGGTTTGTCACCAACGGGATTATTTCTGTTTGCAAACTGGTCTCTTTGATTCCAGTTTATTTTTCGGGTGCTATCTAAATTTCAATTTTTCACTCGTAATATCTAAAAGTCCGAACGCAGCAATTGCGTTATGGTAATACATTTTCATTGTAAGATTCAAATTTAAATAACACAATTCGCTATTGAGCTAGAAATTTGAATTTTGGTCTAAAGTAAGGGCCCTTTTAGGGTAATCTGCGCGCCAAATTTGATCATAATATCGTGGTTATTTCCAGAAATACGCAGAAGTATTTAAGAGTTTTTCCCCCGAAAAACCTGTCCGTTGGCGCTGACTAACGAACTATATTAGCAAACAAAAAAGATGCGCCTAGTTTAACCAAAATTTGTGGATAATTTTTAATCGGTTGGAGTCATATAATATATATATATATATATATATATATATATATATATATATATATATATATATATATATATATATATATATATATATATATAAGATATTTAAATAAAATAGAAACATATAAAAAATTTAATGGATCCTAAATACTTATAAGTTCTTAATTCGCGCTCAATTAAATAAATTTTATATCTTACTAATTCACTAACGACTTTTCTAAAGAAAAAACTCCATGTGATTCGTTTCGAATCGTGTCCTTGGAAATTTGTATTACACTTGACAGTTGTTGCGTTGCTTTAATGTTGCTGATTCTATAAATTTATTCGATTTGGTTGGTCACAATTATATGGTAAGAAGGCTATTACGGGGAATGTGTTTGTTATTTTTGTTGTGTAGTGGTTGGTTTTTGGGCCTTTGTAATGTTTCTAGATATGTGATTTTTATCGAATCAGTTTTCTAGTATTGTCTATTTTAGGAGTCCGGCCTTTATCTGTTTATGCCTAGCGAACCAACGGTGTATCACAGCTCACTTTTTTTAAACACAAAGTTTAAAAAATCGTTATAACTCGGACGTGATGAAATTCATCAAGTTACATGGATTGAGCGTTATAACATATGAAGGAGAAAGCTAGATTGAATAAGCAGGGCATGAACACAGGCTTTTCAAATGTGCGCATGAAGAAAAAAGTCTGGACGCAGCAAGTGCGTTATGGTAGTGAATTTTCATAGAAATGATCTGGCATCAAATATTTTTTATAACTTATTTTTCTTTTAATATAGAAATATAAATTTTGGTATATAGTTTCCTTTTAATATCGTTAACTTACGTACCAAATTTGGTTACGATAGCTTTTATATTTCTTTAGATAATTTTTGTTTAAAGAAAACCCAACATTTTCCCGGAAAACCTCGTTAGATTTTCCTGGCTAACGAACTTATCCACGCCACTTACAAAAGGAAGGCACATGCTAAATTTTATCTAACTCGGTCCTTTATTTTTTGAGTGATCGGTATGATACCTATATATATATATATATATATATATATATATATATATATATATATATATATATATATATATATATATATATATATATATATATATATATATAAACATATAAAAATTGAAACTGACCCCGGATATGGGTTCTAAGGGCCCTAGATCACGCTCATCTGAGGAAACTTTTTCAAAATTCAAAAGTCGAAATCTCCCCATTAGTGAATTTTTTCTAAGAAAATTCACTAATAACAAATGCAAGCTACCCCAACAGAAAACGAATTTAAGTGTGCCAAAAGATGCGAGAGAAAAGATTTTCGTGACGCAGCAAGTGCGTTATGGTAGCGAATTTTCATTAAATGCTTCAAATTTGTATAACTCAATTTTCTACAAACCTAGAGAGTTGAATCTTGATATGTAGTAAGGTACTTACGGGGGAAATATATCAACTAAATTTCATTAAGATAACTTTGTTTCGGGTTCTAGGGCCTAAGTTCGCGCTCATATGAAACAATTTTTGCAGTCTCACCTCGATACCTCTCTATAAGCGATTAAAAAAATAATAATTCAATTAAAACAATTTCGTGTTTTTTCAATCACCGTGTATTATATTGACTTGGACACTAGCTACTTGGAATTCGTTCTGAATATTGTGTGGAAGGGTTTGTACCTGCCCACCTCCACTTACCAGGACAAAAATATGTTGGTGAAGGAGTTATCACATTATTATTATTACCATTGTGACCATAACGACTGGTGCAGTTTAAGTTTAGTACACCCTTTGTAATAGTGTACAATTTCTGTAAATTTATATGCCTAATAAATAAGTTAACTTATTCTTGACGTGTACAATTATTTAAATCACAACAGTTCGTAGAGTAATTACAAATCACAAGGTCCTTCGAGTAATCACAAGTCACAACATTTTGGTCCTTCGAGCCGGATTATCAAATTGTACATTTACCAGTTATCTCCTTTTCAACTTCTTGGCCAATATGGTACTTCCACATCTATAAAACAGTCATTTAACTTATCGGCCATTTCTTGATCATCAGAGATTTTGTTACCTTCATGACAATTCCCTTCATTTTGGATTGCAGCAGCATTTTTTGAAGAGCTGGGTTACAAAATACCTACAACAACGATCGAACTGGAACAACACCATAGCTCGCCTACAAGAAGGTTCTATGGTGTTAATTCGAGACGATAATCTACCCTCACAACAATGGAGGCTAGACGGAATCGTAGGAGCTCCAGGCCAGGATGGACATATCAGAGTAGTATCAATTAAGACATCAAGTGGCGTTATTAAACGTGCTGCTCGCAAAATGTGTATGCTACCACTGGAACCAGAAGAGAAAAGTGAATAGTGCCCTTAAGGTTTAGTATTGGTGTGAAGGTGACCATTTTTTTTGCATAGGATAAGTGTAATAATAAGTCTCCTTGTTTTTTTAGCGGTGCTTTCAAGGCCGCCAGAATGTTGGATCTTTATATTAATCACAATTTTATGTTTTTTTTTCAATCACCCTCTATTATATTGACTTGAACACTAGCTACCTGGAATTCGTTCTGAATATTGTGTGAAAGGGTGTGTACCTGCTTGGTGTAACTGCGCGGCTCCACTTACCAGGATAAAAATATGCTGGTGAAGGAGTTATCACATTATTTTTATTATTATTGTCGGCATAACGACTAGTGCAGTGTAAGCTTAGTACACCCCTTGTAATAGTGCAGCTTTTCTGTAAATTTATATGTCGAATAAATAAGTTAAGTTATTCTTGACGCGTCCAATTATCTATATCACAACAGTTCATAGAGTAATTACAAATCACAAGGTCCTTCAAGTCATCACAAATCGCAACAAATACAAATTCGCTAAAAAGGTATTTTCTGGAGAAAAATAGAGATAAAGAATACAAAATTCGTTGGTTATTTTTTACAACATAATAACTTTTTGATTACATTTGAAGGAAAAATACTTGGAAACAGGTAGAGTCAGACCACGAGGAAAACTTCTGGAACATCTGACCCGTTGATGATGCGTTAAAGCTGTAAGGAAATAAAAAATCCGCTGATGACAGTCATTGCTGGGGTAACAAGGCGACGCCGCATTTAGACAGTGATGATCATCACGCTAAACTACAAAAGGATCAATTCAGATTTTCAGTTACGAAGAAGTACAAGGTTATTTTATTTTAATTTGTTCAGTCAACCCCAAAACTGCGTGGCAAAAAGTTTTTGCAAACTCGGTAATTCGTCCTTTTCTAGTTTGGCGTTATTTGTAATCCTACGAGACATCAAATAAAAACTTCCATCCTCCCTTTCGGTGGCCACCAATTGTTTGCTTTACGATAGTATAACTACAAGGGTTAATTGGAAAGGGTAGGGAAATAAATGAGAAACGTACAGTTGGGGCTCATAGGATTGCTACAAAAATTACGTATTACAAGGGTTGTCCGTACTGGGATTTCTGTGACAAGCAAACGCAATAAAAATTTGACTCCGCGACACACATGGTTTTATAAAAGGTTGCCAAATATTCTGAGGCTTTCATCAAATTAAAATTAGTTCCCGTATTTGTATGTTTTAGCTGAAACATCACTTTAATCTTATCTGGAAGCGTATGGCATCGTATATAATTTAAAATTTCATTAAAATTTAATTGGATTAAAAGCATTACGATCTCCTCTTCATATATAAATACCATTCTGAGTCAAGTTGATGAGTTGGTGAAATATTTATTTGCAGAATTGTGGAATAGATATACACAGTTGACAACTGACTGGCTTTCAAAGATGTCTGTTAACTAGAGGTCATTTTTTCAAGCGCTTTCAAAGAAAATGTTAAGAAAGTAAGCATAAATAAAACAGAATACATTAAAATAAAAAGATAATGACTACGGCGAAATTGCGTTTATTTAAAAGCTTTTTTCGGGTGTGGAAAAATGATTTTGAAAGGAGGTTTTTAGATTTAAGCTTTTGCTCCAACTTTGGTTACCGATTTAGAGTAATTATAGATTAGATTCTTTTGGTACTTGAAAAATAAAGGATTAAAGCTCAGGGGAACATATAAATAATTATTGAATAGATACTAAACCGATTTTAGTAGAACCTCGCGCATATGCTCCTTCAGTAAATATCTGGGATGTGGATTGAGTATGTCAGCCAGCCCAATCTGACCAGTTTGTCGGACAAAAATTGACTTTAGACAAATAAATTATTGAATCTTTAAAAAACAAACTGTATTATGAAATTTTGAAGTTATGAATACTATAAGGCCCGTCTATCTAATTGCTAGATAAAACAACAAATGATAATTTAGCTATAGGTTTAAAATGCTTTTGTCTCCTCCCGGTGACCAAAAATGGACACTAGACCAGTTGGTTTTAAAGGGTTTGTCAAAAGGGGTGCTCTAACTTTGACAGTTTGTAGCGGCCATATTGGAAAAGCTATAGCTGTCAAATTGAGCAAGAATACATATTTATTCGTGACATTTTACAATGGAACGCTACACGCTTCAACAACGCGTATAAATAGTTAAAATTTATTATCAAAATCAGTGCTCTGTTCGCCTAATTTTCCGTGCGTTGCGTCCAATTTATGGTATTAATGGTCGTCCTGCAGAGTCCATAATCCGTCGTTTAATGAATAAATTTGTGAAAGCCGGGTCGGTTTTGCATGAAGCAGTGCCTGTACGTCAAAGAAAAGCAAGATCGTTGTAGAATATTGTTGCCGTTAGGTATAGTATGCGAGAAAACCCCCGACAGTACATTCCGCGTTGTCCGCAAGAGTTGGGTCTTTCTGTGACATCAACTTGGCGGATTTTGCGCCGAGACTTGGGTTTTCATACATACAAAATTCAATTGACTCAAGAGCTAAAACCCAACGACCATAGACAGCGCCGTGAATACGCGGATTGGGCCTTGGAGCATTTTGCGGCTGACCCTGATTTCTGGAAGAAAATCATCTTTGGTGATGAGGCTCATTTTTGGTTAAGTGGTTTTGTTAATAAACCAGATTGCTGGATCTGAAGCGAGGAAAATCCATGGGAGATCCATCAGCTGCCTCTACACTCCGAAAAAGTCACTGCTTAGTGTGCATTTTGGTCCGGCGGTATCATTGGCCCTATTTCTTCGAAGATGCGCAAGGAACCGCGCTCATTGTGAATGGCGAACATTATCGGACGATGATAACAAATTATTTGTGACCTAGAATCAATGGTATTGATCTCACGAACATTTGGTTCCAACAGGACGGCGCCACTTGCCATACTGTATGGGAAACATAAAATTTATTGGATGAGAAGTTCGAGGGCTTCGTCATCTCGCGTGGTGGTGACATCAACTGGCTACTGAGATCGAGTGATCTAACACCGCTAGATTACTTTCTGTAGGGCTACGTGAGAGATCGAGTCTATGCTGACAAACTACAGGCAATTGCTGTCCCGAAAGCCAACATAACTCGCGTTCTTCATGAGATTGAGTCCCATTTATGCCGAATTGTAGTCCAAAATTGGTCCACCAGGATACGCCACCTTCAAGGCCGGCCATTTGACTGTAATTATATTCCATACATAATGTCATCAAATGTTCTTTTTAATAAAATAAAAATTGTGAAAACATCACTTAAACAGTTTGTTTTATTCCATTTCAAAAAAATCCTTTATATGTAATTACATGCTTCGTATGACATTAAGTAAATGCCAAATGGTTCGTGCTACACAATCTAAGCTTTTTAAGAAAATATCTATCAGGTTACATCCACAATGTACAACATCGGTATTTTAAGAAAACATATATAGTAAAAGTAATAATTTCTGTAGTATTAGACAAATTAGCCCAAAATATTCGTAAATAAAGATTACTTGACGAAATTTTTCCATACTAAATAAAGACCAAGAGATTTTTTATCTAGCCTTACAAAATGATTGTTTGATTCTCTCAAATCCTTTTCAAATTTTACGATTTACTATGTTGTAAGAGACGAAACCGGTCGGAGAGAGGAAGACGAGCATTTTCTACGACGGTGGTACTCTTTATAAAAACAGGCGCGCTTACTGTGTTAAGATTATTTTATTTTTACATCTAGTTTATAAGGAATAATCTACAATTTAGGTACAATAAATTGAAGAGTTAATTAAATACTTCTGGAATTCAGCTGCCCTAACTGTTATCGATCAATTTATCTTTCTAATCCGATATCTTACGCACCATAATCATCTGAGTTTAGAAATTCACGCAATTTTTCTAAATATGGTTTTTCTGCTAATCATTATCGATGACTTTCAACAAAGCCTATAGATAAGCAATCTGCAGTGTAACCCCAGTCTTAAGTCTGCCCTATTAATTATTTACCTAGACATTTGTTAGCGGCCGGTTTGCTTCCTGTCACTGAACTTAACCCTCGTCTAATCGTCTGCAAATTCATCATGATGACGTTGCATAAAGTTAAGGAAACTGCAGCTTAACGTCCTTAAAGATACAAAACTGCCAGAAAAACCTTTGACAGTTTAATGGTGCGCTCCAAGAACAAAAACATATGGTCGAACATTTAGCATGCTCTTCTCTCTTCCAAACTATAGAGGTTCTGTTGATTGCTCCTTGCACGCTTGCATTTTGTTCGACGACGGAATGCTGAAATATGCCCGTTATATAAAGAGGATTTAAATAAATATTTAAGGAATTTGTGGCTGTTAGTATTTCCTTTCCTAGAGTTATATAATTCTCTTCACTAATAGGTTCACGTCATTTGTTGGGGGTCTTTTCTGAGACGAGAATAATTCAAACAAAGTTTGTCTAACGTAATAAGGAAATATTCACTAATTACGAGATTTGTGCTTTTATATATATATATATATATATATATATATATATATATATATATATATATATATATATATATATATATATATATATATATATATATATATATATATATATATATATATATATATGTATATATATCTTATCGATAATTAAATAATGGGCAGATTTTGATGAAATTTGGTACGTGCCTTCCTTTTGTAAGTGGCTTGGATAAGTTCGTTAGCCAGCAAAATTGGACCAATTTTTCCGGAAAAATTTTGGGTTTTCTTTCGGAAAATTTTCGTATCTCCGAAAATACCAGAGCTATGACAACCCAATTTGGCATGTAAGTTTCTACTTTCAAACTTACTGTACATGCCGAAATTCAGATCGCTAAGTTAAAAAAAAGTGATAGGAACTTGAAGACAAAATTTTGGGTGCCGCTGGTGATCAGAGGAAAGCACAAGCACGAAATATTTTGTACGATTCACAAAACCAATCGAATATTACATACAAGGGTTAAGTTTTCTTGACGCAAAAAGGTCAAGAAGTAGCAGAAAAAATATTTTGAAAATTTTATAATTTATCTTGTTAAAACGTTAAAGTCACGATTTGAAACGTCGAAATTTGCAATTTTCATGCAACGAGTTTGTAACAAATACGGATTATGTAGAATATAGGTAATAACAAGTGTGTTTTACAAAGACTTAAGTTTCAGCTTCAACCATCATTGTCCTTCATTTTACTAAAATGTTTTCGAAAAATCCATTTCAAATAGACCCTCTTTCTGATGCTTCGGCAGTAGTTTTAGCTATAGAATTTATGAATTAATAGTCTATATTTTAGCAAATTTTTGTAGAAAGAATGGTTTTGAGAAGACAGCGACTTACGAATTTTAAGAAGACTTCTTCAAATGAGCGCGAACTAGAACCCGTAAAACACATATATGGGGTCAGTTTCAGTTTCTGTGTTTACACATATTTCTGGGATAAAACTCAATATATCCGTTATTATACAAGATATGAGAAAAAAGTATATACGTCAATTATAGGGTGTCTCGAGCTGCATCTTATAAACCTATTTGGACAATCACAGGTGGCCCATAAGTCGTTGGTGATACACACTTTTTTTAATGAAACACTCCCTATGTTATTGTATTTTTGTGTCTTTCATCGAATTATGATGTGTGTTTGTAAGAAAAAAAAATTGATATCGTTCATCGTTTTTGAGTTATTTCAATTGTTTTGCACTTTTGCACGTTTTTGGCACATATTTCAAACACATCACAAATTGTGATACGGGGTTTTTATCAATAGATGGCGGAGCCCCATGAAAATGACGCATTCAGAGAGCTTTTTTTGTGTTACTTGTCGAAAAAATCGAGCTGCCGTATACAGGCACTCTCAAATAGTGGCTGAGTTTTAATTTTTCGCAGAAATGTTTTTAGTGTTTCCGTAGAAATCATTTTTTGTAGGTTTTTTGGTGATATGTTGGTAATTAATAAGAGTTTCGTAGGTTTTTGTAAAAATAAAATTGGCGTATTTTTGTGAAAAATATAATTTTGTGTAACAAAAATGAAGGCGATTTCTGCAAAAAAAAAAAAATGGTGAATTTTTGTAAAAGAAATTTTTGCAAATTTTCATAATTGTTTTTTATATTTTGGTACTAAAGCTGTTTGTGAATAATTATATATTGTCAGTTATGTAAATAGCTAAAAGAGGTTCGTTGGCCAGGAAAATCGGATCAGTTTTTTCTGGGACTCTTAAAGTTTATTTTCGGAAGAAGTTTGTACTTTTTGAAACACCATAGCTATTTTAATGAAATATGGTACATTTTTATTTACATTTAAAGCATATATATTTTAAAGTTTATGAATTTACTATACTAGTATTATTATTATTATTGTTTATTTTTATAATTTAAACTGAATTTTCTAAAGCTGTAATGCAATATTTTATTAAAGAAAATACACAAATTATATTAGGCATTTTTTTTCATAAAAATTTATTAACAACAGTTGTTCTAAATTATTCAAAAAGCCTAAATCCAAAGTTTTATCAAGATAAAAAATAATAAAACTAATTTCACCCAAAAATATTCCTAATAAATATCTAACAAATAGAAAACAAATTAAGTCATGCACCAGTTTAGAAGCCGGTTTGACAGAAAATGTTTGACAAATTTGTGTACGGCAAGTTAATTGAACAAAATTGATACATAAAATTTTTTTTTCCCGACTGAGATTGCTTTTATTAATTTTTTGGTTAATAAACCAAACTTTGGATTTAGGGTCCTTGACGATTTAGAATAAGTAGGATAAACCAGCGAAATATGGTAATTAAAACTTAAAAAAATATAAACAATAAGCCTTTATTATATACAATTTTATTTATGTCTATTTTATATTTACATGTTTCTTTAACATATAAAACACTCTCTGTCTTAAAATTAATGCTAGTTTCTTTTTTTTAATTACATTACATTTTGCCACCATTTATATTTGACAAAATATCACTCAAAACTTTCTATTTATATTTAAACATCAAAATTCTCATAAGCTATTTGTTGTTGATTAAGCCTGGTGATTTCTTTGACACCAGCTATATTTATACATGGATGCATTAAACCAATTTTATGCATAAAATATGGAGAACTATTCCAGCTATCTTTTTTATATAAGCCTTTTCTGAGAAATGTCAATCCGTAAGTGAAAAATGGTCTGTTTATTGTGAACTTTGGACATTTTCTGGATTCTTCAATATTGGGTGATTGAATGTGTACTTGTTTTTAAATATTTTCTATTTCTTTTCCAATTTTATCACATTATACCTATTTTAACTTGATATGTATGTGTTATGTAAGCTACTATTTTTAGTTAAATTATTCACTACATATTCAGGTTTTATAGTTCCCTTTCTTGGTATCGTATCAAATGTCTCTGGTTTGGATTTTAATTCATCATTTTTATTTTAAAAATTATCAATATATATTCTAAAGCTCAAATATAATTAGTATACTTTATAACAATACAATATACAATACAATATATATATATATATATATATATATATATATATATATATATATATATATATATATATATATATATATATATATACAGAATGAGTGATAGGAAGGGTCAATAAAAAATATTGAGTTATGTTCACAATATTTTCCTGAAAATTTCAGCATGCGGGTACCGACCCATTCGATGAAAGTATTTTCAAAATGGCGGTACTTCCGAAAATACCGCAACTGGACACCAACTTTCCTATTTCAAATAGAATGGTATCGTCCTTTTGCATTTTTGAATTACAAACGTAATTTTAGAGCGCCTTAAAGTAGCACTTCATATACCTAGTTCAGCCGTTTTTTAGTTTTTTCGACTTCTTTGAAACTTTTTGGGTTTACTTCATAATACTTAAAATTATGTACGTCGCTATTTTTAAGGCAAAGGCGCTAAAGTTGTGGCTATAGATATAAAAAGTGTTATTGTTTATAGTGCCGTTTTTAGAATGGGCATATTATCTAGAGGGTGTTCAAAATTTAATTTTCTTTTAGTGCAACTTCAGAGCATTAAAACTCGATTTTTTCAAATACGTGTCCCATATTCTAAAGCAAAATTAGATTTCGCATCGAACTTTGTAATATCATTCCCTATACACCTGTCTGCTAGATTTGTCGAGTAATTAGGGTTCTTGATAAAATTTACAGAAAATTATAACATATTTTTAATAGCCAGCCATGGAAATGACAACAAACAGCTGCCAACCATTTAAGTCGAGTTTTTCTGACATAATAACTTTCTAATAACACTATTTAAAGGGCACATGTTTGGAAAATGGGAACAATGAAACCTGGACGAAAGCTTCTGGAAAACCTTACGCTTATCTGTGGAACGCACTGTAAAATTTGAATTAATAAAATATACTAATAATACTACACACATTATGTAATGCAAAAGTTAAAATGAAACCACAATAGCTGCAGAAAGTCATGGTTGCTTGACAAGGCCACATCTTCTTTACACTGCGATGATGATGATATTGTGAATAAATTACACAAAACTTCCAGTGCTTTGAGGGTTGTTTTTGTTATGTTACATTGCTCAAAGGGCCAAATAAATTCTCTAAGCTTCACTAGATTTACTCTATTTTCTTCATAACTGGCTCGATGTGCTAAATACGTGATTCCTGATCTGGACTCCATTTGGAAACTCCACGAATTTAACATAAACTAGACTCCACATTGCCGTCCCCTTTTCAATATAGTTCTATTTCACTCCCTAACATAATTCGTACAGTAAATTAAGTTGCCCGGTGTGTCACATTATAGGGAATGAAAACCGTTCACACTTTAAACTAACTTTCGTGGTATTACTACAAATTGCGTATTGACTTGCCAGACGTTCCATGAATTCTGAAACCCTTTCAGCACTTCATATTTTCTAGATTAAGTGAAATAACACGGTTTTCTTAGAAACAATAACAACTCCAATAATACGTGCTATTTTATCTACGCCATTGGTGTTTATTTTTCTTCTCACTTTACCAACTGTTATACTATTATAACGCTATATACTTCAAGAAGTTAAAGAGAGAAAATCTCTGGAGTTGGGAAAATATCTGGAGCCGATATATATGGGGCATCTTTAAAACCAATGTCTAAATACGTCTTTGAAGTTTTACAATCCGTCAGCATTGGATAACAGATAAGAGGTCAGACGGAAAATAATTCAAATTAGTACTAACCTTAATTTATCTATCAGACACATAAAAGCTCTGGTCGCAGCAAGTGCGTTATGGAAGTGAATTTTCATAAAAATCTTTTTAATAGCAAATATGTCACTCTAATGCAAGCAGACATCAATCTGATTACCGGTATAGCCTATATAGTAGAAACAATGTACCATATTTTATCAAAATTACTTATTGTTTGAAAATGTACAATAATTTTCCGAAAATAAGCTTAAAATGTTTCCAAGAAAACTGATTTCATAGCCAACAAACCTTAGGTTAATAGCAAATTCAGTTATTGAAATTTGAATGATTTTATGAAAATTCGCTACCAAAACGCACTTGCTGAGTCTCGATTATTGCTCTTACAAATACGCATCATATTTCGGTAAAAAATGCAAAAATGCAATAATATTGAAAAAAAACAATTGTTGGGATCACCAACGACTTATGGACCAGCAATTGTGATTGCAATTTTTTTATAAGATGCAGCTTGAGACACCTATAATTAACGTATACAATTTTTTCTCGTATCTTGTATAATAACAATTATATTGAACTTTACCGTAGAAATGCGTCACCTTGTATATATGCAAACAGATAAAACTGAAAGTAAACCCGGATATGGATTCTAGGGGGCCTAGTTTGCGATCATTTGAAGAAATCTTTTGAAAATTGAGAAGTCGCACTCTCCTCATTAACGAATTTTTTCTATGAAAATTAGCTAACATTTGTAGACCGCTAAACCACAAACTTAACTAAACCTACAGCCAAAGCATCAGAGATAAGGTCTATCTGAAATGCATTTTCTGTAAACATTTTAGTGAAATGAAGGACAATGGCGGTTGAAGCTGAAACTTAAGGGTCTGCAGAACACTCTTCTTGTGACATTTTCCTTACATAATCCATATTTGTTTGAGGTACTTTGCCTAAATTTTGCAAATTTTGACGTTTCAAATCACACTTTGACGTTTTCAGGAAACCCTAATTTTTTCCTTTAAATGTCTATAACATCTTTGTCTATCAACTTGCAGACCTAAATTTTGGTAAGTGGGTCAATTTTCCGGAAAAACATCGACTGATTTTTTTTGGCTAACGAATTTATCCAAGCCACTTGCAAAAGGAAGGTACTCATCAAATTTGATCAAAATTGGCCCATTATGTTTTAAGTTATCGGTGTGATACATACATACATACATACATACATACATATATATATATATATATATATATATATATATATATATATATATATATATATATATATATATATATATATATATATATATATATAGATAGATAGATAGATAGATAGATAGATAGATATAGATATATAAATTGAAACTGACCCCAGATATGGGTTTTAGAGGTCCTAGTTTGCGCTGATTTGAAGAAATTTTTAAAGAAAATTCAATAAAAAGTAACCAGTATCTTTGATGACTTATTTTGGAGATACGCAGGTCGCATTCCAATCTTACTTTTTTTTTCTGTGATAAAGCTGGAAATTATAAATTCGCTTAGTCTATTAATAAGGTAGCCTAGATAAATCAAACTTTTGAATGTTTAAAGACCCGACACAGACAAGAATTTCTGCATTAAAAGATAACCACCCAGACTAATATGCCTTTGCAAAACATATTATGGAAACCCAACTTTAACCTAGAGTAAACAATCGCATTAAGCCACAACATTTTTGTAATGAAAAGGCAAACCTAACTTTTGACAGTCTTTAAATTAAAAAAGCACAGTTATTTTTTCCTATTTGTCAAATGATTCTGTAAGTCGTTTTTAATAGTTATCATGGTTGCGTACAAATATTTTAAATTTTCTTTAGCGTGAATATGTCATAAAGAACGAAACCGGGCGGAAAGAAAATAACAATCCTTTGCAACGCCATAGAAACAGATTAGGACTAAACTAAAAAACAAGCGATGGGGGTTCTTATTATATCAACGAGCCAAAAATGCAAAAATCTGGTGAAAAAACCAGTCAGCATATATAATGTCATTAACCCTATTTACCTGCATTAAGCTTTCAGAAGGTAACAAGTGGAAAGAAGAACAAAAATAACAAAGAACAGTAACAAGTGAAGTTAATAACAATAACAAAAGAGAGATAGAGAAAAGCAAAAAACACTTTTCATCATGTTTTTATTAACAACAAACACCAGTAAGTGGATGTGCAGTGATAAGTACACTTTCAGAATTTTTCATCCTCTGATGACACTAACTTTGTTAATGAGACGATCGTCAGGTCTTTGAAAAGACGTGTCTGGTTCTCAAAGTGTACTTAACAAACACCAGATAATAATTTAGAAAAAAAATTACTGGTTATTGAGAGCAATTTCTCAAGTCTTGATTGAGGTACGAGTAAGTAAATGTGTTACTAATTGTTATTATTTTCATGTACTTCTAAGATAAAAGTATTTTTAAGACTTACTGTAATAGGAACATCATGGTGGTCACAGGTATCCAGTCTTCTTCGAAATCTTAATACTGTATGTGTGCCATTTTCATAACCTAAGAGAAGTTGATAATCCTGACTTGGATCAACTTCTGGTTCTCTGTCGTTTGAAGTGACAGGAGAATCTTTCACATGGCGATCCTGTAACAAGTAAACCAGATATTAGGTGACTTTAAAACAGACCAACAAGAAATATAAGCTTAAGCTAAAATGTTCGTTGGGCATAACTTTGTACCTTATTGCTTTTCTAAAATGCAAATAATTTATTTGTGTTTGTATGTTATCGCGAGTTAACTCTTTGGGTAACTCAACTATATTCCTAAAAGATTTATTGATAGGATTAAACAAAGTAATATAGTTATAAGACTTTAAATCTGTATTATTAAACTAACATAATATATAAACAAGTATTACGCCGAATGATTGACTAAGTAATGTAGAATGAATTATAGTGTCTGTAATAATGATGCTGTAGTAATGCCCTGCCAACTAGGATGTCTTGTCTTTTATAGGCTCGGCGTGGAGCGTTGTCGCAGTTGAGTCTAGAGGTGACACTTGGTTGAAATCAAGCCAGCTTCTCATTGTTCATTGACTGTGTCGCCCTCTTTTTGTTTATTGTATTGTTACTTTTTATTTCTTATAGTCTATTGTGCCAGGTGTTGTTATATCGCTTAAACTACGAGCGATATTGCACTCCAATCTAGATCATACTATCAATTTTCGATATCAATATCATCAATTCAAGCAAAAATGTGTACGTAACAAGCTTAATTCGTTAAGGCGTTACTTACGAATTTTTGCATGGAATCCCACAAAGTTTACTTCGATTGCTGGCGATAGAAAAATGAGCTGCAGCGGTGCGTTCCGAACTTAGTATCAAAAACCTCTAATCTAAACAGAAGGCAACGCGAAACCACTGCATTCTATCCTCTCCGAACGATAACTTCAACCCCAACAGCCGCCATGGAGGTGTTGCTGCTCACCCAATGGCAGAACCATTTATGGGACCAGAACCGATTATGGGCGTGACAACGAGCACTGCCAGGGAAGACATTAAGTCCTGGGTCAGAAATGAACACAATGTGTACTGGGCAGATTGTCCAGGGCTCAAACATGGGAGGTCAATAATTGAGGAACACAGTTCAAAGAGAGCTGTGGAGCTGCTAAATCTTAGCAGAGGACAGCTCAGAAACATAACAGGACTCTTGACGGGACACATGATCGTCAAGAAACACCTGCATAAAATGGGGCGGTTCAAGGGGGACCTGCGGCGAGGGAGGGAATCAGCCTAGCACATCTTGTGCGAGTGTAAAGTTCTGAACCGCAAAAGACGACTGATCTACGGTCATCTTAGACCGGAGACTGAGCAATATAAAACTTCACTCTACCAATTTCTGTGCAGACTAGTTCAAGGCACAGTAATTTTGGAATGGGCGGAGTAGAAAAGACAAAGGGCATGCACAATAAGCCAAAGGCTGCGGTGCTATCGGGACGGCAAGGACTCGGACCGGCCTTAAGGGAGAAGAATATAATCTCTGAAAAACAACAACCATGACCATAGTCAGGTCCCCATTCGATAATTGACTTGTGACTCAGCGCATTGTCTTGATGAAACATTTAGCGATGTGTTTGTTTTATGGCTTAACGCAACTCAAATGTCAATTAGCATAGTATTGGTTTTATTGTGAAGCTTACTTAGCCCTAACATTTTGAGGAGAGGGGAGCCACTGTGCCTCCATTCGGTACTTTGGCATCTGGTCTCAGGATCATAGTAGTGACTGTGTTTTTCTCATATGACATCATAGTGATGATCTATCTTATATATTGCATGATGAGAAAAGCCTGTTTTTTATGCTATCTGCCTGATCCTAATTCGTGGATCATGCAGCACAAGATAACGTACTTTTTCAGCATTTCCTTGAGCAGTGACTGTTATAGAAGGACCACCGGCATGTTAATCTTTACACGACATCTTTTCGCATCTGAATATGCAATGCCAAGATTTGACAACATTATCACATACGGCGGCTCGATCCAATGATTCTATTGGATCTTTGCCGATTTGAGACTCAATAGTTTTTTTTTTTTAGGTACAGGGCCGGGCATAGTGATCTATCCTGGTACGAATTTTCTCAATTTTCTACATAAAAACAACATGTATTTGAAAATTGTATTTTTATACCGAGATCCATTATCTTACTAATGGAGTTTTCGTAACGATCTGTAAGAAAAAATATACAGAAAAACGAACAGATGATTTTCAGTAAGTATAAGCTAGCCGAGAAAGTAAAAACCAAGTTGCTAACAGCTTTAGAAGCTTTTTCTTCACACATTTTACTTCTAGTTTTATGAATTTTGTATGAAAGATATTTTTTTCTAACAGAAGATATTAAAGGCTTTCTCAAAATAGTGAAGTGTTCAGTTTTTCTTTTGTAATACTTGTTAAAAACAAATACTAAAAGAAATATGAATGATGATAATGTGTTAAAATAAATAAGTAAAATAATGCAATAACTGGAATTCATAACACTATTCGCTTACGGAAATTAATAAGCTGAAGGAAAGTATTGTTTACAAACTGCTATTATTTCCTATAATGCCTATTATATGGGCGATTATTAAATGCTTTGATAAATCAAGTGCTCCTGAATTGGCGTAGTCGAGTTTCAGCTTGGAGGAAATTCATTATCCATTTCACTTCCTTGGGTATTTATAGAAGTCTTAGTGGCAATCAGATCGATACCGTGTAAATTGAAATTGACATGGAAAGAAAAATGTAATGAATTTATAAATTACATGGTCCAATTTTGTATGAACAGACGGCGGTAGATAGCTAACCGCGTTTCACTTGCTTTATCCTGGGAGACTGGGAGTCGGGAAGAGGAAGAAACTACGCCAACGGCATCTCTCGCTGCCGCTGCAGATATCCAGTTTCTCGCTTTGTCGTTCGCTCACTCTCTTAGGATCAGCCTTCTTCTAGTTCTGTGAACTCACAAGAGCCGTTTAATTACTTACATCACAAACTCTTGCAATCAGGTCAGATTCCCTAAAAACCCAGCGACACAACAAATTAGACGAACAACGCCACGGCTACAAATTAAACCATTTTTACTGAGCTCATCCCCGGATACAAGGACCTCGTGCCAAAGGTTCCGGAATTTAATTCGTTAATGATAAAAAGGCGACGTTTATAGAACTGCAGATGCGGGCTACTTTTTCCAATATCTGTTCCAATAGTCTCCTCAGTTTTTAATTGACTTACTGTGATCCTACCGATTGCGCCTTGTAAAACATGTTATACATACATGGCAGAATACTTTAAATTTTGGAGATATCAGTTAAGCGACCAGGAAGTATTTCAAGTTTATTGAACCGAAATCAACAATAGTTTTGTACTTCTATCAGTTAATTGAGTATAATTTTAATTTTTCAAGAGTGGAATGAAAACCCTAACTTAGTATCGTTTTACTATGTTTTTTTTTTTTTTTTTTTTTTTTTTTTTTTTTTTTTTTTTTTTTTTTTATGTCAACAACACACCACGAGGGCTTACAGCCTAAATACTATCGTACCGTGGGTGTTGACAAGGAGGAAAGAGGCAGCTTGTTAATTCTGGACTTGAAGGTTTGGAGGTTCGGAGGAGAAGGAAAAACATGTGCCGGCAAGGAATTCCACAACTTGGAAGTCCTCGGGACAAAAGAGCGGGCATAACAAGATGTTCTATGTCTGGTTACCTGGACATTAAAAGGGTGCATTCGCTCTGTTCCCCTAGTAGATCTGTTGGGGGCAGCAGGTGGGGGAATTATGGAGGAAAGCTCCTCTGAGCAGTGCCCGTGCAGATATCTATAAAAGAGAGAGAGGTCACCAACGGCACGTCGGTGGGCAAGGGATGGAAGCCTTTGGGTGAGGGTAGGGTCACCGATGAGACGTATAGCTCTCTTTTGAATGGAGTCCAGGATAGCGAGTGTAGAAGCGGCAGCTGCACCCCAGATGTGGGAGCAGTATTCGAGGTTTGGCCTTATTTGTGAAGTGTATAAGGTATAGAGATTAGTTGGTGAAAAGTATTTGCGAGCCCGGAAGAGGAAACCCAGATGAGACCTGTGATGAGCACTGATAAGCACCATTGGAAAACCCAAATCACCACAACATATTAGAAAAACCTGACGATTGTTTCACTAACCAATTTAGCGTCATCAGAGGATACATAATTCTCAATATCTTACACCCACAACTCTATTAGTAAATTTTCTTTTAAAAAATAACTAATAAGGATATCACGACTTTTGGATTTTGAAAAAAATTATTCAAATGGGCGCTAATTAGGCCCCCTAGAACACATATCCATGGTCAGTTTAAATTTTTATATGTTTACACACACACACACACACACACACACATATATATATATATATATATATATATATATATATATATATATATATATATATATATATATATATATATATATATATATATATATATGTATGTATCACACCAATAGCTCAAAAAATAACGGGCCGATTTTGATTAAATTTGGTGAATACCTTCCTTTTGCAAATGGCTTGGACGGATTCGTTAGACAGGAAAATCAATTTAGGTTTTCCCAGAAAATTTTGTATTTTATTTCGAAAAAAAAATTTTTTCCCGAAATAACAAAGTAAGGGCAACCAAATTTGGTACGCGGGTTTATATCGTTATAGGTAAATTAAGTACCAACATTTAGCTCTATAAGTTGAAAGACAAAAAAGGTATAGGCATCTAAAGAAAAATAAATTGGGGTTTTCCTCAAAACGTCAAAGTCGCGATTTAAAACGTCAAAATTGGCAGCATTTAGGCAAAGAACCTAAATCTAATACGAGTTATGGAAAGAAAATGTCTCATGAAGAATGTTTTACAAACCCTGAGGCCTTAGTTTCAACCGCCACTGTCCTTCATGTTACTAAAATATTTCCAGAAAATTCATTTCAAAAAGACCCTTTCTCTGATGCATTGGCAGTAGTCTTAGCTATAGAGTTTATCGTTTAATGATATATAATTTTCGTCGTTTTCGTAAAAGATCAAAAAAGCTCAATATATCCGCTATTAGACAAGATATGATGAAAAAAAATTCTATACACTAATTATAGAGTGTCTTGAGCTACATCCTAAAAAAATATTTCGACAATCACAGGGTGGCCCATAAGTTGTCTAACGTTTTTTTATTAATTTTAGATTATCGTTATTTGATGATTATTATCCCAAATATGCCGGGCAGCAAAATATCTATATATAGTACCGTATCTTAAGTGTGTTAATCGATGTCCACAGGAAGGAAACTACGGCTTTAAGTTACATTCCAAATGACTCGCATCATACGCTTGCACAAAGAACGGCAGGTTTAAATTTCTTAGTAAATGGATCAATAAAATTTTTCTTTAGTAAAAGTATATATATATATATATATATATATATATATATATATATATATATATATATATATATATATATATATATATATATATTATAGAATTAAAGTACATTAAAAACGTCGTTAAAGATAATGGATATTCGGATTGATTAGTGGAAAAATTAATTAATAGAAACAGAACAAAGAAAATGTAAGCGGAATGCACGACATTCAGGAAAGATGAAATAGAAAAAAAAATGTTTGCCTACCTATTGAATCGCATATCACAAGGGCTCCCGAGGACATTTTTAAGAAAGCCGATTTGCAGCTAGCTTTTTCGCCAAAAAATAATTTCAGAAATGCTTGACTAGCAAAAAACACTGCTAATAGGACATCTTACTTTGCTTAAATAAATGAGATGAGGAATAGTGGGATGAACAGCGATTGATGGATACTTTAAGGAGGCTGATGTAAGATCTTAACTATATTTGGAGATAAATACGTATGAACAATTTGTGCTTCAGTTTGAAAGCAATCATCAAATAAAAGAGTAAGTGCAGCGAGCAGGTTTTTGTTAACCATAACCAAAAAGGAGATTGCACTTATCTCAAATAGTCAACTTGGGGAGAAAGGTGTGGGGTGGCACACGAAATAAAGCGAATCGGTTCAATGGAATACAGATACTGTATACACTGAGATAAAATAGTGGTGATCAAAGAAGAAACTTGGACACTGTCCAGCAGAGGAAACAAACAATAACCTCATGCGGGAAATAATAAAGCCACTGAAATGTCGGGTATCTATGAGATAGGTTGTAAAGATTGTAATATTAAATACGTAGGGCAGACTTGTTAGTCTGTGCCAGATGTTCACGAAAAGTCTCAATGGTTCTCTTGAACCATTGAGACTAGATTTCGTGAACATCTGGCACAGTTGAGATATGATAGTGTAGACAAGTCATGCGTTGCACAACATATTTGGAATAATAACCACCACATTGATGAAGACTATATGAAACGTAACAAAAGCGTTAGACAGCCAGCGAAGCTTGATGTGTACGAAAGTATTTATGTTTCTAGGGCAATAAAAAACAAAAGTTCTTTAAACCGAGCTTCGCTACTGGTTTATAGTCCTCTATTTGATCTCTGTCTTTGATACAGATAAACATTCCGAAAGTGATAAAGGGAATTCAAAAACCTCGTCCCGCAATTAAAATAGAATACACAGAAAATTTGCCTGTTATTTAGTCTCCCTCTCAGTATCGTTCTTTACCTAACATTCAGTATTAAAGGTGATGTTAGTGGTAAGTAGTTAGAAGTTTTCATCCACTGATGACGCTAACTTCGTTAGTGAAACGATCGTCTTTTAAAACATGTGTTGTGATAATCTCTAAGTGTACTTATTCCTTGGGTAGCTTGTAAAATTTAGCTCCTGAATAGGCAAATGATGTTTCTATTGTTCTTTTTAAAGACCTAAAGACCCATGTCTTTAAAAATGCGTCCTGGTGATTCGGGTTCTCCAAGTGTACTCATTTAAATGTGTGGATAATAAAGGCAATAAGAACCATTTTAAAAATAGTTTCAGAACATTGTTATTTAATTGTTTAAATGTGTGAATATTAAAGGGAATAAAAACCATTTTTAAAATAGTTTCAGAACCTTGTTATTTCTTTGTTTAAATTTGCGAAAAAATATTTTTTTTGAAATAGGTCAGAACAATCTTATTTCTCTGCTTAAATCTGTATATAGTAAAGGATATAAAAACCATTTTAAAATAGTTTTAAAACATTGTTTATTTATTTATTATTATTTCAACAACACACCACGGGGGATTACAGCCTAAATACTATCGTACCGTAGGTGTCAACAAGGAGGAAAGGGGCAACTTGTTAATTCTGGACTTGAAGGTTTGGAGGTTCGGGGGAGAAGGAAAAACATGTACCGGTAAGGAATTCCATAACTTGGAAGTCCTCGGGACAAAAGAGCGGGCATAACAAGATGTTCTATGTCTGGTGACCTGGACAGTAAAAGGGTGCATTCGCTCTGTTCCCCTGGTAGATCTGTTGGCGGCAGCAGGTGGAGGAACTATGGAAGAAAGCTCCTCTGAGCAGTTCCCATGCAGATATCTATAAAAGAGAAAGGGGTCACCAACGGCACGTCGGTGGGCAAGGGATGGCAGCCTTTGGGTGAGGGTAGGGTGACCGATGAGGCGTATAGCTCTCTCTTCTGAATGGAGTCCAGGATAGCGAGTGTAGAAGCGGCAGCAGCACCCTAGATATGGGAGCAGTATTCGAGGTTTGGCCTTATTTGTGAAGTATATAAGGCATAGAGATTAGCTGGTGAAAAGTATTTGCGAGCCCAGAAGAGGAAACCTAATTTCTTAGCAGCCGCTTCTGCAATTGACGTGACATTTTGATGCCAATTGAGATTTCGATCCACAGAAATGCCAACAAGTGAAATGGACTCATTACTTTGAATAACTTGGTTGTTTATTGTGATGGGTCTAATGCTGGCGTATCTCTTATGAGAAAGAAAGCAAGACTGTGATTTGGTGGCGTTGAATTGTACAAGATTCTTTTTTTTTCCAACAACACACCACGAGGGCTTACAGCCTAAATACTATCGTACCGTGGGTGTTGACAAGGAGAAAAGAGGCAACTTGTTAATTCTGGACTTGAAGGTTTGGAGGTTCGAAGGAGAAGGAAAAACATGTGCCGGCAAGGAATTCCACAACTTGGAAGTCCTCGGGACAAAAGATCGGGCATGTTTAAATATATGAATAATAAAGGCAATATAAAACATTTTTAAAATAGTTTTAGAACATTGCTATTTGTTTGTTTAAATGTATGAATAATAAAGGCAATAAAAACCTTTTAAAATCGTCTCACAACATTGTTCTTTCTTTGCTTAAATTTGTAAATAATAAAGGTAATAAAACTCATTTATGAAATAGCTTCAGAACATTGTTAGCTATAGAATTCAACACAACTCAAAGTCTGCTTATGTACAAGTATAGAAGAAAAAAAAAAGGAAATTTAATTATCCCAAGATGACGAAGATATTTTTTTATAAAAATTAATACGATGTGTTCCCAGTTAACATCAACATGTATGAAAACTGGTGTTTGTAACGGTCAATCATACTGATTAAATTGAAGTTTTTTATATCGTAATGTAATTGAACATATATTACGTTATGTACGAGACAAGATGGTAAGATGGCAGCATGAATATTGTTTTATTATTGCCGGCGTGTACATTAATAACACAGCACATAAATTACCGCTCCTTATCTCTTATGTGATGACAAGAACGTATAATAAAGTGCATTAATTTTGCCAGGGACTCAAATATACACTCATCTACATAACATTCTTACATTCATATGTTATTAAGTATCCCCACAATGCAAACCGAACAACTACATACGAAGATGGTGGTGGCAATTTGACTTGCATATCAGTCAATTATATCAGAAAGTAAAACAAATATTATACACTGACAATTCTCTGATTTGAAATTTATTTTGGTAAAACAATAAATCTAAACTGAGTCTATCGGTCATGATCAAAACAAGGATATATACCAAAGGAAATAGTCTGCCGTCTTCTTGTCTTTATAAATATTTTCCGGAAATACCATGACATTCTATCTCGAGCAGTTCTTTCATGGTTCCCACCGTAAAAGTGATTTAATTTTCCCTGAATTTCCCGACTTCAAACTAAAAATTATTAGGATTGAGAAAAATGATCTTTATTCAATTAATTGATAAATGGATTAAATTAGTAACGGCTGAAAAATATGAATCAACAAAATTTGTGGTAGCAAAGCTTTCACATTTAACTGACCATAATGAAGCAGAACTGTAAACAAAATGATGTACTAAATGCAAATATCAAATTGCAGTCAACTTTTTTTGTTATCTGGCTGTTTTATACAAACATAATTAAACACCGGCTTTTCAGTCGTTTAGTTAAATCAAAAAATTTTACTCGTTCCAACTTTCTTCAATATTTTCAATTCAATTCGAAAGTTGCATGATAATAGGATCCTCTCATCAATCTTGACAACAGGAAAAAATATATTCTAAACCAAAAAGAAAAGTCGTCAAGGGCAACGAAAGAACTGCATTACTAGAAAAGGGATACTTTGCTACACACTGGAAAGCCTACGTGCAAAAGTTGTACCACGAAGAGGTAATAAAGAAAAATTTCAAAAGCCGGCAAAGAACTCACCAAGAACAAAGACTCAGCAAGTGCGTTATGGTAGTGAATTTTAAGTAAAATGTTTTTAAAAGCAAATATGTGCGTATTTTTTTTCATAAAGCAGGCATCAAATTTGATTACCAGTATAACATATATAGTAAAAACAATGTGTCATGTTTCATCAAAATAACTTTATTGTTTGAAAACGTACAAAAATTTCCGAAAGTAAACATAAAATACCGAAAAAATTCGTTTTTTGGTCAACCTTATAGGTTAATAGCAAATTGAGCTTTTCAAATATGAAGCATTTAATCAAAATTCGCTACCATAACGCACTTGCTGCGTCCAGAATTTCTTTACTTACAAACATGCATCATATTTCGATAGAAAATTCAAAAATGCAATAACATAAGGCATGTTTGACTAAAAAAATATTTGTATCACCAACGGACTTATGGGCCACCGTGCGAAATAATTTTTTTAAGATTTAGCTTAAGACACCCTATAATTAATGTATACATTTTTTTTAATATCTTGTATAATAACGGATATATTGAGCTTTATTGATTTTTTACGAAAATTCGACAAAAGTTATATACCATTAAACGATAAACTCTATAGCTAAGACTACTGCCCAGGATCAGAGAAAGAGTCTATTTGAAATGAATTTTCTGGAAACATTTTAGTAATTTGAAGGACAATGATGGTTGAAACTAAGACCTCAGAGTGTGTAAAATATTCTTCTTGAGACATTTTCTTTCCATAGCCCGTATTAAATTCAAGTTATTTGCCTAAATGTTGCGAATTTTGACGTTTTAATTTGTCACTTTGACGTTTTGAGGAAAACCCCAATTTATTTTTCTTTAAATGCCCATAACTTTTTTGTCTTTAAACGTACACACCTAAATTTGGTACGTCGTTCACTCTTTATAATGAAAACACGCGTACCAAATTTTTCCGAAAGAAAACACAAAATTTACCGGGAAAGCGTGAACCGATTTTGTTGGCTAACGAACGTCTCCAAGCGACTTGTATAAAGAAGGTACTCAGAAAATTTGCCAATTTTGACGTTTTAAATGGTGACTTTGACGTTTTGATGAAAACCCCAATTTATTTTTCTTCAAATGCCCATAACTTCTTTGTCTTTTGACCTACAGCACTAAATTTTGGTAGGTAATTTATAGCGATATAAAACGATGTACCAAATTTGGTTGCCCTTACTTTGTTATTTCCGGAGATATGAATTTTTTTTTTAAAAGAAAACACAAAATTTTCCGGGAAAACCTCGGCCGATTTTCCTGGCTAACGAACTTATCCAAGCCACTTGCAAAATGAAGGTACTCACCAAATTGTATCAAAATCGGCCAATTATTTTTTTAGTTATCGGTGTGATATATGTATATATATATATATATATATATATATATATATATATATATATATATATATATATATATATATATATATATATATATATATATATATATATATATATATATATATGTATATGTATATATATATATATATATATATATATATATATATATATATATATATATATATATATATATATATATATATATATATATATATATATATATATATATATATATATATATATATATATATATAAATCGAAACTGACCCTGGATATGTGTTCTAGGGGGCCTAATTAGCGCTCATTTGAAGAATTTTTTTCAAAATTCAAAAGTCGGGATCTCCTCATTACTGAATTTTTTTAAGAAAATTCACTAAAAATAAAGTCACAAAAGACAACAATGAAAATGTACGTCTAAAAAAAGAAAACATCGCTAGTCACAGGAAAGTCTATGAGAGTTGTTTCACGAAGAGGAAATAAAGAAGAATTTTGGAAAGCTTTTGTCTTTTTCGAAGCTTGTAATGTCAAATATATTATATCAAATGGGGGCGCCATTTCATGACACAACGAGTGATGTCTGACGGAAGTTCCAGATTTGTTGTGGATGATTCAGTTATATTCTATCAGTTCGTTATCTTTCCTGATGTACAATGTTTTCCAACGCCTTCATTATTTGCAGATAGTTTGCCCTAGAGTGTCTGTATAGACTAATTGAGTAACCATCGAAACATCAGAAAACCGCCCCTACAAAATATTCCTTTAAAAGTGCACAATATTGACATAAACTCTAAATTGTCAACTCAATAATGATTGGGTTTTCTTTGATATAATTAAGGTAGGGAAATAACTCTAAAAAGGGTGTTTCAAGTTTCATCTATTACGATACAAAAAGCTTACTTACTAGTGATTATGAAGGGTGTAGCGACCTTACAGGTATACAGGTTTTTTTAGCTAGAAGAAATAATTATGTGGCGTCTCCAAAATGCCTTCTCACACAAACAACATTGATAACGCTAATGCTGACAAAGCATGCTTTGACCACTTTGGTAGCCCATTAGCTGTTATTAATGGCATTATCCAAGCTACATTTGTATACCAAACGATAACTTTCTCCTCGCAGCATTAAGTAACTGGTACATGTGAGTTCTCCAGAACTAGATAAAGTGGAGGAAGGTTGAAACGAGAGTAAGATAATAATGAAATTCATCTAAGCTCGTAATTTATAATGCAGTAATTTATATAGTTAAATTGCGCGTGATATCCGACTGTTTACCTTATTTGTGAGAAAGCAAAGCGAGATAGGTGAGACGGAGATGGCAATAGGGGATGCGATAAATAAGTTGTCATTGGGACTGAATATATTATCCATTCACGGGTAAAAGGGGTGTAATTAAGCGATTTAGTAGAGACTCGGTTATCCGCTAGATAAGACAAAGCTGTGAAAGTACAGATAATACAGCAAGCTTAAAAGGGTTGTTTAGAATTCTATGATAATACCAACATTAAAAACTACCTTTCCCATTAACCCGGGATATAAATGCTCAGCTTTCTTTCGGATGCCATTATTACACCTTCTATGGCCGGATTAAGAGCCGACTAAAAACTGATATCTGCTTCATCGTAATTGGATTTTTATTCACTTCATTAGGACGGACAACTTTTAGCAGGTTTTCTCTGTGTTTTGTGTGACTTAATTAAACTGAGATTTGGATTCAGCTGTTTTCGTGATACTAGCAACGTTAAGACCAACCCAAAAGCCTTACAGTTGTCAGATCTGAAGTTTTTTTACCCTGAACTTTATAAACCACAAGTTTGATCTAGAAAGTTATATACTACCCGGTTCTTTATTAGCTGCTAACTCTTCGTGAAAACTATTCCAGATAAATATATAATTGCTTAACGTAATGATAGGTGTTGATATATGAGTTCATTGGCGGTAATAAATAAAGATTTTAACTATAATTCCAACAGTAAAATTAGGCATTACGAAAGGAGGTTTTTGCGTTTATTCCTATAAGGTGACATGCCCCTTCTTAATAGCACTAATGATGTCTAGTGGCAATTGCAAACTTTACTCTAGTAATTACAAACAATATGTTAGTATGTTTTAAATACAAGGTTAGGCAGAAACAAGTGTCTATTTTCTATGTAGTCGTATTCGTTAATGGCTAACCTTTAATCAAGAAATGGAAGAAAATGTTCTTGAGTTAACATACCAATTTCATTTTCTGAATATTACCTCCAATATATGACCACCGCCTCGCTGCTGACACTCCTGAAGCCTAGCACAAAAGTTTTGTATCACTCGATGCAAGATTTTAATTGGGACTGCGTTAATCTCTTTTCAATGCTTCAGTTGTTCCAAAGTTCGAGATCGATTGGCGAATACTTTTATCTTTAAATAGCCCCACAAAAAAAATCACAAGCTGATAGATTCGAGTTCCCCAAATTTTGAAATTACACGATGAGACATTCCTCGCAGAATTGCCATAGACTCCCTAGCAGTAAGGGAAGTGGCTCCGTCTTGCTGAAACCATATTCTTCGGATATCTACACCAACATTACGCAGTTGTTCAAAAGTTGGCAATACATGTTGATAAGATTATAATGTAACAGTATTTTTTTTTCCAAAAAGATTGCGCCTAAAAAAGGCGGATACAGCACACCCTACAGTAATTTTTTGGTCTGTTGTCGTGGATGGCCATTTCTCTAAACCGTATCCAATTAATGCAGGAGTTCCTCAAAGTTCGGCTTTAGCCCCTACTTTGTTTCTTCTCCACATCAATGACCACCTCTGTAGCACATCCAACCAAGTTCGCAGTTACGCGGACGACAGCACCCTCCACTCAAATATACAATATTCTAAGCCTGTCTCTTTAGCCCAATTAGACGAGGATCGCAGACTCATGGAGGGTTCTGTCTCAGTGGATCTCCAAAAAATATTAGACTGGGGAAGTAGAAATCTTGTACAATTCAACCCCACCAAATCTCAGTCTTGCTTTCTTTCTCATAAGAGATACACCAGCCCTAGACCCATCACAGTGAACAACCAAGTTATTCAAAGTAATGAGTCCTTTTCACATGTTGGCATTTCTGTGGATAGAAATCTCAATTGGCACCCACATGTCACATCAATTGCAGAAGCGGCTGCTAATAAATTAGGTTTCCTCTTCCGGGCTCGCAAATAATCCTCACCAGCTAATCTCCATACCTTATATACTTCACAAATAAGGCCAAACCCCGAATACTGCTCCCACATCTGGGGTGCTGCTGCCGCTTCTACACTCGCTATCCTGGACTCCATTCAGAAGAGAGCTATGCATCTCATTGGTGACCCTACCCGCACCCAAAGGCTGCCATCCCTTGCCCACCGACGTGTCGTTGGTAACCTCTCTCTCTCTTTTGTAGATATTTGCACGGGCACTGCTCATAGAAGCTCTCTTCCATAATTTCCCCACCTGCTGCCCCCAACAGATTTACCAGGGGAACAAAGCGAATGCACCCTTTTACTGTCCAGGTCACCAGACACAGAACATCTTGTTATTCCCGCTTTTTTGTCCCGAGGACTTCCAAGTTGTGGAATTCCTTGCCGGCGCATGTTTTTCCTTCTCCTCCGAACCTCCAAACCTTTAAGTCCAGAACTAACAAGTTGTCTCTTTCCTCCTTGTCGACACCCACGGTACGATAGTATTTAGGCTATAAACCCTCGTGGTGTGTTGGCGATATATATATATATATATATATATATATATATATATATATATATATATATATATATATATATATATATATATATATATATATATATATCGGTTTTTATTAAAACCGTCTTCAGGAGTAAGTACTGAGACCCATTAAAATCTACCAAAAAGTGGAAAAACATTGTAAAACATGCCGCCAAACCTAGCTCAGTATTATTAGCACACTAATGTGTAACGACTGTTGCTCCCCCTGCAATTATTTATATTATTTTACAAAAAAATGTTGACAATTTCTATAAAAATTCGCTACCATAACGCCCTTGCTACGTTCCAACTTCTAGTTTCATTTTATTAAGGAAAATGTGATGATGGTCGAAAAACGACATGTTTCAGAATAACTTGCGTATGACGAAATCCCAAGTGAAGGATCATTTAGAATGGAATGGATTTCTCTTCTTTTATAGGCGCCGGGTTAAGTCCGGGAACGTTAGATATCCCTTGTCGAATGACTACCTCCAAATTGCACATCAAAACTATTGGATGCGCACCATAAAATAGGTTATAGTAGGCAATTTACAGTTTCAGTTGCAGAACACGTAACGGACTTACTGTGTTTCTTAACAATAAAACAACATTTCGCCAACACACAACAGCAGCCACTGAACTGACTCAGAGGGCTTGATCCTTAAAGTGTTAATTAAAGGAACTCTAATTATACACTATTCCAAGAGGTCCACAACTCTGCACCATGTGGATTACAAAACATTCTGAAGAATTATGACGCCACATAGAAAGTTCCGTTACTTTCTTTTATTAGCGAATTTCCGTAGAAAAATTCGCTCATGAGGATCGCAATTTTTTAATTGTGAAAACTGCTTCAACTGAGCTCAAACTAGGCTCCCCAGAAAAAAATATCCGGGGCCAATTTAAATTTTTATATGTTTTTATATACCTATAAGATAAGAAATGAGCTTAAAATTAAATTTCAGATGTATCTAAATATTAGAACTGTGTCAGTTTTCTTGTATGATGAATGGTTTTCGCAAATTCCCACTTCAACTAAATTTCTGTTTGTTGAGAAACCCCAGCTGGTAAATATTGGAAAAATTGGGTAAATCACTAACAAAATTACACGAGGGAACTGTGCAGAAACTCCGCCGAAAACTAGTCAAATATGTGCTCTTTTTGCAAGATAAAGCACCTATTCACAAGTCGTTGATTGCGTTGCAAAAAAATTGGCTTTGAGTTGGGTTACCACCCCTCTCTGTTCCGGATTTAACACCGCTAGACCACTATTTGATCAACCAAATCATATATACCGTTGAGGAGGCATTTGAAAATCAAGGTAAAGCTTTTTTAATGGGTTTAGAATCGACGTTCTGCTAAATGTGCAAGTCTTAAACAAGATTATGTTGAATAAATTAAATTGTATTCTGAAAATTACTTCGTTTTTTTGTAGGCTAAATCATTTTCAATGCCATCTCGCAAATTGTTAGGACCAAAATGACAACCCAAATTGTGTTGGCTTTTACCAAAATCTTTCGAAATATTTAAACGTTTAAGGGTACACTAGTGCAAATAAAAGACCACAAAGAAGCATAAATTTTACACTTCTCAACCCCGCTTTTAAAAACACTTATCGTCGTGAGATTTAGTCAGCTGATAAGAGCAATAGTTTTATTTTAAACATATAACGTTGAATCAGACATCGAGCACCTCATAGCTATCTGTCTCCTACACGGAGGGGCCTTTCCAGCAGTTTAATAGAAGCTATAGGTTCCAATTTAGAAAACATCAGTTTCCTGGAAGATATAAATTTTGCCAAGAAAATATGATGTTTGCTTTATTTACTTTTAGTTTTTAATTTTTTGGTATTTAACTTTAGCATAGTAATTTTAAAAGAGAGAATCACTTTTATGTTATGTTTTAGTTATTATAACTTAGATATAGAAATCAATATGTAAAACATTTAGTAACCTGCAATGACTCTAGTAGTAGAGCAGAGGCTACTTTTAGATAAATAAAAAATAAATAAAATGAAGGTGGCTTCTACTTTAAATATTACTGATCTAAATTATAACAAAATAAAACATAATGGAGTTTGGCAAGCCACCATTAAACATAATTTTGATAATTTGCTAAACTAATGACAAAAACACATTTATACAAGATTTTGGAGAACTCATGTCTCCGTTTTTTAGTCTTGAAGAACGCAGTCTAATCCTCGACAGGCAGAATGGATTCCTTCAGCGCAGATCAACTGCCGACCTTCTTTCCTTTGTCACACATTCTTGGAACAAGTCTAAGGAACAACACGGTGAATCCCAGAGTGTCGCTCTACACATATCCAAAGTATTAGACCGGGTCTGGCACGCAGAGCTGCTTACTAAGCTTCCGGCCTATGGCCTACCACCAAAACTCTGTATCTGGACAGAAAATTTCCTCTCCAACCGGAGCATTTCTGTTGTCGTGGATGGCCATTCCTCTAAACTGTATCCAATTAATGCATGAGTCCCTCAAGGTTCAGCTTTAGCCCCTACTGTTTCTTCTCCACATAAATGACCTCCTCTCTAGCACATCCAACCCAGTTCACAGTTACGCGGACGACAGCACCCTCCACTCAAATATACAATATTCTAAGCCTGTCTCTTTAGCCCAATTAGATGAGGATCACAGACTGTCTCTGTGGATCTCCAAAAAATATTAGACTGGGGAAGTAGAAATCTCAGTCTTGCTTTCTATTTCATAAGAGATACACCAGCCCTGAACCCATCACAACGAACAACCAAGTTATTCAAAGTAATGAGTCATTTTCACATGTTGGCATATCTGTGGATCTAAACCTTAATTGGAACCAACATGCCACATCAATTGCAGAATCGGCTGCTAAGAAGTTAGGTTTCCTCTTCCGGGCTCGCAATACACCAGCTAATCTCTATACCTTATATACTTCGCAAATAAGGCCAAACCTCGAATACTGCTCCCACATCTGGGGTGCCGCTGCCTCTTCTACACTTGCTATCCTGAACTACATTCAGCAGAGAGCTATACGTCTCATCGGTGACCTTACCCTCACCCAACGGCTGCTGTCCCTTGCCCACCGAAGTGCAGTTGTGACATCTCTCTCTTTTATATATATCTACACGGGCATTGCTCAGAGAAGCTTTCTTCCATAGTTCCTCCACCTGCTTCCCCCAACAGATCTACCAGGTGAACAGAGCGAATGCACCCTTTTACTGTCCAGGTTACCAGACATAGAACATCTTGTTATGCCCGCTCTTTTGTCCCGAGGACTTCCAAGTTGTGGAATTCCTTGCCGGCATATGTGTTTCCTTCTCCTTCGAACCTCCAAACCTTCAAGTCCAGAATTAACAAGTTGCCCCTTTCCTCCTTGTCGACACCCACGGTAAGATAGTATTTAGGCTGTAAGCCTTCGTGGTGTGTTGTTGAAATATATTTTAAAAAACGATTCTGTAAAAGCGATTTTTACAAATTTTCGGATCATAGAACCTCTAAAGTTTGGCGGTTTATTATTATAAACCATAAGCACATTCTGGTAGCAGCTATTTTTATTAGTCACTGTCGGGGGTCTAGAGATACATGACTGACAAAAATTTTGATAACATCAAATCTTTTATATAAATTTAATGGATGCGGAGAATTAATAATAGTTATTACTCGTCAGTCCCGTTAAGGCGTTTAAGCTTTAAGCATCTTCGTTACAAACAAAAGCTGCGGTGCCAAGAAGGCAGTAAATTAAGGAGTGGCATGCATTAGACCGCACACGCTAAGCGATCTTGTGTGATACGCATGCGCAGCTACCGTGTCACCGGTAATTGGATTGCTTATAAAGATTGGCAATTGTTTTAAGTCTTATCCAGGCTACTACGATGCTATATATGGTGTAATTAATATGGGTCTGTGGACCCGTATCGGAGAGCTTGTTTACCTGAATTTACTGCAACCTATGACTTAATTAAAGCGGAGGTTCTTCGGCCAACATTTAACTTTTCTGACGCTTATCTCCTGTCTAGATCATCTATGTACATTTAACATGCCATTTCGGTATAAAAACCTGTCGATAAGATCTGAGACTGTACGTCACTCGAAAATGATATCCTTTATGGTAATGCGAGATCATAAAGAAAGTTTTATCGATGTTCGGTTAATGGTCAAGTTATATAGCAAATAATCAGTTCTTGGACATAAAGCGGTTTATAATTAACAGTTATTACGGTAATTTTTAGAGACAAGACTGACTTCTTGCCATAAATTCGCTCCATTTAGAGCGAGGTATTGTTCACCGATCATAATCTTGCTGTAATCTTTGAGTGGTATTAAGAGATTTGTATATCACACTCTACTTCTTGGATTAAGAAGATTAATATTTCATGATCTGTCATAAAAGTCACGACTAACGTCATTAGGTAACGTTATGCTGTAGTTGAGCATCAAAGAAACCAGAAATTTTTTTAGAACTGTTGTTTGAAATCAGTCTAAAAATTAATCGTACCTATGTCATGCCTATTATTTTATAACTTTTAATTGTTTTGTAGTTTAGATTACATCAAACCTTGAAAAAAAAAATTTGTAACGACTTTTTTTTGCACACCTCTTGTACAGGTATTGAAAATAAGGTATATGATTTATTTATTCGTTGTTATTTATTACACTTGATTACTATTGATGCTTTACACAAAATGTGTTTACATAGGACAAATTAGGCACAGCAAAATATTTGTGAGCAAAAAAATTAACAATCAAAATCAACAAACAGCCTACATATTAAATGTAAAACATTAAGAGATTAGGATAAAAAAAATCGGGACGCAGCAAGTGCGTTATAGTAGCGAATTTTCATACGAATTGTACACTATTATTATACGGCACATTAGTAGAGCTAATACTTTAAACTTACACAGACCTTGAAGACCGATTTTAGAGGTCCTAGTGCGCGCACATTTGAAGAATTCTTTCTAAAGTTTAAAGTTTGAAAGTGTTACCATCGATATCGCTCTATTATCAAAAAAATCTTGCGTTCTAACTTATTTTGAGAAAGAAGCCCAAAACTCAATTTTCTATGAAGCTAAAGAACTAAATTTTGTTATATCTGTAGATAGTGTCAGTCTCTTTAAAAGAAACTTGTCTTACAAATTTCATTAAAGTTATAGATATATAAGTTATATTTAGATTTTAGAGGTCCTAGTACGCGCATATTTGAAGAATTCTTTCTAAAGTTTAAAATTTGAAAAAGTTACCATCTATATCACTCTATTATCAAAAAAAAATCTTACGTTATAACCTATTTTGAAAAAGAAGTCCAAAACTCAATTTTCTATGAAGCTAAAGAACTAAATTTTGTTATATCTGTAGATAGTGTCAGTCCCTTTAAAAGAAACTTGTCTTACAAATTTCATTAAAGTTATAGATATATAAGTTATATTTAGATTTTAGAGGTCCTAGTACGCGCATATTTGAAGAATTCTTTCTAAAGTTTAAAATTTGAAAAAGTTACCATCTATATCACTCTATTATCAAAAAAAAATCTTACGTTATAACCTATTTTGAAAAAGAAGTCCAAAACTCAATTTTCTATGAAGCTAAAGAACTAAATTTTGTTATATCTGTAGATAGTGTCAGTCTCTTTAAAAGAAACTTGTCTTACAAATTTCATTAAAGTTATAGATATATAAGTTATATTTAGATTTTAGAGGTCCTAGTACGCGCATATTTGAAGAATTCTTTCTAAAGTTTAAAATTTGAAAAAGTTACCATCTATATCACTCTATTATCAAAAAAAAATCTTACGTTATAACCTATTTTGAAAAAGAAGTCCAAAACTCAATTTTCTATGAAGCTAAAGAACTAAATTTTGTTATATCTATAGATAGTGTAAGTCTCTTTAAAAAAAACTTGTATTACAAATTTCATTAAAGTTATACAAAAGATTTCCAGAAGGAGACTTAATTCATATCTATAAAAGTAAAGTATCTGCCAAATTATAAAAGTCGCAGTTATTTTTCCCAATTAATCGCCAGTATGATTTCATTTTGCTCAACCTAATCGAACCGGTTTTTTCAATGTCAGCAATAACAAAATTATAATTTCAGACTCAAAGGTGACAAACTTATTAGGCGTTTTAAACAAAAATAAGATCTTGTTCAAAACGTATGAAACCTGTGCACTATTGTTTCCACAAATGTCAAAATAAAACATAAAAAAACATACACTTATCGAGCTGGATTCTATCGCGTAACCTTCTGCTTATGAGGCAAGCGCGACGCCTCTCAGCCATCTAGGCATACGTCAACTGACGTTTTGTTTAGATGATATATTAGATCGTCTCCATGCACGGGATATTATATTCAAAGTATACACAACAATGAATTACAGAATTAGTAGAATTACCATTGAAACACAGTCCACGAATGTTTCGGTCTTATATGACGTCTTATGTTTAAGTTTAAAGATAAAAGAAATTATTTTAGAATAATTTTAGAGAGACTTGGCTTGATTTTGTATACATTTCTACTATATTATGCGACAGCATAATATATCTATGCTGCGCTAAAACTGTATTTGAGGCCGCTCATAAAGCTACAAATATAGTGTTTTTTAACAATTGTGTGAACTCCCAGTTAAATAACAATCACTTGGCAAATTTTTAATTTCATGTCGTCATTTTCCATAATTGCGGCCGAGATTTCACGATTGTTAGTTCGGGTAGTATGTTTTTTGCCTGGTATATATTTAGTTTGGTTAGGGTAAATGTATGGTTTATACCCGTTGTATGAATCAATCTACGCGTGTCAGTTAACTACTCTTTCTGTCAGGCATTGGACTTAAGGGATGCTGGGGAACAACGGCTTAACGTCAGAAGAGAGCAGTACTTCATTTGGTTTTAACTAAATATATTTGATTCTATTTATAAATTCAATGGAATTTTTTACCGAAACACTCTGAGGTTGAATTTCCAATGTACTGAGCTCACCTGGAGGAACCGATACCAGAAACTATTGCTCTCATTTCATTCCCCTGCTTATGGACCTTCGGTAGGAGATACATGCAAGGTAGAATTGGATTGGATAACACCTTATCCAATCAAATTGTCACCACCCTCCTTGTATTCTCATCAACTAAATCAATGCAGCTTTTGACTGTACTTTTAAACCGAGTTTTCATACCAAGAAGAGGGTCTTTTGTTGTTTCCAGAGAAGGACCGGTTCTGACAAGATTTTCCACTGTATCAAAGTATTCGACCTTATCAAGAAAAACACTTTTATTGCCGTTATCTGCTTTTAAATAGAAACAATATTTCCTCCTCAAATCATTTACAGTTTGCATTTTGCTTTTTGACGTGGCGTGAAACTGCTTCCTGGAGCCTATAATTAGTCGCGGAAGTAGACCGATGTTAAAAAAAAAACACTTACGCGTGTTACATCATCGAAAGGCTCTTTTCAAGTACAATTTTACAATCTTAAAATCTAACAACGCTGCCTGTTCAGAGAACCATGGCAATTACAGAAGGGCAGTAGAAACGTATAAAAAACATAACTAGTAAGATCAGTAACATCACAAGTGAAATTAGTATTAAGAAATCAATATAAACTAAGGAATGTAAATATTGTAATAATTAGAGGTCAATGTTGTATGGATAACATTGGCATTGATGCGATTGCATTTGTTATGTCAACAAATAAACAAACGCAAATTAGCAAACGTACAAGGTATCGAAAACTGATGGAATCGGCAGTTCGGAAGGTCAGAAACTAGATAAAATTACTATAAATATTGTTCATTGATACACATTAAGACACTGTTAACATTAATAGTCATCATGTCAGTAACTACGTAAGTTCTTTCATTTTGTTAGTTATATAATAATTTTTAAATATTAAGTTTGTGAATTAACCTCGTTACCAATATACCGTTATCTATGTCTACATATGTGCTTAGTTCGACGATTCTATCCCTATAATTATCCTACGCTTCCTTAACACTCCCATATCTAATATTTTCCCGCTTATTCGATTTTCTGCGTGTTACCGTTTCCACAACAATAAATATCGAGTTTGAAACATCTTGTATTTGTTTTTGACGTAAGCCTCAACATTTAAGAGTTATGTCAGAGACAAAACAACATTTAACTTTATCACAAAGAAGTATATTTAAATTTAACAGTTTCTAAACAAAGTCTTACTCCTTTATATTGTATCATAAAGCTTTATTGGACATAACAATATTCTCTATTCAGTTGATTTCCTTTCTGGGAACACAATCAAAAATCAATTAGGAGCCAATAACGGTTCCCACATGATTTTTAGAAAGCTGCGACCACTTTTATATTGACCTTTTATTATTTCTTTACAACATTTTATTGACTTTTTGGAGGCTAATATCCTTTTTGTATTATTATAAGATCCAAATATATTCATCAACACTATATAAAGGTACCGTTAAATTACGTTATGAACAAACGATTGGACCTGCCTAATTTAGTAAAATAACTATGAGACGAAAGAACAATGGACATTCCGATGTCACAATGTAAATTGATATTAATTTGTGGCTTGAATAAACAAATTTAAAACATAATTTATTGCTTTATTATTATACAAAGTCAAGCTAGGTGTTGATTACATCCAGGTCTAGTTGGAAGTGTTAATGAGACTATCGATATTTTTTTAACGAGCGGACGAGTTTGAGGACGATTTAGATTATTCTTAACGTGATACATGAGACTTCTCTCTTAGATTTTAAGGTACAGATAAGGCAACTGAATTTCTGACACAAGTTTTCTAGCCCGGTGGTAATCGGTACAAGCCGTCCTAATCAACTCATTTGAGTCGAGCATCTTGGTGGTCGTAAAGGCCAGTGTCAATTATATAAGATACTCTCGAACACTTTTCAAGTGACACAAAGACTCTTGAGAGGTATGGACACCTGGATTTATAGAAAGAAATGATCACTATCAGATAGTGAGCTTCTCGTACCGAAGATGGTATTGATTAGTTTAAAATTCAGTTTTTACATAGGTATTCACATTTAAATAGAATTTTTATAATTCCGATCACATTTACAAACCAGCCGTCAGAGGTTCTAGATACCATACTTCATCAAGAAGATAAAAATCTATCAAATTCGGGAATACTTGTTTTCTGTAAACTAATAAGATATAGGCAGCTTCTGTCTCAGCGAGTTTCATTTTAAATGTTACATTTTTGTTCTTACCTTAAGAAGACATTTTTTGCAGTTTTATTTAAAATCATAGCATCTTATTCAAGTTAATTTCACGACGTCATCAACCTTAAAGCAAAAAAAAAATAGTGAATTTTCATAGAAATGATCTGGCACTAAATATTTTATTATAACTTTTTTTTCTTGTAACATAGAAATCTAAATTTTGGAGTATAGTTTACTTTTTATATCGTAAACCTACCTACCAAATTTGGTTATCATAGAGTTTTTATTTTTTAAGATAAAATTTTTTTTCAAATGAAAACTCAAAATTTTCCCGGAAAACCTCGTCCGATTTTTTTGATTAACGAACTTGTCAAAGTCATTTATAAAAGGAAGGTACATAGCAAATTTTATCAAAATCGGCCTATTATTCTTTGAGATAAAAATTATTTTCGAATGAAAACTCCAAATTTTTCCGGAAAACCTCGTCCGATTTTCCTGACTAACAAACTTGTCAAAGCCATTTACAAAAGAAAGGTACATGCCAAATTTTATTAAAATCAGCTTATTACTTTTATAAGTATAAAGAGATAAGAATTTTTTTCGAATGAAAACTCAAAATTTTCCCGGAAAATTTTGTCCGATTTTCCTGACTAACGAACTTATCCAAGCGATTTACAAAAGAAAGGTACGTGCCAAATTTTATCTAAATGGGCCCATTATTTTTTGAGTTATCGGTGTGATACATATATATATATATATATATATATATATATATATATATATATATATATATATATATATATATATATATATATATATATATATATATATATATATATATATATATATATATATATATATATATATATATATATATATATATATATATATATATATATATAAATTGAAACTGACCCCGGATATGGGTTCTAGGGGTCCTAGATCATGCTCATTTGAAGAAATTTTTTCAAAATTCAAAAGTCGAGATCTCCTCATTAGTGAATTTTTTCTAAGAAAATTCACTAAAAACTAGAAAAATCACACCGGTAACTCAAAAAATGATGGGCCGATTTTGATAAAATTTGGCATGTACCTTCCTTTTGTAAATGGCTTGGATAAGTTCGTTAGTCAGGGAAATCGGAGGAGGTTTTCAGGGAAAATTTTGAGTTTTCATTAAAAAAAATATATATTTCCGGAATTAACAAACTAAGGGCATCCAAATTTGGTACACGGGTTTATATCATTATAGGTAAGCTACCTACCAAAATTTAGCTCTATATGTTAAAGGACAAAAAAGTTACAGGCATTTAAAGAAAAATAAATTTGGGTTTTCCTCAAAACGTCAAGGTCGCGATTTAAAACGTCAAAATTCGTAATATTTAGGCAACGAACCTGAAACTAATATGAGCTATGGAAAGAAAATATCTCAAGAAGAATGCTTCACAAAGCCTGAACTCTTAGTTTCAATCGTCATTGTCCTTCATTTTACTAAAAATTTTCCCAGAAAATTCATTTCAAATAGACTCTGATGCTCTGGCAGTAGTGTTGGCTATAGAGTTTATCGTTTAATGGTATATCAAAGCTCAATATATCCATTATTATGCAAGTTACGAAAAAAATGTATACATTAATTATAGGGTGTCTTGAGCTACATCTCAAAAAATATTTCCACAATTATAGGCTGGTCCATAAGTCGTAGGTGATTCAAATTTTCTTTTTTTTAATTTAATCGAACACGTCCTATGTTATACAATTTTTGCATTTTCCATCGAAATATAATACATCTTTGTAAGAAAAGAAATGCTGGACGCAGCAAGTGAGTTATGGTAGCGAATTTTCATTAAATGCTTCAAATTTGAATAGCTTAATTTGCTGTTTAGCTATAAGGTTGACCAGGAAACCAGTTTTTTCGGAAACGATTTAAGTTTTCTTTGGGGAATTTTTGTACATTTTCAAACACCAAAGTTGTTTTGATGAAACATGGCACATTGTTTTTACTATATAGGTTATACTGGTAACTAAATTTGATGACTGCTTTCTTAAAAAAAACACACATATTTGCTATTTAAAAACATTTTTATGAAAATTCACTGCCATAACGCACTTGCTGCGTCCAGAGGTTTTTATTTATTTAAAAGAAGCCTCTAGTCTACTACTTGAGTCATTGCAGGTCTGCTTTGTTTAGTCGAACACGCCTTATGTTATTGCATTTGTGCATTTTCCATCAAAATATAATGCATGTTTGTAAGAAAAGAAATTCTGGATGCAGCAAGTGCGTTAAGGTAGCGAATTTTTATTCACTGCTTCTAATTTGAATAGCTCAATTTGCTATTAACCTATAAGGTCGACCAAGAAATCAGTTTTCTCGGGAATACTTAAGTTTACTTTCGGAAATTTTTGTACATTTTCACTGTCACTCAAGACCTTTAAAAATCATGTTTACAAAATCAACGACACACTCGCCGTCGTTTTAAATGCTTTACTAAGGCAAAATGGCTATACCTTGTTTATAAATTGCACATACACGAGTCTTGAAACAGTATTTGCAACCAATGTCGTTATTAAAAATTTTCTCTTAAGAAAAAACTCGCAGCAGGAGATCATTTTACTTTCTCAGCCCTACATACTCTAAAATTAACATCAACTAATGTTGTGGCATTGTGTTTGAGCAAATGGAACATCTGCAAGTTTCGCCCTTCAGAGTGGGCGCCAAACCGTCGGTTTCTTGTACTGTGCGATGTTGCAAACTTTAAAAATCCCTAATGTTTTTACGGAAGAGGAAGGTTACGGCAAAAGTTGCAGGATTGTTAGGTGAAAGCCTCTTACATATTTACTGTAACAATTTCCCAAACTGGCAACTTTTCTTTAATTTGGCATAAAAATCATCTTGAGGTTACTAGACTGTTTATAAAACATAATATGAATACAGATTACAATTTAGCATGGCTTCCAGAGACGGACGAACCGTAGCACACATAACCTCAAAATTCTGATAGGTCACACGCTATCAAATTTTTGATAATGCGAAGCTTGGATATAATAACACAAAACATACACTTCGTAAAGTTTTATAAAATAAACTGTTTTTCAGAACACTACGACTAATATTTATCCAAACCAGCGGTTAGGTTGAAAGGGGTAGTTGCTTGACCACCCCATACATTTGATTTGAATCACTTTCACAGGCTTTCAGTTAACTTTACCTGCTAGGTAGTATATTACTTAGTTAGTTTGTTAAGGGCAAATCCAGTCAATATTGACCAGTTTTCTAGATCATATTGGGCCGAAACTTGACACTCGTGTCTAAGTCAGGTAAGAATATAACTTAGGCCATCTGTCATTGTCATAAATTCAATATGGCGGACGATCCAAGATGAGGGATTTTTGTTTTCTCACAATGCCATTGACTTGGATACAAAATTGAAGGGACATGCGAGTTATTTTCTTTTCTCACAACCCCCTGACATGGGCGTCAAATTGAAGGGCTTCACGATTAATATACCGTGGGCTAGGTAACGCTTTCATCAATTTAGAACGGCGGCCGACGTAAGATGGCAGAATATTACTTTCTCAACAAACCCATTGATATCGATATCAAACGCAAGATGTTTACGGGTAAAATACAGTAAGACACGTAACGCTTTCATAAATTCAAAATGGTGGGCAACACAAGCCAGCAGAATATATCTTCTCCAACAATCCACTTGATATATGTATCAAATAAAAGGGTCTTACGAGTAAAACAGAGTGGTCTAGGTGGGGCTTTAATAAATTGAAAATGGCGGCCGACGGAATATTTGTCAACAACCTCTTTGGTAAGGATATCGAATGAAAGGTCTTCACGTGTGAAATACAATACGCAAGGGGGCGCTTTCATAAATGCAATATGAATACTTTTTGGTTTCAGTGCATCTAAATAATAAACGCTTGTTTTCAAAGAATTTTTAACTACTTACTTATTTGAAAATAACTTAGCTATTCCGCTTTGTATAATAAAATTTATACATTAGATATTAGTATAACATAATGACAAAAATAAACATATTAACTTTAGAGTGAAAACCATCAAAAATGAGTAAATTGTATCAGTTGATTAATTGTTTTTGTCCTTACTTGTAGTTTTTACATCGGTATTTAGTTCGTTTTTCCTTTTAAAAATGATGCAACCGCAATTATATATTATAATAGTTAGCTATTGAATTTGTACATAAGTACGGTAAGAGAGATACGTTAGAGCACCCACTTTGTAAATCAATAAGAAATTTTGCCGTAAAATTTGTATACAAGTAAAAAAAGAAAGAATAATATTCAAAATTATTATACCTTAACGTCATTGTTTGTCATTCTCCGGACTAATTTAATTCAATACCATCCAACCATCTACTGGCAGCAGACGCTTAAATCTACCTTAATGGATATTAATTATAAAAGACAGGTTATTAAGAATGTCCTGAAGATGGCTGGTGCCATAAATAATAATCTAAAAGGCACAAAGAGTTTTCATGGCAAAAAGCACTCAATGTCCTTCTCTCTCTTTCCGTTGAATAATGCATCAGACTGAGACCGTTTGCGATGGCCGTTTTGCAGTGGACTTTTTGCGAAATATATACGGCGAACAAGACACACAAAATGTATATGGGCTTCTGTATTTATGTGTATGTGTGTGTATGTGTGTGACCGGGAACTCGTTTTTATCATAAGCTAATTTATTGCTCTATTATAAAGGTTTATGTAAGCCTGTCTTACAGCTCGAGTTTTACTGAAATCACCAATTATAGAAACGCACGATGCTGTGGGTAAAACGGGTGAAATTGTTCTAATGGTCAAACTTGTTACGTTTTTCATCCTAATAAAGTAATTTATCTCCACAGATGGTTCACTTCACACAAACATTTATTTCTGCGGTGTAAAAAAATTTCTGCGGCGTTTAGTTTAGCCAGCTGAAGAAGATGAACCTTAGATGTTGCCAGTTTTTAGCGTGCTACCAGAAACTCTAATGAAATTAGTTATATCGTTCCACTAAAGGCGAAAAAACTAAAACAAATGAGTATTTAATTAATACAGAAATAATATAGGCTGTAGTCGGAAATAGTCCGTCTTAAATACACACGTAGAGATTATTTTTCTGGCTTCACAAATGTTTGTTTTCTTCTCTGTAATCGGTTGCGCTGTTTCATAGAGAAATATGTATCTATAATGGAAGGGTTTCACCAGGTAGGGGTAACAACAATTATTGAATAGTCGCGCTGCTATGACAGCCTTACAACTGCCAACCTGCTGTAACTTTTTAACAAGTTGTGTGTTAATTTATTTATTTTTATACTTTTGTAAAGCTGTTAACACCGGAAATTATCGACCTAAAATTAGATCAACTAAGCGTGATAACAAGGCAATCAGTAGAAACATATATACGAACATGTGGTTGCCAATTGTAAAGGTGCTTATAATATTTTCTAATAAAATTCTCATCAAAGCAGTTCAAGAGGTGAGACAGCGTAAGCTTCTCTATATGCAACTTAGGATATTCAAGGAAAGTCAGCCTGGATATAACCCCTTAAAAACGACAAAAAAAATTACATATCACAGCTACTGAACTCTATTGTGGCTGCTTCTTACACTGCTATATAGTTGACACACCTCCTGGAGTGTCGGGTGTCGTCAACCTCTAATAGGTTTGGTTAGAAATTAGAAAGAAGTGTTCAGAACAAACTGCGTGAAACAAATAATTATACTATATATGTATTGCGGTATAAATACAATGTCTGACTTATTAAATGGATATATGGTTTTTCAAACTAGTGACAACAAAGCTATTTAAAAGTATTGTAATTGACAATCTCTTTTACAGACCTGTGATCACAGAGGGCTTACATGCAAAATAAAACTATTATAAATAGCAACAAATGTCGAAATAGTGGTTGCTTCGAGCAGTAAAATGGTTAATAAGTATTAAAAGGGGCTGGTAAAACTTATCTGCCTTCTCTCCGCTGTTGTAATCATTATACCCAGGCGTCTTTGTTGGAGTTTAATTAAGCAGCAATCCAGTTGTGAGGCGAATGGAAACACACACAATAAATCCAGCATATAAGAAAATTCAGTACAACAGGAAAATCCAGTTTATCAGAACAAATCCAGTCTATTTGAAAAAATACCAGTCTATTTCAAAAAAATGCCAGTCCTATGTATACATATCCAGGGGGTTTAATCATTTAAAGATGCCGTTTTGTGATAAATTAAATAACTTACACTAAAGTGGTATATTGGACAACCCGTGCGGCACAAATATTTAACAAGAAACTTGATGAGATCCAGCAACTGCTGCAGGTAATTACAACCAATGTTTTTCGAGTTCTTTCAGTCATCATCTGACTTAAATAAATCAATTCTTAAAGTCGTCTTTCTTTTCAAGATAACAAATTTGCAAGTAAGGATATAAGAAATATACTGCTAAGAAAAAGGCTGATAACAACAGGCAAGTTGAAAATATTTCAGTAAACATAAAATTTCAAGCTCTTTATCTGAGAGAAGGAAATGTCACTACAGAGGAAGAGATAGACTGTTTGTTTATAAAATGTAAATATGTCAACAATTCAATAAAACCCCATACATTTGAGGTTAGTGAAATATTGCCGGAGAGTGTCATTAAGTGCAACTAAGGTGGAATATAGTTATTATATTGGTTTTAAATTACGGTTGTCATTATCCAAGGTAAATCTCTACTAGTTTGACTAGTTATTATGAGGAGTATATCCCATCATATATATTTAATTTCGTTTATTTTCTGCTTGTTGCACTGCAATGTATTTGATTCAGGAAATACCGTCACAAGGGCGGATAATATATTTGTAGTGACCCTAGCAATGTTAGCTGTAGAGACAAGAACCGAAGACAACATCAAAAAGGTAGAAAAAAACTATGTTAAATAATTCAAATTTCAATTTTCGACCGTATGGGAATCTGTGAATCATTCCTCCTGACAATTATATAAGAAGTTTACTGTGAAATGCCTGCGGCTTTGACAGCATATCTATCAGAAGGCTCAAATAAAGCAGTTCTCTGGTTGATAAATTTGTGTCTCACATCAAAGATGTTGTATGGAGGGGGCTGTCTTCATGACTCGTGGAAAATAGCTAAAGGTATGCCGCTCCTAAGAAAACTCAGCCTAAAATAATTTGCTGGCCTCAGGCTCGTCAGTATTCTGCTAGCCGTGCCTAAAGCAAATAAATGAAGCTGTTGGACAAATAATTGCTTACTCTCCCTCTGGCTTTAGTGGGGTTTTTTTTGGCCGCAAATGCTCTTGCAGCTGTGACAGCGGACATCAGTACGGTTTGTGATAGGGGACTCGCAACAAATTCGTATTAACTTTGATATTGCTCGACTTTTCCCAAGGTTTTTATTTCATCGATCATAGGCTCTTGTTGTCAAAACTTTGATACTATGTGTTTAACAATTTTGTGCTGCAATTAATAAAATCATTTCTCATGTCTTAGATATCAGCAAATATTATATAACAAATTGTTGTATTCTTTGTTTAACTTGTATTCAGGGGTGCACCACGGTAGTGTGCTTGGGCCTTTGCATTTTCTTGTATATACTTCGCATGTTCTTAAAGTCACTAACAACCGCAGAGTTTAGGGATACGATGATTGAACACAGGTAAACATAAATTTTCTGGAGGATAATGAAAATTTGGTACAAGGGCTTATTAATCGTGATGTTGATTTTCTGAAGCCCATTTCAAAACAACATAATTTAAAATTTAACGCATTTAGATCTTGTGTGATTCTGTTTGGTGTTCCGTCAAAATCTTGGCAATACTTTTTAAACCGAGTATTAGACTTAAGAAACACAAAAGCTACTAAATAGTAAGAGATCGACCCAGGCTTCATGGGCCACTGCAAAATTTAGGAGATCGTGAAGGAGCCCATGCTTGAAATGAGGTCAGACTTCGCGAGCCCGCGAATCTGCAGGGAAAATAACTTTACAGTGAAAATCCTCGACCGCGACGCATGGCGGGAGGAGACGCCGGGCATACCACGGGACGCGTTCGTCTGACTCACGGACGGATCCGGCGGGGAGCGTGGGACGGGAGCAGGTGTTTACCCGGAAGGACCGAGGGTAAGTCATAGTATTTCTCTCAGAGCCCAGCCAACGGTGTTTCAGGCCGAAATGTACGCCATCCTGCACTCTGTGCGGGAGAACAAGAGGAGGGGCTACACCAACAAGCGGATCCTCATAGCCACATACAGCCAGGCAGCCCTTAAGGCACTAAGTAGCTCACGAGTAAATTCCTGGCTGGTGAGTGAGTGGCGAGACGAGACGAGCGACCTGGCTGGGCAGAATGAGGTGACCCTCATCTGGGTGCCGGGCCACTCGGGGGTCAAAGGCAATGAAGAAGTTGACGGTCTCGCGAAGAGAGGGTCAGCAGAACCATTTATGGGACCAGAACCGTCTCTGGGCGTGACAAAGAGCACTGCCAGTGGAGCCATTAAGTCCTGGGTCAGAAACCAACACAAGGTGTACTGGGTAGACTGTCCAGGGCTCAGACATGGGATGTCAATAATTGACGAACCCAGTTCAAAGAGAGCTGTGGAGCTGCTAAATCTTAGCAGAGGACAGCTCAGAAACACAATAGGTCTCTTGACGGGACACATGGCCGTCAAGAAACACCTGCATAAAATGGGGCGGTTCGAAGGGGACCTCGTTTGCAGATTCTGTGGCGAGGGGAAGGAGTCAGCCCAGCACATATTGTGCGAGTGTAAAGCTCTGGACCGCAAAAGACAACTGATCTACGGTCAGTATAGACCGGAGACAGAGCAATATAAAACTTCACCCTACCAATCGCTGTGCAGACTAGTTTAAGGCAGAGAGATTTTGAAATGGGTGGAGTAAGACTAAGGGTATACACAATCAACCAAAGGTTGCAGTGCTATCGGGGCGGCAAGGCCGCGGACCAGCCCTGAGGGAAAAAAATAGTAAGAGAAGTCATATTATATGTCGCTTAAACGGATTTATGCTAATAACCATATTTTTTGTCGCGGTATCCGAAAAAACCTCTATGGGAGTTTAGGACCGTCTAATTTTAATTACTTTCACTTTGTGAATGATTTCTGTTTGTATGAAACAAGTAAGAGAAAGATTCTGATTATTCAAGCTGATCGATGTCGTTTGGTTTATGACTTGAAAGTATGTCCACATTTCTGAAAAAAACACAACTATGATGACTGAAAATGATGAACAGATGAACTCTGTAATTCGGTACTTTTTCCATGACCTCACCTTTAATTAAAAAAAGGTAAAGGTAAGATGATTACAGGCAATTAGGCCAATGCTGACTCTTTTTGCTCATCTGAACTAACCTACCCTCCACCTTAAGCTCGATCTCAACGACAGTAGTGATTTGAAAAATCATCCGCCGCCGGTGAGTCTCTATAGTTGTCCCCCGTGTCCGAATTGGGAAGTTTCACTCGAATTTCCAACACGGTCACGGCGGCGCTTCACCTTCAATAAGTTGTGTCCATACTTTTTTTCTAAACTTGTTTCGCGTATTGTGTAAATTTTCTTAATAATTCAGGCTATACAGAATTGCACTTTATAAAAAAGGCATTGTCTGTAATTCAATTAAACTATTTAAAGATCTGCCCTTATACTGAAAACTTTGCCAACTTCTAGGTTTGAAAGACAGTTCAGGCTATACCTCTTGGCTCAGGCACGGTGATTACTGATGCGATTAGAATTGTGTGTTCTTCCTCCCGTGTCTTTTCTGGTTAGTTTAGACGAATAAATAACATTTTAAAATTACGTATTCCTTTAACAAATTTTTGGATTACTGTAAATTATGTAAGTCTATCAGGTATACTGCAGATGGTTGAGTTGAGTATTTTTGGGCTAGGTTCCGTCATACGTGTCGTTTTTTATGTTCTTTATTTATTTCCTTTATCGTGAGTAAATACAGTATCTATAATGTAGGCTAAGATATTTGATACAAATTGAATCCTCTTAGTAAAAAATTCTGGACGCAGCAAGTGCGATACGGTAGTGAATTTTCATAGAAATGACCTGGCACCAAATATCTTTTTATAACTTTTTTTCTTGTACCAGAAATCTAAATTTTGGTGTATATTTTACTCTTTGTATCGTAAAACTACTTACCACATTTGGTTACCGTAGCTTTTTTATTTTTTGAGATAACATTTTTCTTCGAAAGAAAACTCAAAATGTTTCCGGAGAACCTGGTCCGATTTTCCCGCCCAACGAACTTATACAAGTTACTTACAAGAAGAAGGTACGTGCCAAATTTGATTAAAATCGGCCCATTATATTTTTAGTTAACGTGTGATACATACATATATATATATATATATATATATATATATATATATATATATATATATATATATATAATATAAACAAATAAAAATTGAAACTGACCCTGGAGTTCTAGGTGTCCTAGTTCGCGCTCATTGGCAAACATGTTTTCGAATTTCAAAAGTCGGGATCTCCCACTTAATGAATTTTTTCTACGAAAATTCATTAATAAGGGCGACTTATTATGTATTATAATTATTGATATTGTTTATACTATTCTTTTTCTCCCTCAGGGCTCGTTCGCGGCTTCGCCGCCCCGATAGCACTGCAACCTTATACTAGTCAGCGCTTGATTACGAGAATCTTAACTCCTGACCAACAGTTGTGCAGCCAAGAAATCTTCCAAGAAAACCTACAGTCTACAGCTCGTGATCAATATTTTTTCCAAAATTATAACCTGGGTTTTGACTTGGGGCGCCAGTATAAAAGAATCTTAATCGCAAAAGAAGGCAAAGACGTATGCATCAACAGGAAAGAAGATGGCGCAATTTTGTGGGATAATGATGGCATTCCTTGGAATAGGTTTATGCAAAAGGGGTCTACATTTAACGCACATGCCTTTAAACAAACAATTAAAAATTAAAAATTGCTAAACGTCAGAAGAGATCGTTTAAAAAAACTAAAAAACTTCATTGATGCCGAGTCCCTTCCTTTTTTAAGAAGGGTAGGGATCTTTAACGTGTTCAACATTGCAAACAACACAATCCCACAGCATCTGCTGATGTTAATTTTACAGTATACTGAAGAGAAAATGACACATCTTCTGGGCTTCAGAGGCACCCGTTATTATCACTGGGAAACCGACGCTATTAAGAAGGAAAGTGTCTTTCAGCCAAGACTTATATACAATCGTCATCAACCAAACCTTCGATAAATAAAAAAATGATCAAGCATAATTTTCACTACCTGAAAGATAATACAGACGATCATGTAACAAAATTTTGTTGACCCATTTCAACTTAGACAATTAATCTTCAGTACCTCTATGGTGCGTACACAAAGCTACGCAATCAGGCAAGAATAATAGTCTTCAATTAAGTCTGACCTTTAAAAAGATTATATGGATGATCAGCATATTGTTAGATATCTTTAAATTATGCAGAAATACACTTAAAGTTTGGAACTCACTGCCTAGCATATGGTAAAATTGAATTCGATAACCTATAATATTATAGTGTCTCAAATTATTCTAAAAAGTGATTGGGAACGCTTTTGATACACTGATAAATATCACGCTATGAAGTCCTAAGTATCAGTGTAATACGCAATACCTAAAGACACTGATTGATTTATCAATATTATTAAATTATTGATTGCTGTATTTTCTGTATAAAATATGTGCCAGTCTTCCCAAAGTCAAGGCTCTTCGAGTAATTTATCAAAATCGTAAAACTTATTGCCCAATATATTTATGTTTCTTACAGCAGAAAGCCAGACGGATTCCTATCAATTAATTATAAGAGTACTGTTATCGGTGAATGTCATTACCGGCACCATTCCTTTTTTTATTACAAGATTGAGCGCTGATAATGGTTATTTGATTGGTCCAATAAACCAAATTGTATTTTATGTATGCAAATTACAGGTTCCGTAAAAAAACAATTTGCTTCGGCTTTTAGGGCAAGAATAACTACTGTTCCATTGGCTGGTTGCCCAACTTTTTTAGTGAATTTTCGTAGAAAAAATTCACTAATGGGGAGATCCCGACTTTTAAATTTTGAAAAAATTTTTACAAATGAGTGCGAACTAGGACCCCTAGAACCCATATCCGGGGTTAGTTTCAATTTTTATATGTTTATATATATATATATATATATATATATATATATATATATATATATTTATATATTTATATATTTATATATATATATATATATATATATATATATATATATATATATATATATATATATATATATATATATATATATATATATATATATATGTATCACACCGATAACTCAAAAAATAATGGGCCGATTTTGATAAAATTTGGCATGTACGTTTCTTTTGTAAATAGCTTGGATAAGTTCGTTAGTCAGGAAAATCGGACGAGGTTTTCCGGGAAAATTTTGAGTTTTCATTCGAAAAAAATTCTTATCTCAAAAAGTAATAAGACGATTTTAATAAAATTTGGCATGTACCTTTCTTTTATAAATGGCTTTGACAAGTTTGTTACCCAGGAAAATCGGACGAGGTTTTCCGGGAAAATTTTGAGTTTTCATTCGAAAAAAATTCTTATCTCAAAAAGTAATAAGACGATTTTAATAAAATTTGGCATGTACCTTTCTTTTATAAATGGCTTTGACAAGTTTGTTAGCCAGGAAAATCGGACGAGGTTTTCCGGGAAAATTTTGAGTTTTCATTCAAAGAAAATTTTTATCTCAAAGAATAATGGTCCTATTTTGATAAAATTTGGCATGCACCTTCCTTTTGTAAATGTCTTTGATAAGTTCGTTAATCAGAAGAATCGGACGAGGTTTTCCGGAAAAATTTTGAGTTTTCATTTGAAAAAAATTTTTATCTTAAAAAATAAAAACTCTATGATAACTAAATTTGGTATATACGTTTACGATATAAAAAGTAAACTATACACCAAAATTTAGATTTCTATGTTACAAGAAAAAAAAGTTATAATAAAATATTTTGTGCCAGATCATTTTTATTTTTTAATCAAATACGCCTTATGTTATTGCAATTTTGCATTTTCCATGAAAATATAATGCATGTTTGTAAGAAAAGAAATTCTGGACGCAGCAAGTGCGTTATGGTAGCGAATTTTGATCAAATGTTTCATATTTGAACAGCTCAATTTGCTATTAACCTATAAGGTTGACCAAGAAACGTGTTTTTTCGGGAACACTTTAAGTTTACTTTTGGAAATTTTTGTACATTTTCACACAATAAAGTTATTTTGATGAAACATGGCACATTGTTTTTACTATATAAGTTATACTGGCAACCAAATGCCTGCTTTCTTAGAAAACACACATATTTGCTATTAAAAACATTTTTATGAAAATTCACTACCATAACGCACTTGCTGCGTTTTTTAATTATTAAAACAACTTACCGTGGAGTCTATGGCTTTATAAAAGTGGCTGAAGTCCGTTGGAGTTGACGTAAAATGCAAAAAACTCTAAATTATATAGAACATTGACCATAATACATTAAAGAAATTTTTTCTCTACAGTATAGGCAGCATGCGTGCTAGCTAAATGGTGTGGTTACAATAATCAAATTGAAAATCGTTTCAAATCGATATATACCAGATTTCACCAAAATAGAAGAATTATTAACCATTTCACAAAGGTTTTTTGTGTGACCCCTGTAATTTTTGTACCTATAACGCTATTTTTTATGAGATCTCAACAGATAGAATAACTTTATTGTTTCAAAACTCTGGACGCAGCAAGTGCGTTATGGTAGTGAATTTTCATAAAAATGTTTTTAATTGCAAACATGTGTGTTTCCTTTTTAAGAAAGCAGGCATCAATTTTGGTTACCAGTATAACCTATATAGTAAAAACAATGTGTCATGTTTCATAAAAATAACTTTATTGTGTGAAAATGTACAAAAATTTCCAAAAGTAAACTTAAAGTGTTCCCAGAAAAACTCGTTTCTTGGTCAACCTTATAGGTTAATAGCAAATTGAGCTATTCAAATTTGAAGCATTTAATGATAATTCGCTTCCATAACGCACTTGCTGCGTCCCGAATTTCTTTTCTTACAAACATGCATCGCTGAAAAATTCAAAAATGCAATAACATAAGGCGTGTTTGATTAAAAAAAGAAGAAGAAAATTTGTATCACCAACGACTTATGGGCCATCCTGTGATTGTAGAAATATTTTTTTAAGATGTAGCTCAAGACACCCTATAATTAATATATACAAATTTTCTTCATATCTTGTATAATAACGGATATATTGAGCTTTATTGATTTTTTACGAAAATTCGACAAAACCATTAAACGATAAGCTCTAAAGCTAAGGCTACTGCCAAGCTTCAGAGAAAGGGTCTATTTGAAATGAATTTTCTGCAAATATTTTAGTAAAATGAAGGACAATGACGGTTGAAACTAAGACTTCAGAGTTTGTAAAACATCCTTCTTGAGACATTTGATTTCCATATCCCGTATTAGATTCAAGTTCTTTGCCTAAATGTTGCCGATTTTGACGTTTTAAATCGCAACTTTGACGTTTTGAGGAAAACCCCAATTTATTTTTCTTTAAATGCCTATAACATTTTTGTCTTTTGACCTACATAGCTAAATTTTGGTAGGTAGCTTACCTATAAGGATATTATTATTGCCCTTACTTTGTTAATTCCGGAGATATAAATTTTTTTCGAAAGAAAACACAAAATTTTCCGGGAAAACCTGGGCATATTTTCCTGGCTAACGAACTTATCCAAGCCATTTGCAAAAGGAATTTTTCCACCAAATTTAGTCAAAATCGGCCCATTATTTTTTGAGTTATCGGTGTGATACATATATATATATATATATATATATATATATATATATATATATATATATATATATATATATATATATATATATATATATATATATATATATATATATATATATATATATATATATATATATATATATATATATATATATATATATATATAAACATATAAAAATTGAAATTGACCCCGGATATGTGTTCTAGGGGGCCTAGTTCGCGGTCATTTGAAGAAATTTTTTCAAAATTCAAAAGTCGGGATCTCCTCATTAGTGAATTTTTTCAAGAAAATTCACTAAAATGAGGAAGCAATGGATCCTGTAAAAATTGTTTCCTATGCCATTCGATCACGGCCTACTAAAACTATTTTCATATGTCACAGCATTTATAACTTTTTTTATTAAACTTTTGAGATGTTGTTGTTGACTTTCATAGATTGTCATAACAGTTATTTATGGATAGAGTTTGGTAGCTAATAGTTTTGAAGAATGGCGTATGTATCTTCTTCCTAAAACCAACCTTCAAACCTTTTTATAATTTTTGACATTTGAAAATAGTTTAAGTAGGCCGTGATCGAATGGCATAGGAAACAATTCTCACATGATCTACAGACGTCTTTGTTTTATATCTTTTGGGATCTTGTTAAAAAAATTGCGTTATAACTACAAAATACAGGGTTTTGTCAATATTGGAGGGGTCACACAAAAACCTCTCTGAAATGGTTAATAATTGTTATTTTCTTGATGAAATTTGGTATATATCTATTTTGAAGGATGCCTAATGCAATAACCCACTTGTTTTCTTCCCAAAAATGGGCTTGCGCTTTCTCTCATCTTTTAGCATAGAAAAACTGCATTAGTAGGCCTGGGTGACATAGAGAACAATTTTTACGGCATTATTAGCATTTTTCCTGATATCTTTTGACCATTTGTTTATCAAAATAGAATTATAAATACCAAAGTTACAGGGCTGTTTTCATCTTAAATGGACCACACTGTATATATACAGGGTTTTTCGTTAAGAGCGCTTGAATTTTGAAATGGAATAAAATAACCTGTTTAAGTGATGTGGTCACAATTTTTATTTTATTTTAAAGAACATTTGATGTCATTATGTATGGAATATAATTTCAGCCAAATGGCCGCTGCTACTCCACTGAAGATGCTGTATCCTGGTGGACCAGTTTTCACATTTTCGCATAAATGGGGCTCAACCTCATGAAGAACGCGAGATGTGTTGGCTTTCAGGGCAGCAATGGGCTGTCGTTTGTCACAATAGACTCGAGATTTCACGTGTCTCCACAGAAAGTTATCGAGCGGTGTTAGATCACACGATATCGGTGGCCAGTTGATGCACCACCACGCGAGATGACGAAGCCCTCGAACTTTTCATCCAATATATTAATGTTTCCCGTGCCGTATGGCAAGTGGCGCCGTCCTGTTGGAACCACATGTTCGTGAGATCCATACCATTGATTCTATGCCTCAAATAATTTGTTATCATATCCGATATCGGTCGCGGCTCCTTGCGCATCTTCGAAGAAATAAGGGCCAATGATACCGCCGGACCAAAAACCACACCAAACAGTGACTTTTTCGGAGTGTAGACCCACCTCATGGATCTCCCGTGGATTTTTCTCGCTCCAAATCCGGCAATTTTGTTTATTAACAAAACCACTCAGTCACACATGAGCCTCATCACTAGAGATGATTTTCTTCCCAAAATCAGGGACAGCCGCAAAATGCTCTAAGGCCCAATCCGCGTATTCACGGCGCTGTCTATGGTTGTTGGGTTTTAGCTCTTGAGTCAGTTGAATTTTGTATGCGTCGAGGTACCAGGCTCTTCGATAACAGCATCCAGGACAGCGTCCTCCTCTGTAGTTCCCGGGCGTTCAGTTCGATCAATACGATCGATGCCAGGAATTCTAACAGTGCTGTTATCGAAGAACCTGGTACTTTGAAGCGGAAAGTACAGAGACGAACTGGTGTCTCAACGTCCACTACTCATATAATTTTAAAAAGGTATGGGTACCATATTCAGACGGTCCAAATTTTGGAACTGCGTGAATAAGCAAGGCACAAGCGATTTTGAGAAATTATGTTAAGAAAAATCATACAAGATCCCAATCACTTCGATGAAGTTTTATGAAGTGGCGAGTCAGCATGTACAAATGATTTGTTACATGAACCTCCATAGCTTTCATAGTTCGAAAATTAATGATCCACATGAGTTCAGAGAGGATCGGTCCCAGCATCAATTTAAGATAAATCTCTGGGCGGGTGTTTTTAAGAGGAAAACTTTTGGGACCAGTGGAACTGCGCCCTACGTTAAATGGCCAAAGATATTTGGCGTTTTTACAAAACAAGTTGCCAGAACTGCTGGAAGACACCCCATTAGAATTTCGAAGAACAATGTGGCTTCAAAATGATGGATGCCCAGCCCACTCTGTGTTAGCAGTAAGACAATACTTGAATCAGACATACCCGGGCAGGTGGACGTCAAAGAATCAGAACAGCAGCTCAAGAAATTTCACGAAGCAGTCTAAGAAGACTAAGAGGATCGTTCCTAAGACGATATCGTTTATGTATAAGACAAAATGGCCGTCAAATAGAGCATCTGTTATGAATAGAATAATTTTTGTAAATATCACAATCTGTTTATTTTTATTTATTAGCCACCTGATTTCACTTCCAAGTTTGCTTTCAATCGTCGACAGTGAATTACTTTTAGGAGATATTGATAATGTTTTATACCATTTTAGAATCTCCATAAAACAGGAAAGTTTTTAAAATTATGATCCAGTAAATTTTACTAAATTTTTTTCAGTACAGAGATTTATTCCAAATTTAAAAAAATTGGGAAAGAAAAGTCCGATATTTATTTATTTTTTCTTCAGAATTTCTACATAATAACACAAAATATTTCAGACTGAGTCAATAACACCATTATTGAAGACTAACATGCACATCCCGAAAATGTTTCTTTCCACATGTGGGGCGCAAAATACCTTAAAATTTGTCAGTTTTTAATTTTATTCATAAAATCGTCAATATCTTGAAAACCGTAAACTATTTAATAAGATCATATAGGGTTTTTCTGAAAGAGCCTGAGCTATCCTATCTTCGTGTGACGTTTGTTTTACTACTTTTGGGACAGCCTGTGTATGTATGTATGTATGTATATATATATATATATATATATATATATATATATATATATATATATATATATATATATATATATATATATATAAATCGAAACTAACTCAGGATATGTGTTCTGGGGGGGCTGGTTCGCGCTCATTTTTCGAATTTTTTTCAAAATTCAAAAGTCTCGTAAGTGAACTTTTTTAAGAAAATTCACTAAGACCATCAATCTTAATGTAGAGGTCTTTAAAAAGATGTGTTGTGGTGATTTGGGTTCTCCAAGTGTACTTATCAGTGCTTATCACAGGTGTCAATCTTCATTTAGTTAATGTAGATGTTCAAAATGCATGACTTGAACGTCTTGACAGCATCCTTGTCGTCAGTTTTTTTTTCAATGAGAGCACAAGATTAACAAGAATTGCAGGATAATGGAGAGGTCTCGTTGGTAATATATAAAAAAATTTTCTTTAACTAACCTTGAATTAGGACTTGTAGAACCATGTCCAGTTAAGTTTAAAATATCAATTTTAGTAATATGCCCTACAAATATTGTAATACTCTTATAAAATTTCACTACAATAAGGCACTTGTTGCCTCTTGATTTATTTATAGGTTGAAGTTGTCCGGTTGAGAAAGAATATAGCATCATCACTATTATTCTGGCCTGCACATTGTAGAATGCGATTATAAAAGTTAATTTCTGACAAATCTGTCAAAGAGAGAGGACCGCACGTAGATTGTAAGTACAAAAGTGTGAATATACAAGGAAAGGGCGCTCTTTATGTAACTGACGACCGGGAAATAGGGCAATAAAGCCACACACAGCTTAGATATGTGCTGGATGTTGAAGTGTGCCAACTGTGTCGAGCAAAAACCCTAATTCTAAGTCATCCACGCCATATGGAGGATGCCAGAAAGTGCTAATTAATTTTAGCGCACTTAAAAGGGACGCCGGGATGAGACAGACTCAATGGACCGCGGCAGACAGCTCTCTTTAGATACAAAAAGGATTCAATCCGTCTTGTCTTTATTAAACATTTTTCTTCCTTGAAACGCTGAATTAATTGCACAGAAGCACTACAAAACAACTCCGACGTTACGGATAAATGAAGATTTCGCTACTAAATGACTGTAAAGGAATGAATGATGACTGAACATTTTTTCCTGCGGTTTGCTTTCATCTGGTGGAGTGCTGTTAGTGACCTCTGCACGTGACGGTTTAAAATTAAGCCTCTTGTTGATTTAAATTTACAAAGGACCGTATAATAACATATAAACAACTGAGCAAATAATTTTAATTGATAGCAGCAAAAACACAAATCCATTTCTAAATTATGCCAGTCATTGACAACAAGATTTTTAAGCATGTTTTTAATATATGTTAATTTTTCGTACTGATCTTCTGGCTACTTAGATCGATTGAATTAAGACTACCGATGGGGAAACTTATCTCTTTTGTGGTTACTAAAACTAAGAACATGTAAGGAGAGTCGTTCTAAATTAGACGCTTATACACATACATTATAGACTACACTATTTTTTTTATTAAAGGTCTCACTACCTGTATATTTTCATTACGCTCGTAACATGATTTTTTAAAACATTTGCTTATGCAGATAACAATTGGAAGACCTCTTAAAACGAGTGGGAAACTTAGAGACCCTAAAAGGTTGCTTGGTTAAGGAGTTTTTGTTTATTTTTTTATTAACAATAAAATTTACGATTTCTTACATTCAATTGCCATTTACTTGATATTTTTGTGTGTAAGATGGCATTAATTTAATACTCTGTGTTCGACAATGAATATATCTTACAAAACCAAGAAAAAACATGGGTTGCATTTTTGAAAAAGTGGATAACGACTCTAAAACGAATGATTTTGGAAAATGAAGTATAACTTTTTTGGGGAAAAAACGTTATCCGCTTTTACTCAATTTATTTATTACATATTTCAGGCGAGCAGTGTATGACACATTTTATTGTGAAACAGACTTGGCAACACAGTTAACCATTTAACGATGTGAAGCCGAAATAAAAAGATATACTGCACGTTTAGCACCTTGTTTCGTTCAAAAGATGGACCGATATGTTTAATTTATATCAGTTCTAAGGCAGGTACTAGCTATTCTGCAACTGTAAACATCTAATAGGCATTTATATGGAATTTAATTAACTATTTTTTCTTAAATAATCAATTAGGGAAACCAGTTTTACGCTGCTGTGTTTTGTACACGAAGCAAGCTGGTTTCTTGAAAAATGATGCTCTCTGCAGCTAAGATCTATATAGTCAGATAACCCTCAAATTATAGGTATTTACATAGAAATGCGGTGTAATTATTTGAACGATCCGTTCTGATAAATTAATGTCATTTTTTATCAAATACCTTACTCTTTTTGTCCACTGTTTAACTATAAATTGTCATGTCCCTGTATAATCCGTCAATTAGTGGAATTTGAAGTTCTAAATCTTGGTTGGCAGGTGTCCTATCACTTTTTCTATTCCACATAACATGTCAGTGAAAAAATTTTGGTATTTTTGAAATCTATTTAACGTATTATGCTATTTCTTATTGTGGATATTATTAAAAAATTTCGGGACTCAGCAAATGCGTTATGGTAGCGAATTTTCATTAAATGTTTCAAAATTGTATAACAATTCTCTATAAACCTAGAAAGTTGAGTTTTGGTGAAGCAAGGTATTTACAAGGACAACATATCACAACCAAACTTAATCAAAATAACTTGGTATTTTTTTTGAGATGGATTTTTTTCGGAAACAAATAATTTTTTAATTTTTGCAGTCTCACCATCGATACCTCTCTGTCAGCGAATTTTTGTTACATAAAAAAGCTCATTTTTTAAAATTAAAATTCGCTAATAAGAACAAAACAGAAATGTCACTACCTAAAAAAAAGGCAACAGCACACGGTGTTACCCAACCAGACACTGACTATACCCGAGGTTGCTTAACTACGGTGAACGCACGACAATCGGTTTTTCAACTAGGCATAGCCGTCCGATTGAAATGTTTATTTATCCAAGGTTTATATGTTCATTATTAATTTTTAAGTTTCGATTTTTAATAAAGAATTAAATTATTTTCAAAAATTTGCAATATTTACACCATTTTTAACAGTCCTGATTCCAAACGTACTGCTCCTGTGTGAAAGAATTTAACATAACTTATTTTAAAGGTTAAGGTCTCGGACAAGGACAACTCACTTGTTTCGCAATATGATTAAACAAAGCAATGGTTTATTTCACAAGCTTTTCATATAAACTAAAATTAGTAATCGAAAAACAACCTATTCTCTCATTAACCTAAAATCAAAATAAATTGATATGACATATGACGCTACATAACCCGCACCATTCTGTTATAAGAATTAAAATAACAGAACAAACCAATAGCAATTTAATTTCTGACCACGTTACCAAGAATCGTGTCGTTGGTCATTTCAGAATGCCAAATCTATAGATAAATCTCCCTAGACTAAATTCACAAAAAATACGAAACTATAGTCACAGAAACGTTGAAGAACATCCTAGAACATCCAGAATTCGTAGGGCCACTTGCTCCAGTTAGCTTACGCGCTGGCTACGTCCTTCACCAACGAAAACCAACAGTGAAGCCAGAGGAGTAGTCTCCAAGTCTGTATGTAGTATGGACAAGTTTCACCAAGTAAGGGCAACAACAATCAATGAATCACCTTACAAGGTTTTTTTTTTTAGTTATTGTTTGGATCACAACTTAAGATCAGGCATAAATTCTTTAGCTGCCGATTTTACCATATAGCGTTTTGAATAACAAATCAATTCCAGAAATAAATATTACCGTTAATTTTCCTAACGAGGGAAACTTTCCAAGTTTGTGTAATAAAATTTTGAAACTGACAACTTTGGCTGTTTCAATTTATTAGGAAGATTTTGTAGCTTTCCAACATTCAAAGAAAACAAACTAAGACATTCGTAGACACGCACATTACACAACGCCTTAATAAAATTTTAGGGGCGTGTCGTAGCTTTTAAAATTCTTTAATTCAGGATAACTTAAATTTCTGTTGAGAGAAAGGCCTCAAAATTAATATATGAGAAGATCTTTGAATGTCTATATATGTGAAAAATTCCATTCCACCCACTTTACTAATTAAAAAATATAGCGTTTTCAAAAAGTTTTCCCCGGTTTTCCAGCGAAAAAACTTGAGCTGATTAACGAACTCGACCTCGGTTTTCACCCAAACAAAATTGTTGCCAAATTTCATTGAAATCAGTTTAATATTTTTGAGTTATCGCTTGGATATATACATACAAATATATATTTATATATATATATATATATATATATATATATATATATATATATATATATATATATATATATATATAAACAATAAAAATTTTAACGGATATTGGTTTTGGGTTCTAGGGGCCCAAATTCGCGTTCATCTTAAGACATTTTTTCAAAAGCTTTTCATCGTGACCGCTCTATTAGCAAATTTTTCCAAATAAAAATTCGCTGAAAATGTATTATTTGTTTTACTAGATCAGGAGTCATTCCAAGCCTTAACAACATTGTTGTATTAATGGTTTCACATGTCTGAAAAAAAAAACAGAACAAGACTGGATTTAAATATTTCTAATTAATGAACATTTACAGCATTTGGAACTTAGAATAGACATGTTCCTGTCATAGATATTATGTTTAAGTATGCTAGCTGTTATTTTATCTTTAACTAGCTGACCCGCCAGACGTTGTCCTGCTCAAATTTCAACATGTTAAACCACATTGGCGCACGTAGCGAAATAAATCGGAGAGAAAAGCATCTTCAGTTTTTGCCGAATTTTCCAATTTTCCGGCCAACTTCTCAAATTTTTCTTTGAAGGCATTTTGTCCTATTATGAGAATTTCAACTATGTATATGACAAACAAATTTTCTTTGACATTAGTAGAGAGGAAATAAACATAAACATATGACAGTGTTGTCAATGCTTCACTCCATTGGCACGAAAAGAGATGTACTACACTGAAGAGAGAAATGTGCTGATTCCAAATCAGCATGGAATTAAAATTCAGCTTTACTTCCTTATAGTAGCAACCGATAAAGTTATCATACATTTTTAGGATTTACAGAGGATATTATTGAAAAATACAGCTTTTATCAATTAAGTTTATCAACTGAAACACCTTCAACATTCACGAATTTATTTCACTGCTGTACACTTTAAAGTTTGAGGTCAATTTTTACTCCGCGTCCGATTTTATGGGTATTTTCAACTCTGATGTAGGCAATTTGGCTTGGAAGACCATTTCTGCAGTAGCTATGACTGTATATGGCCAATAAGAAAGCCATTTTAGGTTAGCTCAGTGCCCAAAACATTTCGTGTGCTGTATTGCAGTTTTTTTTTTTCTTCTTTAACGTCCGCCTATTTCCGCGACTATGGCCAATCACCGACGCCACGGAGCAGTTTAACCTCACTGTCCAGAAAATTTTGCCGAACCCCTGCCGTTCTTTAAGTAGGGTAGGGATCCTTAACGTGCCCAGCAACGCATGGACACGGGACTCACGGCTTTACGCCACCTCCGAAGGGCGAAACGTGCAGACATTTAACTTGCTCAAATACAATGCCACAACCTCGGTCGATGTTAATTGTAGAGTATGTTCTGACAAAGTGAAAGGGACACCCGGGTAATCAAACCCGACACCCGTCGGTTCAGAGGTGCACGTGCTTACCAATAAACCACCGAGGCTCTCTATTGCAGTTTAATTGGATATATATATATATATATATATATATATATATATATATATATATATATATATATATATATATATATATATATGTGTGTGTGTGTATGTGTATGTATGCATGTAATCCGGACTTCATAAGAATACCTCCAATTAACTATACCGTAGAGACGTATTGCAGGCTAATATTAGGTAATAAATTATTTTAATATAGGTATTTCAGGTATCTGGACTTGGTGGTCAGTTTTCAGTCCAATTTAGGGCACAATTCGACTGAAAAATTACCAGTTGTGGAATTGAAAACTCAAAATTATACTTAAGTATATATTATAGATAAAATTAAACCAAATTTTTCCCAATTTGGTTATTTGTAAATTACTGACTTTGGAGTGAATTTAATAGTCAAAAACAAGCTAATTTGGAGCAGCATTCTTAAATTTGTAATGATAATGACAATGAAGCGAACATTTTGGTTAATTATGACTAAATTACAAGTAGGATAGGTAATTTGGACCCGAGTGCTGGTTAACATGCCTCAATTTGTTGCTTGGACGTGTTTTCTTGTATACATCTGTATTTAAAATGGAAGTGTTTCACAAAGCAAGGGCGACAATAGTTAATGAATTTTTAATAATTGTTATTACTATATATATATATATATATATATATATATATATATATATATATATATATATATATATATATATATATATATATATATATATATATAATATAAGCCGCTAGATTGCAAAAATTTAAATTCCGCGAGTTCACAAAAAACGACGTGTAAACAGCGTTGTTTGCTAAAATTCGTCGCTTAGGTAAGTAAAATTGTATAGGTCAGAAAATTTGGAATGCAAATATTTCTCTTTTTGCGGCTGTCAGGGGCTGTTCGATGGCCCAAACAAGAAAATAACTGTGGGAATGTTTTAGAATGTTTTATATTAATTGCAAATTCTATAATTACCCATGTTTCGTTGTCGGAAATAAATACAAAATGCTCGGAAATTCTTTACGCTAATGGCACAGGGGCGCTAATTTGTAATATATAATTTATCTTTGTCAATGAATTGTTTTGTAAACATACAACTGAGGGTGAAGGCTATCATTCTTCCAATTCAATTAACATTAATTGCTGCTTTTTTACATCTGAATTTTCTCATTTTCTCTTACGGCCCCGCCGGCTAAATGCGAAGGTAAACGATCTGCTTTGGTTCCTAACATCATTAAAATAAGATAATTATTACCATGTCTGAATTTGTAATGGCTTTGAGAAAGCCGGTATGTTATACAATACTGATGGAATTATGGAGAATATATTTTCATACGACTGGGTTTTTAAGGATCGCCTCGAGGTTTATCTTCATTTAGCTTTCATTTTCTAATTTGGTACATATCCTGTTTATGGAATCTAAAATACAGAAGTATACAAAAACGAGTATTTCCCCTGATCTTTTATTTTTAGTATAAATAAATTGTAGCGCCCCAGGCAATGCAGGATCAATAGATAAAAAAGAAAACATTATTTCCAACCAAAGAATTTCCCTAATACAAATGCCCTTCTCTTTCACATAACACAGAATAAAAAATTTTCAAGCACAAATTAGTTGGTCGTTTTGTTGTTCTACAAAGCCCATGTTCTTTTGTTTATTTAGACATGCGTTTGAAAAGTAAATAATAAATTCATATCCACTGTGCTTTTTTAAGGAAATGCTGAGAGAAGTCAACTTTTCTAAATGTCTCTTTTTAGGTAAAAATCTTTCAAGCTCCCCAGCTTCCTGTAAAGGGTAACTATCCACAATTTTTAGGCGAAATGTGGGGTAGTGTCACATGTAATTATCTACTCACTGTTATATAAGATTTAGATTTTGCTAAATGGTCCTCAAAAAACTGGCAAATTTTCAAAAAGTAAGACCAAAGAGTTCTGGAGGTATAGCAGCTATTTATTAGCATTTTTTAAATTCAGATGGCCTACATTGTTTACCCTGTTCTTGCAAACTCTAGATCTTAGATATATTTATAAGAAAAACACCATAGTTCTGATCTCAGGAGATCTTGGTGGCCAATGTATTGATCCTTATCTTCCAATTGAGTCGTTCACAAACACCTGATCTAATTAAGTTCCGACGATGGTTGCATACTGTGGAGGTGCTTCATCCTACTGTAAAAAGAGGTAGTTAGCTGAAAGATCAGGTTGTCCTTGGTCTGAATGTGTGGCCGCCAGATGCGAAATTGAGTCTAGCTGATGATAGTCATACGCTGCATTAAGCTTTTTTGTCATTAACTTGGAAGTTGCCAGCCACGGCTAAACTGAGCTAGTGGCCTGCTATATCACACAAACAGACAGACAAACACTGTTTCTAAATGAATAATGTGAATTATTTTGCAGCGACAGTAAAATATTTAACTGAACCTCCTCAGTTTGTTAAGGATTGATTTAGGTAAACCTTGACTATGTCAGATTGGCCTTTTTTTCTATTATGTTCTTCGTGCTTTGAGAGATTGGTAGGACATTAGGTCAGGTCAGGCCAGTGTTATTAAATAAACGCACTACCTCTTGCTGGGTACAATTTCGGTCACCAAAACCAATTATATTAAATATTTTGGTATTTTTTCTTTGAGCCAATTACATCTTCTCCTTAAACACTTTTAATAATTGTGTCAGCCAGGACTCAAGTAATCTTAAATTTATGTTCACCGAAGGAATTACTCTCGTACACAAAATGATTAGATGTGAGACATCCAAATTGTAAAAATTAAAAGAAATGAAAATAAATATTTTGTGATAAAAATCTCCTAGGGGTTGCAAAAAAAATCCTAATACTGCCTATTCCTTTCAAATGGAAAACATATTGGCTTTTTCAAAATAAAAATTGTATCTGACACCACACTTTAAAATTAAATGTGACTCATGATATTTTCTTCTTGGATAAAATATTAACGATACAAATAATTTTTTTCGTTCCCTTTTGAAAATCGTTATTTGTTTTTCGAACGCCATTAAGCAGAACTGAAAATATTTTACAATTTTACATTTTATTTAACAAGAGGTATCTGCATTTAAGATATTTTGTGCGAGTTGTTAACCTTTAAATGAGGTTGGACTAGATAGAAAGAATTCTACAGAAAAAGCGACATTAAAAAATATTTTCCGTGGGTAGACTTAATTGTACACTGGCGTTCATATACCCAGACCAAAGTTTTATTATTATTATATTTATTCAATAAAATTATACAATACGTATAACACAATAAGTCTGATCTTCCAGTTAACCACCTTCTTTTCCAGCAAGACGGAGCACATCTACACTATGCAACTGCCGTCCAGACTTACCTATGTCAACTTTTCTTTTTCAAGTTTCTGAACATTGAGAGAACATGATCTATAGAGTGGCCACCAACGTACCCTAAAATCATCCTCATGGTTTCTTTCTGAAGGGAATATGTAGGATAGGAAGTTCACAAGAACAAGCCAAAGAAATCAGACCACCTGAAGGAAATACTTCTCCAATACGACTCACTAATGCTTGCTTTTTAAACGTAGTTTATTTTTAGGGCACCATTGAGAAAAACTGTATTTAGGGAACTAATTCTCCTTTGAAATAAGCTTTCAGGTGACCCCACTTTATACTTTAAAATTTTGTGAGGAGAGTTCCCCTGCAAATGGGGTTGGGGCGGATAGAAATATTTTCACTTAAAACATTGAAATTCACAAAAGTTGGGGCGTTTCCGCAGTTCCCTTAAAAATTACTAATAACCGAGGAATGAGTGTATGTCTTAATTTTAAAGCGCACTATATAAAAATATTCTAATCTTTCTAATTCTCCTCATATATAGATATTTTTTCGTCTACTTTTGTATTGATTTCTTGTTTCTAATGATTAAGTATCTAGTAATTTTTAGATACAATTATACCGTAATAAATCAAGAGAAAAATAATAGCATTATACGTAGTTATGACACATTTTGTCATAAAATTAATATTGATACCTGAGGTGGCCTACGAAAAAAAATATAGTTAATGATCCGTAAGTGGGCATAATTCTTTTATAATACATGTATGCGTTTAGTATAACGTACTGTTTCATTAATTATAGTTACAAGGAGTTAAAAATATTTATAATGCATGTTGTCATATTAATGTCGATATACACTGAGTTACATTCAAACGGCATCACCCTGTTGCAATATTAGTAATTATATTATCAATGTCAATGTTCACTGATTTACATTAAAACTGTATTACCCTGTCGAAATATTAGACATAATTACCATGATTCTAATCACAGTCTAAAGGCAACATCACCTTGTTGTCACAACCGTGCCCCTCTGTCTCTCTGATTAGTACATAATCATATTAATGTCGATGTACACCGATTTACATTAAAACTGCAGCATGTCGAAATATTTGTTATAATTATCATAATTATAATCACACCCTAAAGGCAACAACCGCACATCTCTGTCTACGGTAGCTCTCTTCGCTTCATTGCACCTTTCGCACTTCATCGATGGGGCCAAGTTCTCCAGAAGTTATCCTGTTGATCTACTTTTCCCGATTTTTTCAAGTATCTGTTCTTAAAAAAATGTTACCTAAGCAACGCTCAATTAAATCATGTACTGAAATTTAAAGTGTGTTATTTTTAATTTTTTTATAGCTATAGTAACTGGGCAACCAAATAAATGCAGCAATTTTTGACGTACTTAAGTAGCGTAGCTCAAGTATACGTTTCCACTGGGGAGAGGAGGTAAATAGAAACAGTTACTTTGAACTCTGTCTCCCTGCCTTCCAATTACCTTACAAAACTTTTACTAAAATATTCCACACCGTATTTAGCAAAATTTTATTAAGGTCGCTGATATAGAGACGTATCGATGGTGCGATTTGCATTAATTTTTTTAAGTTAAGCGCGAAATAGGACCCCTAGAACTTAGAACAAAGGTCTGTTTGAATTTCTGTTATGCGTAGATAGAATTTAGCAGAACTAACTGCCGTACTGTTGGTTTCCAGGACTTGAAACTTTTGAGGGTTAGTGTTTTTGTGTGCCGTTGCTCCTGGTTCCGTGGGCCTCAAATAATACCAGAAAGTTTTATTTTCCTTTGCCTATTACACATGGGCTTTTTATGCTGCCTGTTGGGTGTTATGTCCATGGGCTGATTGTCTGTCTCTATGAAATCTAAGTTCCCTATCTGTGGCCTTCCGCTATATGACGTATGTCAAATTCTACTCCCAAGCAATACTTAAAATCAGGTTGATGTAAATTGATCCTAAAAATAGATCAGCGACCATATCAACACATGTTACGTTCATGTAAAATTTAGCGGTATGTTATCAATGGACTGAAGGAATCGTATTTTGCCCAAGTGTTCTCCAGTTAAACGGTTTCTTTCTTGCGTGGTTGTCTGTCCAGCTTTGGAAAATAAACATTCTGCCGGTGCAGAAGTCGCCACTATGGACAAGAATTTTTTCGCGACAGGGTATAAATGGGGATATACATTTTTATTATCTGACCACCATTTCAGTGGATTCTCGGTAAGATTAATTAGAGGATTATTTAAATACAAAGACATTTCGCTTAATTGTTCTTTCTCTTGTGAAGCACTCTTTTGAACTAACTGAGAATGATGCGCCCATATATTGCCCTTTGGAGTACCTATAATTATGTTAAAATTTTTACCAAATATCATTGTGACAATCTAGCCTACTTACCCGTGTCCTGTTTATTATTTGTCGTTTCACTTTCTATAATTTCGCGACTGTGGTCATCATCTCCTTGCGTTTCTGCTAACAGTGATAACTGTTGTATTAGATTAACTGCTGCTGCAACATTATGAGGACTCTTAAAATAAATGTTTTTGAACCTCAGATCCAGCAAGATTGCCACGGCTAATTGTTGGACTTGTTCAGCAGGAGAAAATCGTTTCCTACATTCTTGGAGAAGTGCTTTTTTTAGTGAAATACCTAAGGTGTCGTTTACATCACATTCAATGTTTGAAACTTCTTTTTCCAAATTATACGTGAGAGGGATTACAAGACTCGAACTAATACACTTTTGACCACAAATTTCTGTTGTTACTGCTTCTAACGTCTTTAGAAGTTCAATGATTTTATTCAGTTCAAAAACTTCCTTGGCTGTAACCATTGTGGGGGCAGAAGGATGTCTGTTCACTATGGTATTTATATATTCCCGCAGTTCAAGAAAACGATTAATCATGTAGTATGTGGAATTCCACCTCTTGTATTAATTTTTTTTCAGGTTTATGGTCGCTTGTTTGTGCCTTCCGTAATTCATCAGCAGCTACTACTGAATGCCTAAACCACGTTACAATTGTTTTAATTTAGATATAACTGATCACAATTCCGAAATAGATTTTATAGCTCTGTCAGTAACTAAATCTATTTGTTGAGCGAAGCAATGAATGTGCCTTTTTTTTTGGAAAACGTTTCCTCAATAGCTTTTGTCATATTGGCCGCTCCATCCGTAACAACAGTAGTAACTTTAGTTTCTAGGATACCCCATTCCTCACATATACGTTTTAGCACTCCTGAAATGTATTCGGCTGTATGCCGTTCATCTAAAAGATATACACCTAAGTCAACACAATGTATGGAATTGTTATCTTCAAAGTGCATAGTAACACCAATAAAACTTCTACATAGCATATCTGTCGTCAAACAATAGCAAGACAATTTTTTTAATTTGCAAACGATATGCATTTGCAATAGGATTTGTGGGATACGTAACGATGTTTCGATGATTACAAGTAACATCGATGTTAAAAATATAACATCGAAATTACAACATCGATGTTTTAAACATCGATGTTCAATGGAAAACATCAATATTCCAAAAACATCGATGTTAGGTGCCCATCCCTAGCCAATGGACGTAATTTATTGATAAGTGCGTTTCACGCTTCACTTGAAATCGACATCCAGGTACCAAGTGCCGTTGTGATCGCCTAACAACGAACTGCGCATGTAAAAAATTGTCCTGTAGGATCTCTTGGTCATGTTGATATAAACAAACAGTAGATATTAGCAAATAGGTATGCCCATATTTGTTAAGTGACAACATATTTAACAATTAAAAACCATGTTTAAAACATTGGGAACAATGATCAAGTTGAATCGCACTACACAAAGGAAAAAACTACTTCGATCTCCTCTACAAGAAGTAAAGTTAGTTAAAATTTAAAAAAAATCAAAATTCTTGAAATTTTTATTTTGATTGTGATGCGAACAACACGAAACTATCCTATTCTCATTGTACACAATTTAAAAAGAATTACAAAGGATATTGAGTGGGTGAGATAGTATGTACAAAAAACTAAACATCAGTATAGGGACAGAAAGAAGATAAGGGAGGAAAGAACAATTTGATACACAAAGTGCTTTTCTCACTAATAAACATTTTAGCTTGATTTAATTGATAGTTTAAGAGATTTAATTGATTCTCAAAATGCGTTATATTAGGTTTTCTTTTTCGAACTGAAATTTAGTTATGCTACATTCAACACAAAATGGTTTTGAATTTATCGACACGATCAGGATATATTCCGGAAAATTAGTTAAATATAGCGGTTTGTGTTACATTATCGACTTGAAAGTTAATTTTGCTCTATTTTTCTTAAAAAAATTCACTAATGAGGAGATCCAGACTTTCGAATTTTGCAAAAATTTCTTCAAATGAGCGCTAATTAGGACCCCAGGAACCCAAATCCGAGGTCGGTTTCAGACTTTATATGTATATATATATATATATATATATATATATATATATATATATATATATATATATATATATATATATATATATATATATATATATATATATATATATATATATATATATATATATATATATATATATATATATATATATATATATATATATATATATATGTGTGTGTGTGTGTGTCATACCTATAACTAAAAAAATAATGGACCGATTTTAATAAAACTTGGGTGAGTACCTTCCTTTTACAAGTGGCTTGGACAAGTTCGTTAGCTAGGAAAATCCGCCGAGGTTTTCCCGGAAAATTTTGTGTTTTTTTTTTCGAAAAAAATCGAAAAAAAAATATTTCTCTGGAATTAACAAAGGGCAAAAAAAAAGACCTACGAAAATTTAGCTCTATAGGTTAAAGGACAAAAAAGTTACAGGCATTTAAAGAACAATAAATTTGGGTTTTCCTCAAAACGTCAAAATCGCGATTTTAAACGTCAAAATTGGTGAGTTCCTTTCGCAAGTGGCTTGAATAAGTTCGTTAACCAGGAAAATCCGCCGAGGTTTTCCCGGAAAATTTTATGTTTTCTTTCGAAAAAAAATTATATCTCCAAAATTAACAAAGTAAGGGCAACTAAATTTCATACGCGGGTTTACATCATTATAGGCAAGTTACCTACCAAAATTTAGCTTCGTAGGTTAAAGGACAAAAAAGTTACAATACATTTGGATTTTCCTCAAAACGTGATTTTAAACGTCAAAATTGGTAATATTTAGGCAATGAACCTGACACTAATATGAGCTATGGAAGGAAAATGTCTGAAGAATAATGTTTTACAAAGCCTGAAGTCTTAGTTTCAATCGTCATTGTCCTTCATTTTACTTATATATTCCCAGAAAATTCATTTCAAATAGACACTTTCTCTGATGTTTTGGCTGTCGGTTTAGTTAAGTTGATGCTTTCGCTGTAGGTTTAGTGAAGTTTATGGTTTAACGGTTTATAATTTTTAGCTAATTTTCGTAGAACAAATTCGTTACTGCATTTTAGCATATTTTATCGAAATATGATGCATGTTTGTAAAAAAAAATCTGGACACAGTAAGTGCGTTTTGGTAGCAAATTTTCATTAAATCCTCCAAATTTCAATAACTCATTTGCTATTAACGTAAGTTTTGTTGGTTAGGAAACCAACATTTAACTGTATTTTCCAGGATGTCATAGTTAAGTCACAGCATAATAAGCTTTCTAAAAATCTTACTTATGCTGTGGTTAAGTCACAGTTTTAATGTGACTGAGTGTATTTAGCATTTTATCGACCAACATTTATTCGATTAACTATATCATTAGTAAAAGACAACATTTTTTCCAGTAGCTATGATAAATATTGTATAATTAATGATACAAAATTCACTATAGCGTACTCTTTTTGAGTGACGTGGGCCTAAATGTAATGAAACGTTATGTTAAGTCCGTTTAGACCGGAGATGTCATTTATTAAATAGAGTAACAGGCTTCTGTTGCCGGACAAGAGAACAAATATTTTTAATATGCGGTCTGCTTCAAGTTTTTTATGTTGATACTTTAGGATGAACGGTATCTATGTCAGAAATGCCGGCAACATGTGTTTTTCTGTCCGGATATTAAAGTAAATTTATTTTTTTTTCTCCCTTTTTCAGTTTTGTTACAGATATAAAATGTTTGAGAGGCCGCAGAGATCGTTTTGTTTTATGGAAATTTTGATCTGATTTCAGGAGTCTGGTGAGGGTGTTTTAAATATTGCTTTTGTAAAACATTTCATGTGTCATTTCGCTTAATTTTGGTTTCACTGAATGAAGAGCAGCTTTGCAGGGGATGTTGTTTTCAATTTGAAAGACATAAAAGAATTCATATTATATTTCCGTAAAAATGAATTTAAATCAGATTTATTTGTTCAAACATTACCGCTTTTTAAAATTCGTCGAAAGCTATTTTATCGTTTTAATGGCTGAAAATAAAAATTGTCAAAAAATACAATTTGACCTATAATAATAATAGCTACTTTTAATATGTTTCGCTGGACTTTTAGGTTGGCTCACATTTTTAATACACTGAGCATACTTTACCAATTGTTTGCATTTTTTAAGAATGGTACTATTTTCTTTTGGAAAAAGGCTAGCTATATATGTATATATATATATATATATATATATATATATATATATATATATATATATATATATATATATATATATATATATATATATATATATATATATATATATATATATATATATATATATATATATAGAGAGAGAGAGAGAGAGAGAGAGAGAATATCGTCATACAGAATTATAAAAATTCTCTAGGTAGTAGACACCGTTTTGACTTCTTGCTAGAGGTTTGTTTTAAAGAGACAAATATCACTACATGACAAGAGTATTTTAGTTGAGACGTATTTCAATACAAAGAACTTATTTATTATGAAGTTAAATATCGAAATAGGAGAAATATTAGAGTTTTTGCTCCTCTTACGCAATCAGAGAACGTTACAACTTTCAACGTCTAAAAATATACATCGTATTTTCAGTATTAACTTTTAAACAAATGTATTCGTGATACCTTTGCATGGAGACAATGGTTATTTTTATAACTACGAGGTATTGTTCCCAAATTTTTTTGTGGACATAAAGCTTTGGGAGCTGCACATTGTGTCGAAAATTTTCCAACGAGATGTTTTGACGTATTGAAATAAAATCGATATTCTTTGGGTTGCGGGGTAACTTGCCAGCCAATCAGAGGGTTGTATTTGAAATCTAGAGAGCCCGTTTAGATGCGTCTAGAGAGAACGACTTGCGTTAGCCTCGTCAATATCTGCAGATTGTTGGCCTTTACATGTTTTCTGGCTAAAATTAAGATTGCTACTGGTTAGAATAAACAAATTAAGACATTTTCTGCGAAAATTGTGACGATACTTCATCTTAATTGACGGTAAGTTTATATTCGTTTGTCTTTTGATATTTAACAACTTTACAACATTTATTACATTATCTTATTTAGAAGTCGTCCTCTTCCTCCGCCTGTCTGGTTTGAAATTCCTCCTTCACTCGTCTGACTTAAGAGGTCACCCAACTGTTTTTTTCTCGATTAATTCCAAATCTCGATAATTTGTTAGAAGCATTTGATTTCAGAAATTTAGGCATGGGTTTAATGGACATAGTTTAAATTTTATGCATCTGTGATCCTGATTAATTGTCAATGGAAATGTAAATAATTGGTTTAATTTCTAGTAGTGAAAGTTCACAAGGCTCCACCCCTACGTCAGTCGATTTCTCACCTGAAAATTTCCCTGTAGTCATCAGAGTTTTTCCATCATTGTGCAAGGCCAATCAAAATTAAGTCTTGTTAATGCTGTGACATTGTTGCGGAAATTAGATTATTGAAATAGTGAAACTCATTTTTATAATACAGTAATTGTGTTGAGAATTATTGAACACTTGAATTTTAAACCTAATTGCTATGTACAATTCATATTTATCGCGTGTGTTGATTAAGAATAAATTATCAGCAAAGTCATTTTTTTCCATCTGGCCAGATCACAGTAAATTTTAGAATTAGAACTTCCTTTATTGAAAGTATGTCAACCGATTGGGATTGTTATGAACCGGGAGCCCCGCTTGTCTGGTGGTCTATGAACAAATGAAAACGGTTGATAATGTTTGCTATGTCAGAACTAACTTCAAACTGACAGTTAATATATAAGAATACCTCTGGCAACTTACCAAATGCAAAAACAAGTATGATCTTACATTTATTTACTTACTGACCACGACACTTTTAGTTCCAAAGATACATATAATTTTTCACTATGTAAAAACTGGAACCTGTGATGAGCACTAATAAGTACACTTGGAGAACACCCAAATCACCACAACACATATTTCAGAGACCTTACGATCGTTTCGTTGACAAAGTCAACATCTTCAGAGGAAGAAAAATTCTAACATAAAAAACTAGATCCCGTATATTTATATCGCGTCAAGGTAAACAAACTAGTCCGAAGTAAAGTTGTCGTCCAAGAACGAACGTTTGTTTATTGCGCAGTGAAACAGGTCGGAGACTTGCTTTAATCTTTTGGTCGACAAATTTACGAACCTTATCTAATATAGGTATTAAAAGGACCAGAGTTCTTTAAAGAAACGGCACGTTTCTTTTCGATCTAGAAATTTACTATTGGTTCGTACCGATAAAGACATCTGGTGAGATAAACAACATAAACTCAACTCATCTCTTTTAAAAATAGAAAACTAAAAACCCAGATGTCTGTCTCACCGTGTTAACTTTAACAAAGGAAAAATAGTTCAACTAAAATACTACATAAAAACTATATTTATATTGATTTTAATTCTACGTGAAAATATTTATATTGACTACATATATACAAAAACCCGAACCGGTATTTAAATCAATACAAACATAGTGATTAGTATATGTATAAACCGGTCGAGTTATTGACAATAATTTATTGTTCTACCAGACAAATTAGGAGTATTTAAGCGGTCAAATGCAAAGAGAAAACAAAGAGCTAGAAATTACAGGTGCCGCACGATTTAATGAAGTTTTGTTCTTAATAGATCTTAATATAAAAATACTTTCTAATGCATCAAGCATAGTTTGATGTCTGACATTTTTGACAAGTTTCAAATTTTCTTTGTCAATGTGGTGGTTATTATCCCATATATGTTGTACCACACATTTTTACTTCGGACTAGTTCGTTTACCTTGCCGCGATATAAATATACGGGATCTAGTTTTTTATGTTAGAATTTTTCTTCCTCTGAAGATGTTGACTTTGTCAACGAAACGATCGTAAGGTCTCTGAAATATGTGTTGTGGTGATTTGGGTGTTCTCCGAGTGTACTTATTCATATAATTTTTGTTATGTAACTTTTTTCAAATGTATTGAATATTTGACTTGCAATTGTTTAATAGAAGTTTTTTCGTGTACAATCGCTATCACAACGTACTTGGTCCGTCAGGACTTATTTTATAATCCTTTACATCAACTTGTATGTAGTCAAGTTTAGGGAAGGGGTTTGTGTATCCTTCTTTAAGTTTTAAGTTTTAACAAGTGAATAACGTTAAATTTCGATCGCGGAATGTAACCGTGCTAAGAAAAAGCTTCATAAGGAGGAATATAAGCTCAAGAAAAATATAAAGCACTAGCACAAATGTAATGCAAGTGCTCTAATTAGATTTGCTTTATTTGCTAAGATTGCCGGCGGTTTGTTAATTAAATTAAATAGAGACAGACCTATTAATAAACCTTAGAAAATGAAATTATGTCCATCAATAAATTAACTCATAATTAAGTATTTAAGATAATTGCATTTCTACTTTGCTGAAAATTACATAAAGCATTTCAGGTTACGCTAAATGAGCATGTCTAGCATTACGACGTTGATATTCATCAGAAGTCTTCGGAGCAACGTAAGAGTCATCAGACAAAGTGAAATCCCTTTAATTAGTTCTTTCATTCCATCTAGAACGTTGAGAAAGGAACAAGAAGAATTTATAGGGCAAAGGATACAATAATACAATTTAAATAAATTAGGGAATATTTTGCATTCGTCAAGTAGCTTTGGGTCTTTCCATTTCAATACACGGTAGCAAGTAAATTAACCAAATGACATAATACATCAAAGCGGCTTTGGTAAATATCAAGGGTTTACTCCTTTGGTGGAACTGTGTATATAAGAAAAGCTTCTGAAATGAGCCGGTTGTAGTATAACATCTTACTATCTATGTTTTCTCTTCTAAGTCCCTGGCAAACTCGTAATTAGGTAATATCTCCAAGCTTTTGTGGTTCGAAACGTTAATTTGGTTAGCTTATCGCTGAGGAGTTCTCTTTTAATGGAACAAAAATAATGACGCCTTTCGTTGATGCCATGACTTCGTATCTTTTGTATTTCCTACAGCTTTGTTGAAGGCTCTTATACCTATAATAATGACGTACAGAAGACTGGGCAGAAAAAATCAATTAAGAAGTTAGGAAAAGGCGACAACACATTGTTATCTTTAACCATCAAAGACGAACTTCGTCCAGCCTGAAAAATTAATAAGATGTACTTGTTTTCGCCTGAGTTTTTACAATTAAAAAGGAAAGTTAATAATTATTTATTATACCTAGTTCTTATATAATCCAAGAATGACTGATAATTCAATAGCTGAAGTAAAATTGCTTCTGCATTTAGTTTTAAAGTTCTGAGGTGTAGCGCTACGGTTTTGATGACTGGATGCCAAATTTAAGGCCCTGATATATCCTAGCGCTGATTTTCTAAGGTATTGTAAGCTTAGACTTCTGGAGAACCGAATTCACCGCAATTGAAGACCTTACGATCATTTCACTAACAAGATTAGCGTCATCGAGGGATCAAATATTCATCCTCTGTATAGAGCGCACTGTATTATTATTACTGTTACTTTATCTTTATCAACATAGACAATTCTTATGAAAACTCACCATAATAATGCACTTGATTCGTCAGTATTTTTTGGGTTGCTTCTAATACAGTTTGGTACTTACAGTAAATAATCCAAATTATTCACTTATTAATAGAATAATCTATTCCACTATAATGGTCCTTACCTGTAACAAACAAAAACAACAATTAGTTTATTTTTTACTTTACAACGTACAAAACAACAAAATAAACGGGGGTGGCTGATACACAATTAGACAGGTGAGCAGAAAACCGACGAAAATATGGTCACTTATGTCGCCTAGACGAGGACGCACAATGCTAAGTCATTTGAGAGTAGAAAGAACATTGGATAATTTTATCTGTGAAGTGTTGTGTTCTAATATGGCCGAGTCCTCACGCCTAATATCCCTCAGTACAACCCTGTCCATTATTACTCTGCAAACTTCCTTAATTCCTAAAACAGCCGTCAGGAGACCGACAGTGGCACCATTTGACAAGTGTCATCAAGCGCCAACAAATAGAATAAGCGCTTAAATAGAATTTTTCTTTAAATATAACGGGGAGCAATTCTCTAGTAAACGTTCAACCGCTCGGGACGCTGACATTAAGATTAATAAATAATCAGAAGAAATATTTACAGAGAAGCGGCCCTGTAGAGCGTTCATTGGCGGTTTCAATTAGTATACTAAACGGAGGCCGCATTGTTGTCAAATATCTCTCCCTTTTTTTTTTTTTTTTTTTTTTAATGTCAACAACACACCACGAGGGCTTACAGCCTAAATACTATCGTACCGTGGATGTTGACAAGGAGGAAAGAGGCAGCTTGTTAATTCTGGACTTGAAGGTTTGGAGGTTCGGAGGAGAAGGAAAAACATGTGCCGGCAAGGAATTCCACAACTTGGAAGTCCTCGGGACAAAAGAGCGGGCATAACAAGATGTTCTATGTCTGGTGACCTGGATATTAAAAGGGTGCATTCGCTCTGTTCCCCTGGTAGATCTGCAGGGGGCAGCAGGTGGGGGAATTATGGAGGAAAGCTCCTCTGAGCAGTGCCCGTGCAGATATCTATAAAAGAGAGAGAGGTCACCAACGGCACGTCGGTGGGCAAGGGATGGAAGCCTTTGGGTGAGGGTAGGGTCACCAATGAGACGTATAGCTCTCTTTTGAATGGAGTCCAGGATAGCGTGTGTAGAAGCGGCAGCTGCACCCCAGATGTGGGAGCAGTATTCGAGGTTTGGCCTTATTTGTGAAGTGTATAAGGTATAGAGATTAGTTGGTGAAAAGTATTTGCGAGCCCGGAAGAGGAAACCCAATTTCTTAGCAGCTGCTTCTGCAATTGATGTAACATGTTGGTGCCAATTAAGATTTCGATCCACAGAAATGCCAACAAGAGAAAAGGACTCATTACTTTGAATAATTTGGTTGTTCATTGTGATGGGTCTAGGGCTGCTGTATCTCTTGTGAGAAAGAAAGCAAGACTTAGTTTTGGTGGGGTTGAATTGTACAAGATTTCTACTTCCCCAGTCTAATATTTTTTGGAGGTCTACGGAGACAGAACCCTCCATGAGTCTGCGATCCTCATCTAATTGGGCTAAAGAGACAGGCTTAGAATATTGTATATTTGAGTGGAGGGTGCTGTCGTCCGCGTAACTGTGGACTGGGTTGGATGTGCTAGAGAGGAGGTCATTGATGTGGAGAAGAAACAAAGTAGGGGCTAAAGCTGAACCTTGAGGAACTTCTGCATTAATTGGATACAGTTTAGAGGAATGGCCATCCACAACAACAGATATGCTCCTGTTGGAGAGGAAATTTGCTGTCCAGGTACAAAGTTTTGGTGGTAGGCCATAGGCCGGCAGTTTATTAAGCAGCGCTGCGTGCCAGACCTGGTCGAATGCTTTGGATATGTCTAGAGCAACAATCTGGGATTCACCGTGTTGTTCCATAGACTTGTTCCAAGAATGGGTGACAAAGGAAAGGAGGTCGGCAGTCGATCTGCGCTGACGGAATCCATACTGCCTGTCGTGGATTAGACTGTGTTTTTCAAGGAATTTTAGTAGTTCGGTGTTTATATACTTTTCCATCACTTTAGAGATGACTGAAAGGAGAGAAATAGGCCTGTAGTTGCTAGGAAGCGCTTTGGATCCTTTCTTGGGGATGGGTTGTACTCTAGCAGTTTTCCAGTTACTAGGGAATATGCCTTTATTGTAAGATATCTGAAACAGACGAGTCAGGACAGGAGCAAGTTCTGGTGCGCATTTTTTGAGAACAATTGCTGGGATCTCGTCAAGGCCAGAGGCTTTCCTGGTATTAAGAGAAGAGAGCATCTTTCGTACCTTTTTAGTTTTGAAAATGATATCAGTCATTTTATGCGCGACATTGGGGACTGTTGGTGGTTGAACATTTGGAGGTGGGTTGAGAGTAGAATTTCCGGCGAACAACGAAGCAAAAAGTTCAGCCTTGCCCAGGGCGGTAGAAACAGTTTCATCGCCTGAGACAAGAGGTGGGAACGTGCTCTTGCAGAAATTATTCCCAATAGACTTAGCAAGAGTCCAGAAGGGTTTGCCGCCGTTGGAGCTTGAGAGGACTTTGTTTTTGATGAGGTTATTAAACTACGCAGGAGAAATATATTTAGCTGAAAATATTAATATAATATACAGGGTCATTTACGTAGGCTATACATAAGAACATTTTCAACTTACAGTTGGATTAGAAACTTGAAATTTGGCGTACTGTCATAATCGATAATGTCCGTTCTACGGAATATTTCGGAATTTCGTGATTTTTATTTAATAACTCGGTAGAAGTGGAAGCTGGTTATAGAGAATGCTTTAATAGCTCACCATAAAGTCCAATTTTCTTTCGAATTGTGTCAAAAAAAGTAGTCAGTGTCCTTTGAAAAAAATTGAGTATTTGACAATTTTTGAATGCGAAATTTGAAAATCGCCTGCGTCTATATGGTACAAAACGGTAACATCGATGGGACATCAGGAGTTAGCCTGTACTTCCAGCAAACTGCTTCACAAATTTGGTTTTCTCACCTCAAACCGCTTGCGAGTTACAAATTTGTTCGCAAGCTACTACGGCGGTATCTTTTTAAGAAAAATTGACATATGTCAAAAACTATAACAGATAAATTTATATAACTTAAAATAGGAAAGTTGGTACTAATTTTTGACACACCCTGTATAGCTGAAGGACTGATACTATCTTAGGTAGAACAAACGTGATTGAGTGCGAATGGCAAATAGCCCTATGTAAATTCGAGAATAAACATGATCGATTATGGACGCACCCCAAATTTCAAGTTTTTAATCCAACTGCAAGTTGAAAAACGTCTAAGGCACGGCCTACGTAAACTAATGAAACCAAAACAAAAATTAATCCACTAGTAATGGAATTTTAGTGAATTTTCTTAAAAAAAATTCACTAATGAGATCCCGACTTTCGAATTTTGAAAAAATTTCTTCAAATGAGCGCTAACTAGGACCCCTGGAACCCAAATCCGAGGTCAGTTTCAATTTATATGTTATATATATATATATATATATATATATATATATATATATATATATATATATATATATATATATATATATATATATATATATATATATATATATATATATATATATATATATATATATATATATATATATAGATATATATATATATATAGATATATATATATATATATATATATATTTATGTGTCACACCTATAACTAAAAAAATAATGGACCGATTTTGATAAAACTTGGTGAGTACCTTCCTTTAATAAGTGGCTTGGATAAGTTCGTTAGCCAGGAAAATCCGCCGAGGTTTTCCCGGAAAATTTTGTGTTTTCTTTCGAAAAAAATCGAAAAAAATTTATTTCTCCGGAATTAACAAAGTAAGGGCAACCAAATTTCACACGCGAGTTTATATTATTATGAGTAAAATACCTACGAAAATTTAGATCTGTAGGTTAAAGGACAAAAAAGTTACAGGCATTTTAAAAACAATAAATTTGGGTTATCCTCAAAACGTCAAAATCGCGACTTTAAACGTCAAAATTGGTGAGTACCTTCCTTTCGCAAGTGGCTTGAATAAGTTCGTTAGCCAGAAAAATCCGCCGAGGTTTTCCCGGAAAATTTTATGTTTTCTTTCGAAAAAAAATTATATCTCCAAAATTAACAAAGTAAGGGCAACTAAATTTCATACGCGGGTTTATATAATTATAGGCCAGTTACCTATCAAAAGTTATCTCCGTAGGTTAAAGGATAAAAAAGTTACAGGCATTCAAAGAAAAATACATTTGGCTTTTCCTCAAAACGTCAAAACCGCGATTTTAAACGTCAAAATTGGTAATATTTAGGCAATGAACCTGACACTAATATGAGCTATGGAAGGAAAATGTCTCAAGAATAATGTTTTACAAAGCCTGAAGTCTTAGTTTCAATCGTCATTGTCCTTCATTTTACTAAAATATTCCCAGAAAATTCATTTCAAATAGACCCTTTCTCTGATGTTTTGGCTGTCGGTTTAGTTAAGTTGATGCTTTCGCTGTAGGTTTAGTGAAGTTTATGGTTTAACGGTCTATAATTTTTAGCTAATTTTTGTAGAAAAAATTCGTTACTGCATTTTAGCATATTTTATCGAAATATGATGCATGTTTGTAAGAAAAAATCTGGACACAGTAAGTGCGTTTTGGTAGCAAATTTTCATTAAATCCTCCAAATTTCAATAACTCATTTGCTATTAACGTAAGTTTTGTTGGTTAGAAAACCAACATTTAACTGTATTTTCGGAAATTTTTTGTATGAACGCAGCAAGGGCATTTTGGTTGCGAATTTTCATTAAATGTTTCAAATTTCAATAACTCAATTTCGTATTAACCTAAGGTTCATTGGCTAGGAGACCAGTTTTCTCCGAAACATTTAAAGTTTATTTTCCGAAAAGTTTTGTACATTTTCAAATAATTATTTTGATAAAATATGATACACTGTTCCTACTATATAGGTTACACCGGTAACCAAATTGATGCCTGCTCGCATTAGAGCGATATATTTGTTATTAAAAACATTTTAATGAAAATTCACTTCCATAACGCACTTGCTGCGTCCAGAGTTTTTTCAAATGTGTAACTTCCAGGCCTACTAAATGATTTCCATGAGAGAAAGGGAGTATCTCAAATTCCTTGATTGTTGGTATACGTTTTAGTGAATTTTCTTTGAAAAATTCACTAATAAGGAGAGCGCGACTTTTCAATTTAAAAAAAATTTCTTCAAATCGGCGCGAACCAGGTGCCCTAGAATACATGCCCGGGGGTCAGTTTCAATTTTTATATGTTTGGGTTTGGGTGCCACTAATGGCCAGAGAAATGCACAAAATTAAAATATTTTGTGTGGATAACAAATGTTTCGTATATTACAGACCAAGATCAAGTTTTTCGGCTAAAAAAAGGTCAAGAAATGCCATATAAAAGATTTTGACAATTTTATAGCTTTTCTTCTTAATACGTCAAAGTGGCGATGTAAAGAGTTGGCAACATTTAGACAAAGACCTGAAAGGAATACCGGTTATGTAGAGAAAATGTCGCAAGAAACGTGTTATACAAAGCCTTAAGTTTCACCATCAATTGCCATTTTCATTCATTTTACTAAAAGATTTGCAGAAACATCATTTTAAATAGACCTTTTCTCTGATACTTTGGCAGTAGTTTTAGTTATAGAACGTATGGTTTTATAGTCTGTAATTTTTTAGCTAATTTTCGTAGAAAAAATTCGCTATAGTGGAGACAGTGACTTTTGAATTGTTAGATTGTCTCAAATGAGCGAGTACTGGGCACCCTAGAAACCACATATACAGGGTGACGTATTTCTAAGGTAAAGCTCAAAATATCCGTTATTATAAAAAAAAACGAGATAAAATTGTAAACGTTAATTATAGGGTGTCTTGAGCTGCATCTTATAAAATTATTTTAGTACTCACAGGCTGGCCCATAAGTCGGTGATGCAAATGTAATATATATATATATATATATATATATATATATATATATATATATATATATATATATATATATATATATATATATATATATAATTGATAGTGCTCATTGTTTTCGAGCTATGTCAATTGTTTAGCAACTTTTCACATTTTTTACACATATCAAAAATTCTTATATGGAGTCTTTACCCATAGATAGCGGATCCCATGGAAATACAACGTTCAGAGATGCTTTCGTTTATATGATTTGTTAATGTTTGTACTTTTTTCAAATAATAAAGTTATTTTGATGAAATGTGGTACCTGGTTTCTATTATATAGGTTATACATTTCAAAATTTATATTTAGATTCTAGACTTATTTACACAAATATAAAATAAAGGCAACGATTGAAATTGAATATGGAATGAATAACTGGTAAAGTAAATTTGATTTATCAAAATTTCAGAATGTGTGTTTTGGAGACAATGAATAATGTTTAGAATTTGTTTACCATATTGTAAAATTAACTTGAATAAATAATATTATTACTGTTATTTAAAAACACATAATATTGTATACCGACAATAGGCATGGATACAAATTGATAATGTTTTGTATCAAATTTCTACTATGTAGAAAAGCATAACTATTGGACAATTGATAGTCCCTTTATTAATCTTATTTTTAAAGGGGTAGACATTGATCCAATTCAATCCATAGCAGGTGGTAGTGGAATTTTCCTTTACGTAATAGTAAAGGATTATTTTCACGCCCGAGGAGGTACCACCCCATACATCAAGGGGCCGGTGAAATCCCAACGGACGTTTCCGGTTCTGGTGTATGAGTCGGTTTCCCTTATAAACAAAAATGATGATGGCTACTCCTTGTACAAAATATTCCGGAGGCAAAATACCCCTCCATTCGGATCTCCGGGAGAGGGGTGTACAGGGGGCGCCAACATCAAAATTTAACATATTCTTTTCAAATATATGTGGCCTAAATTCTAACCTGAACTCTGTCCACCATTTCCTCCAGGCTAACAGGCCCCAACTCCTCTTCCTCACCGAAACCCAAATCAGTGCCAAAACAGCCACTAATCACCTTAATTTCCCGGGGTATGAGCTCCTTACTTCCTTTAGATTGCATGGAGGCGTGTGCGCATACGTCCGTAGAAATCTACCCTGCACCAGACTCCCCAATTTAGAAGCTGGAAGAAAAGACATACTATGGATAAAACTCTCTCTCAGGGCTGCAACTAAATTCATCTGTTGCATTTACCGGTCACCTTCTGACAACAACTTTGTCCAGCTCTTTGACTACCTTTCTGAAAAAACTGACTATCTGATTTCTGAATATCCTTCCTCCGAGGTCACTATTCTTGGTGACTTCAATGTCCATAATAAGGAATGGCTAGGATCTTCAAAAACCGATCCACAAGGGAGAGCAGCGGAGGCTTTTGCAATCAGCAATTCTTTAGCCAATATGGTTTAGCAACCTACTTACTTTCCTCGTATCCCAACACACAGCTCAAATCCCTTGGATCTCCTTCTTACTACAAAACCTGAGTGCTATAACATATCACTCACCGCCCCCTTGGTCGCTGAGACCACAGCATGGTCACTGCTTCCTGCGCAAGGCAACCCGAGGTCACACAGTCATCACACCCACGTATCGTTTGGCACTACAACTCCGCAAACTGGGACGAAATGCGGGATTACTTTTCCTCATTTCCATGGGCGTCGGTCTGCTTCTCTCATCCTGACCCCTCTGATATCTCACAAAACGTCACCGAAATTATCCAATCTGGCATGGAATTATTTATTCCACGTACACAGAAAACCTCTTCAGCCGCTCAAAAGCCCTGGTTCTCTAAATCCTGTGACAAGGCCAGACTTGAAAAGATCAAAGCTCACAAAACGCTTCTACACAATCCCAGTCAAGAAAATCGTCAAGCATTTAACGACGCAAGAGACTGCTATGTCCGCATTCTTACTGAGGCAAAAAACTCGTTTAATAACCACATCAAAAACAAAGTCCTCTAAGCTCCAACGGAAGCAAACCATTCTGGACTCTTGCTAAATCTATTGGGAATAATTTCTGCAAAAGCACGTTCCCACCTCTTGTCTCAGGGGATGAAATTGTTTCTACCGCCCTGGGCAAGGATGAACTTTTTGCTTCGTTGTTTGCCAGCAATTCTACTCTCAACCCACCTCCAAATGTTCAACCACCAACAGTCCCCAATGGCGGACATAAAATGACGGATATCATTTTCAAAACTAAAAAGGTACGAAAGATGCTCTCTTCTCTTAATACCAGGAAAGCCTCTGGCCTTGACGAGATTCCAGCAATTGTTCTCAAAAATTGCGCACCAGAACTTGCTCCTGTCCTGACTCGTCTGTTTCAGACATCTTACAATAAAGGCATATTCCCTAGTAACTGGAAAACTGCTCGAGTACAACCCATCCCCAAGAAAAGATCCAAAGCGCTTTCTAGCAACTACAGGCCTATTTCTCTCCTTTCAGTCGTCTCTAAAGTGATGGAAAAGTATATAAACACCGAACTACTGAAATTTCTTGAAAAACACGGTCTAATCCACGACAGGCAGTATGGATTCCGTCAGCGCAGATCGACTGCCGACTTCCTTTCCTTTGTCACCCATTCTTGGAACAAGTCTATGGAACTACACGGTGAATCTCAGATTCTTGCTCTAGACATATCCAAAGCATTCGACCACGTCTGGCACGCAGCGCTGCTTAATAAACTTCCGGCCTATGGCCTACCACCAAAACTTTGTACCTGGGCAGCAAATTTCCTCTCCAACAGGAACATTTCTGTTGTTGTGGATGGTCATTCCTCTAAACTGTGTCCAATTAATGCAGGAGTTCCTCAAGGTTCAGCTTTAGCCCCTACTTTGTTTCTTCTCCACATCAATGACTTCCTCTCTAGCACATCCAACCCAGTTCACAGTTACGCGGACGACAGCATCCTCCACTCAAATATACAATATTCTAAGCCTGTCTCTTTAGCTCAATTAGATGAGGATCGCAGACTCATGGAGGGTTCTGTCTCCGTGGATCTCCAAAAATATTAGACTGGGGAAGTAGAAATCTTGTACAATTCAACCCCACCAAATCTCAGTCTTGCTTTCTTTCTTATAAGAGATACAACAGCCCCAGACCCATCACAATGAACAACCAAGTTATTCAAAGTAGTGAGTCCTTTTCTCTTGTTGGCATTTCTGTGGATCGAAATCTTAACTGGCACCAACATGTCACATCAATTGCAGAAGCGGCTGCTAAGAAATTAGGTTTCCTCTTCCGGGCTCGCAAATCTTTTTCACCAGCTAATCTCTATACCTTATACACTTTACAAATAAGGCCAAACCTCGAATACTGCTCCCACATCTGGGGTGCAGCTGCCGCTTCTACACTCGCTATCCTGGACTCCATTCAAAAGAGAGCTATACGTCTCATCGGTAACCCTACCCTCACCCAAAGGCTGCCATCTCTTGCCCACCGACGTGCCGTTGGTGCCCTCTCTCTCTCTTTTATAGATATCTGCACGGGCACTGCTCAGAGGAGCTTTCCTCCGTAGTTCCCCCACCTGCTGCCCCCAACAGATCTACCAGGGGAACAGAGCGAATGCACCCTTTTACTGTCCAGGTCACCAGACAGAACATCTTGTTATGCCCGATCTTGCGTTTCGGTAGCGAATTTTCATTAAATACTTTAGATTTTAATAAGTCTATTTGCTAATAACATACATTGGCTAGAAAACCAGTATTTTCGGGATTATTTTTATTTTCAGATAATTTTGGTATATTTTCAAACAACAAAGTAACTTGACTGAAATATAGTAAATTGTTTCTACAATATAGGTTATACCGGTAACCAAATGTATTGCCAGCTTTCATTAAAAAATAGACATATTTGCTATTAAAAACATTATTATGAGAATTCACTTTCATAATGCACTTCCTGCATCCAGATTTTTTAATTGTATATCCATAACGGCGTAAAAGGTAAATTAGGTCACAGCATAGTAGATCAAACCATTAAAAAGTTTTAATAGCAAAGTAAGTACTTTGCTAGGCTACTTAATTTCATCAAGACTTAAAAAATATTTTTTTGTGTAGGTCGTATATGAAACATTATTAGCATTACGCCTCGTCAACATAAGCTATATAGTTTATATAATATCATAACAGTTCTATGTTGTAATCAAATTAATAATAAATTTTCAACAATAGACAACTGACCTAGAATAAGACAGTTATTGTATACGGAAGAAAATAATCTTCCATCATGAATGTTGATTACTGAACTTTATACTAGCCTTCTAAAACAAAAGGATGGACACTAATTGGCAAACATTTACATTTAGATTGAGACAATAACGCTTGTAACAGCCTTCAACGTTCATATTTCTCTTCGTATTAACGTTAATTATATTATCTACGGTGAATATAGGAATAGGTCTTTTATGTCACTTAGGAGCGAAAATCATTTATGTTTCCGGTTCATCGGTGGGTGGATATAACTCGTGATCCTCCTGTAATAATACACTAGAATCGTTGAGGCGCATCTTTCGAGTCTCGTTATTGGCTCTAGTAAGTTTTGAAGCCACTGTAAGTTTATTGAACTAAATCTACAAGGATGTTTCATAAGTAGTTCGCAACTTCAGAAGGTGTATCCACAAATTATTCCAAAATCAACTGAAATTCACATTTTATTAATTACTTTCGTGTGGGTCATCTACGACTATTCTATTCTAATTTATTTTGCATATTTTTATTTGTAAATGATCACACAAATTCAACTCAGCTTTGGAATGCCCAATGACTCTTTAACTTGGACGCATCTATGTATTCATTGATTGTTGTTGCCCTTACTTGGTGAAACTTGTCCATACTGCATACAGACTTGGAGAATACTTCTCTAGCTTCACTGTTGGTTTTTAGTGGTGAATGACGTAGCCAGCGCGTGAGCTAACTGGAGCAAGTGGCCCTTCGAATTCTGGAAGTTCTAGGATGTTCTTCAATGCTTCTGTGACTATAGTTTCGCTGCTTGACAGCATTTTCAGACAGATTAAAATTGAATTAGTACGAAATCATGACAACTACAAATAAATATCTGTTGCTAGGTTATGATATGATGTTTTGATCAAAAAATTTTTATCAAATTGAAAATAAAATGAAACACAGATGACAGATGAGGTTTTCAAAATGTCTATGTGATGTATGTCAATATTTAACATAAAAACTAGAACTAGCTTATAATAACTATTATAACAGTTACAACAATAAAATAACTAAACAATAACAGTATAAAAATAGTCTCTATACAACGAAAATATCGACATACATCAACTCATTATTTTATTACAACTTTTTTAAGATAATAGTTAAATTTATTTTCTTTGACATATTTAATTAGAAAGAAGAATATCCAAGAAAGGGGAATTCATTAAATCAGTTTGCTCGTTTAAAACAAGGTAGTTATTGTCGTGTGTGTGCCTTTTGACTTCTAAAGCTTCAAAAAAGTCTAGTTTACGTTTGTCATCATAAAAATGTAGTGGTTCTATGCGGTTATTTATTGTATTTATTATGATGACAAACGTAAACTAGACTTTTTTGAAGCTTTAGAAGTCAAAAGGCACACACACGACAATAACTACCTTGTTTATATATATATATATATATATATATATATATATATATATATATATATATATATATATATATATATATATATATATATATAAACATATAAAAATTGAAACTGACCCCGGATATGGGTTCTAGGGGTCCTAGTTCGCGCTTATTTGCAAAAATTTTTGCAAAGTCTCGCCATCGATACCTCTCTATTAGTGAATTTTTTTTTAATAAAAAATCACTAAAAGGTTTAATATTGTGCCATTAAATCTACAACATGAGTATTGTTATGCAAAAGTTATTATCTAAGTCTGTTGCTTTGAAAGAAGAAGAAAATATATCATAAATCATGTTGCTACGATCAGCAGGTTATATTGGGAAAGAAGTAAGATTTTGTTTCTTATCACCTGAAACGGAAATGTAATATACAAGTAAGGCTACATGTATTCTCACCACAATTAGAACCGCAGACCGGTTTCGCTCTAATCAGAGCTCGTCAGTACGGTATACTAGTTGCAGCGAGAACACACCTATAACGCAATCCGGCTATGGTAGCCAGCCTCACAGCATAAAATAAGATGTAAGACAGGAGTCGCCATCTCGTTGACTCATGTCGACTCCTGTCTTACATCTCACTGTGTGCTGTGAGGCTGGCTACCATAGCCGGATTACTTTATACGTGTGTTCTCGCTGCAATTAGTATACCGTACTGGCGAGCTCTAATTAGAGCGAAACCGGTCTACGGTTCTAATTGTGGTGAGAATACATTTAGCCTTACATACATTGTCCCTATATTAGGGAAGAAATGGGCCAGGGCTGACAATTTACACAATTGGACGGCGTTATGCATCAATCGGCTAAGCGACAAAATTAGAAAAACGGAGATTTTGGTGTCATCTCGTGCCCAGAGGCTCAATTAATTGCCTGTGAAGGCTTCAGCCTAGTTTCCTGCATTATTGACATTAATTTGAGCGAAACATGTAAGCGCCACTTTTGCTTCATTATGTATAGCGACTATGTAGAACTGATGAATTGGAAGTTTTGCATCAACCGACTATGCGTCACGATATTGGTGCTTACTGTTGTTGCATAACCCGCTTAAGTAGATATTACGCTGTGCTTAAGCTTTGCGCGCCTTTTTATTCAACTGGTTTATTGATTATTATTATCATCAAAAGTGACGAGATTAAATTATTTTGTGTACTGACTTAAAGTGCTAAACAAAGCTCCAAATCCATTTAATAAACAGGATATACTATGGCCAGCAGAGGAGAGAAAATACTGGCTTTACTGAAGAAAGATAACCTCAAAACCAGATGGATTCATCAAAAATGGTAAGTCATATCTGTATTATTTATTAACTTTCAAATCCAGCCTCTCTCTACACACTCCCTCTACTAAGAATTCCTACCAACATAGTATTTTATAAGCGTCAGTTATGGTTGTATAACTGTGGCATTCATTGTGGTTCCTATAATAAAGGTTTTTGCTTCGTTTGGCTGGAAGGACAAGCACGTCGTGGAGCACAAGAAGTTGGTTCTTGCTTGCGTAAATTCATCCGTGAACGTATAGATGAAGGAACGGGAGAACTGATTCTGTAGTCAGATTCTTGCGGCGTACAGAATCGAAACATTAAACTTGTATTAATGTTGAAGGCTGTCATGAAAGAACATGCAACATTGCAGAAAATAAAAATGCGATTCTTAATCTCTGGGCACAGTTTTTTACCAAATGATGACGATTTTGGTGACATCGGGAACGCTCTAAAACTACAGCAAAGATTATACTCACCCTTTGACTATATAGAAATAATTGCCGCAAAAAAAAAGTTGATCGTCACAAAAATGAAGAAGAAAGATTTTGTAGGAACTCTTAATTTAGAAAAACAAATTATTAATAGGAAGAAATATATACAAGGAAATCCTATTAGCTGGCTCCTCACAAGGGAAATAGAGATACTCAGAGATAAGCCATGGTCAGCGATTTTGCGAAAAACTTTCAACTCTTCTGATGGTCAAGAAATTAACCTGAAGAAACTAGGTTCTAAGAGGAAGTCGATGAATAATGATTTCAAATTTCATCAGGAGCTCTTGTGGCCTTCTGGCAAGCCCATTTCGCAGTTGAAATTGGATGACTTAAGGAGCTTGATGCATTTAATACCGGGAGACTAAATAATTTTATAGAAAATTACGTGGAGATCAAAATGTGGTTGAAGATATTGATGGGTACAATGGGGATCTGGATTTTCAAATCGAAGAAGAAACAGTTTACACATAATTCATAGATGATTATTTTTCTGTTAGTTATTATCCTGATATCAGTTTCTGTTATACTTTTTCAATGAAAATTTGAAAGAATATTTGTACACAGTTCTTTAAACATATTTCTTCTCAAACAGGTCCAATAACATTTTTTCGCTGAATTCATTATAATAATGAAGAAGTTAACTGAAAAATGAGAAAAGTATAATGAGAACAGTGTTTTGCTTTCCTGACAGGTTATAAAATCTAATAAAACACTTCATTGCAATACGTATCAACAAGCTATGCGACAAATATGGCACTTATCTTCTTGATGCATATCGAATATGCCAATAAATGAAATAAGTCTAAACGCCTTTCAACAAAAAAAAAGTATTTGGAATGGAAAAGGATTAATTTTAGTTGAATAAACCTAAACGTAACAACTTGGACTCTTATGATAATACATTCAAGTCATTGACGATAATTAAATTATATTATAACATGTGTTTGTTACATTGAAATTTCAAACCGTCATATTTCAATTTGATGATATTGCCGCTTAGTCGCTTGATGCATAACGCCGTCCAATTGTTAATTGGTTGTACATAGTCTCTATTTTATAACATTTTGTGTTATTTGGAGCTGTCGTGATAACATACAACGAGATGGCGACTCCTGTCTTACATCTTACTTTGTGCTGTAATACACAATTTGTGGAAAACATGCGCTGACAGGAGTTTATCATAACATATAAGAAATGGGCGAAATATGCATATATTTAATTATTTATTCGGTCTGATAGTTTCAATTTAACAACATGTCTCTCATATAAGCTCGAGCTTGTGCTTGAGAGTGACACAATGTTGACAAGTACCTAATTGCATTCTAAACATAATTGTCAAATGAATACTTTCTTCTGTCACTAAACTAATTTTGTTTAATTCTTCCAAATCTCAATACTCATCCAAGCTTCTGTGACAGCTCTGACCATCAATATACACTTCTACGGCAACGTTTTATTTTGTAGGGCCAGTTAATATACCTAAACTTAAATTGAAAGCAGTACACAAATTTTGACGTTTCTATTAAAGTTCATATATATATATATATATATATATATATATATATATATATATATATATATATATATATATATATATATATATATATATATATAGATCTGTCTTTGGCCTAGGGTTGAACACACCACGATCTTAGACACGATTTCCGGCGTGATTTGGGTAGTAGGCAGATTGAGGCCCCGTAATCAAGCTACAACAACCCAACATACCTTTGTTCATCACTCTAAGGAGTAGGCAACTTGAGGCCTCAGAGTTCATGCCCTTACATATTTCCTTTACCTCTTGAAAATGGCTCAAAAAATGAGCCCGAACGTCGAGTTTTAATAAATTCTGGACGCGGTTCAACCCTAGAACCAAACATGTCTCATATATATATATATATATATATATATATATATATATATATATATATATATATATATATATATATATATATATATATATATATATATATATATATATATGTATTTTCTGTTAGCATGTCTGTTCGGATGTCGTTCATTAAACAAATTTGCGGTACGGTTGGCACAGTCACCGTTTTTGAAAAAAAGTAATTATTTCAACTCTTTCTTCCACAGAATACACCATTGTGAAATAAATTTTCGGTAGTACTAGTATCAAACCGACCGATAAACTGAAATAATAAACCGCATTTCTCTCATTCCGATAAGAAATGTTCTGATAGTCAATTTTTTGTTTACAAACCAACAGAACATTGACTATCAGCACATTTCTTATCGGAATGATTGAAATGCGTTTTTGCATCTTCAACTATGAATAATTTTTAAACGAGTTGATAAAACTTCCAAAAAAAATGAGTCTGCTGAATTCAGAAAAGAAAGGGCTTTCGATTGGTGTAACACTCGACCTATGTTCCCTATTTAAAATATAAGGTTTGTTATCACCACCCTTAAGGGGTTGATGTGACAAAGTTGAGTTTTATGTCAAAACATGTCGCCCTCAATATTCATATTGATGTGTCTCGGCGTTTCTTAAAAAAAATTCTCTGGACGCAAACTGGTCTGTTTCGTTTTCATTGCGCCCCCCTACACATATGTATGCATTTAAGTTAAAAATAAAACCAAACAAGAGCTGAGACAAAAATATAGCTACGAATTGACGATAATAAAGTTGTGGTTTTGTTTTGAATTTAACAGTATAAATATTGAGGAGAACGACATGTAAATGCTTTGAAAATGTGCGAATGTCTAAATTTGCCGCAGTCAAGCAATTTCGATTATACATACACAGATATTTACTTTCAAAACTTTAAAATAAAACGTCTGAAATAATAGCAGCCTTAACCACAAAATTGATTAAACCCACTGTACACGAAAAATTATCCCTTCCACCTCGAAGGAAAGATCAAATCATTATGACAATATTCAGACTGGAACACACAAACACATATTTGAAAATGAGCCTCCACTTTTGTGTGAAGTGTGTGAAATAAGTATACATTAAAACAAACCTTAATAAAATCCTAAAGTAATAGCAAGAATTTCAAATTTAAGGCTGCTATTAAACTATATAGCGAAAACAGACGAAACTCCTCAGTTTTTGCATAAAATACCAATAATAAAATTAATGTTGTTACATTCCCAAAACCGTGGTTACAAATGGTTCTCATATCAGAAAAACAAGCTTCATGAGCGACGAAACATGGTTTTATATTAATTTAACACAGAAATACCAGGTACGCAAGGGTATCATCAACATATCCCAACCTCATTTAATATAAGAATATATATCATTAAAAGGGGAATCTCTCCGAAGTTATGTCACTAATTTACAAAGCCGTCCATTAAAAGGCTCCTCAAAGGAGCCAGCCATTATAAATATATATTTATCGTTAAAAGTTCTATGTTCAGCCGCATTTTTCTGTCTTGTTCTCTATCGAATGTACATTAATTGGGAAAAACAAAAACAATGTACCCGTAATAGGGACAGATGTTTCGTGTAATGTTTTGTTCGCCTATTAAAAACAGGAAGTGTTCAAAGAGTCGTTATACAAAGGAAGTGTAACATGTTACCGCAGTAATAGAAAAGAACCCTGTTAATTTAAACGTGCTAGCGTCGATGTTCACAACCACTCACAAGCTACTTAAAAGGAATTATGTGTGTCATGTACTACCTAATTGATAAAGGAATATGTCTGCTGGTAAAGCATGCATATGGGTAACCAGTGGTCCAATTCCATATTTAATTTATGACCAAATAACCTATTCTATATGGCCCTTGTTAGTGAATTTTCATTAAGGATATATATATATATATATATATATATATATATATATATATATATATATATATATATATATATATATATATATATATATATATATATGTTCTCAAAGAAATACTCAACTAATTTGAACAAAACTTAACAATTGTCTTATTTCGTAACCATCTCGGAATAGTTTATAAAAAGTTGCGTTAAAAATATATAAAAACATTTTTCAATAGCCTGTATTTTTGAAAAAAATTTCATTTTTCATCCTCTGATTTCTTAAAGTCTTGTGATGTTCCTGCCTTCTTGTTTTACGCAGTTTTTGTTTGGAATCCTGAGGACAATGAATGGAAAGCCAAACTTTCGCAACATTTCATATAGCATCTTTCTGTAACTGAGACAGAAAAAAAATCTGGACGCAGTTAGTGAATTTTCATAAAAATGTTTTTAATAGCAAATATGTGTTTTTTTTTTCAGAAAGCGGGCAACAAATTTGATTAACAGTATAACATATATAGTGAAAACAATGTGCCATGTTTTATCAAAATAACTTTATTCTTTGAAAACGTACAAAAATTTCCGGAAGTAAACTTAAAATGTAACCGAAAAAATCCGTTTCTTGGTCAACCTTATAGGTTAATAACAAATTGAGCTTTTCAAATATGAAGCCTTTAATCAACAAAATTCGCTACCTTAACGCACTTTCTGCGTCCAGAATTTCTTTACTTACAAACATGCATTATATTTCGATGGAAAATGCAAAAACATAAGGCGTTTTCGACTAAAAAAAATTATTTGTATCACCAACGACTTATGGGCCAGCCTGTGATTGTAGAAATCTTTTTTTAAGATGTAGCTCAAGACACCCTCTATTTAATATAAACAATGTTTTTTCATATCTTGTAGAGTAACGGATATATTGAGCTTTATTGATTTTTTACGAAAATTCGACAAAAGTTATATATCATTAAACGATAAATTCTATAGCTAAGACTACTGCCAAGCATCAGAGAAAGGGTCTATTTGAAATGAATTTTCTGGAAATATTTGAGTAAAATGAAAGCCAATGACGGTTGAAACTAAGACTTCAGGGTTTGTAAAACATTCTTCTTGACACATTTTCTTTTCATAGCCCGTATTAGATTCAAGTTCTTTGCCTAAATGTTGCGAATTTTGACGTTTTAATTTGTCACTTTGATGTTTTGAGGAAAACCCCAATTTATTTTTCTTTAAATGCCCATAACGTTTTTGTCTTTTGACCTACATCGCTAAATTTTGGTAGGTAGCTTACCTATAGCGATATAAAACGATGTAATAAATTTGGTTGCCCTTACGTTATTTCCGGAGATATGATTTTTTTCTAAAGAAAACACAAAATTATCTAGGAAAACCTCGGCCAATTTTCCTGGCTTAACGAACTTATCCAAGCTACTTGCAAAAGGAAGGTATTCACCAAATGTTGTCAAAATCGGCCCATTCTTTTCTGAGTTATCGGTGTGATGGGCCGAAGCGCGTAGGGTTTACGAATAAAATCATTTGTCTAGGAGTAAAAGCCTTTAGTTTTCCTTAATCATGTGAAACCCAGACGTTATGACGTTCGGAAATAATATTTATGCCAATGACCTTACAATAAATACAAATTCAACAAGAGAGTGTCTAACTGCTAATGATACCACATTTATAAATACGGCCAATTCGAAAGTCAGTCTAATACCCAGTTTCACAAAGCTCGATTGAATATTTAACGGCTTCAAACGACCAACCACAGCTTCAAAATATTTATTTGTCATAGCAAAAATCCTAATAATAGTCTGTGATTGGAGGTCTGAACCTAACCGGTCGTTAAATGTTTGATCGAGTTTTGTGAAACTGGGAATCAGCTTTTCAGAATGCAGTACGGTGCTTTCAAACAAAAACCTGAAACTTGATAAAGAAAAAACTAAAGTACTTCACCTTTCATTGAAGAGGAATGCGTCCAAAATGAATATTATAGAGAAAAATAAAGAAATAGTTAATGAAACAGTGTTTCATTCGCTAGGTTAGGTTACGAATTATCCAATCCCCTGGATTTTAAGAACGCAGTTGCGAAAACGAGAGTTATCAGTTTGTGCTACCCAGTGGTTCTAGTTAGCTACTTTCAGCAAATTAATAATATAAGTGGCGAGGAAAACAAAATTACAGAGAAAGAGTAGATCTTAATGTTTAAGCAGGTGGTGTGAAATAGGTTTTCTAATGAATAAGTGTTCTGATATTTATTAAAATCACCATCTTCATCTTAATCAGGAATGTTATTTATTCTAACGGTGTAAATGATTCCGGTTATCATACAACAAAAGATATTTGTAGATGTGCCTTGTGACACTTGCTTGTGGTTTAGTTATTCCCATGTCACAAAATATATAACTCGGTCCCTCTATTCGAGAAGTAAAATTTGAACAATGGAGATTAAAACGTTTCGGTGTTGCATTCAGCAGTAAGCCAACAAAACCGTCCGCGTTATTTTTGCAAAGCAAATTAGCCGTGGAAAAGAATTTGATTTATGTTATTAAAATGAATAACCCCCAACGAGGCATATAAATCACCCCAAGTAAAAAACTTCATTTTCATGCAAATATTGAATGAAAGTCGCAGTTTTCTTTTTCAGCCATAAATCAGAGGTTGTTAAGAGTAACCGGCGTGTTATAATCATCCCAAATAATTCACGAAAGTTATTAAAATCAATTTTTAATTATAGGCCTTCTTATATAAAACGTCTGCAACAGATTTTACGAGCGTCGTAAAATTTTAATTAGTGCATTAAAAGCCTAAGTGATTGAAGTTTCGGATTTGTTTCACAATAAACAACGGAGACTTTATGGTGAAGAGAATAATTTATTGTTTGTTTCATATCGTTGGATTCTAAATAATGCACTAATAAAATACATTATTTATTAGGGGATTTACCTGAAAAATTGAACATAAATTAATAATCCTTGGTTAGCGGTGACTCGTATGAGACGTAAATCTGTTACGTTTTATGGAAGTCCTGGAAGGATTATGGAATATTTATTGACAACAGACTTGCAGCATTTTTCAACGTACATAACGGAATTTTAAATTAAGCAGCATTTGTGCGCTACTACAACAGCTTCTTGTTTATTAGTGTGAGGCCTGTAGCAAGTTATGGCTTCAACGGGCGGGCCCTCTCACAGAATGGTTAGCCAAGTTTGAGGAAGATCCATGTCTTTTAATACATTTAGGATCTAGATTGATCAGAAGAAATATAACTTATACGCAAAGATAACAAATTCGGATCGGACATCTAGTTTAAAAACTTTTAGGTACACGGTTATATAACATATTGTCACATATGTCTCTATGAGAATTAAGTGTATGAACTCTGCCACATCTATGGTCACAGGCAGCTTGCAAGGTGTGTTGGTATCGGCAAACACCAAGGAATTATGTTTCTAGAAGAAACCAGGAGTGACAAATATGGAACAATGCAGAAAGGTCTAGAATCTCTATGGACAATATAAATAAAGGAGCTGCTGTATTAAGTAAATCAGTGTAGTGTTAAATAATAGAGGCGACCAGTCACCTCACTCGCGGGAGGGGGCTGGCGGGGGTCGCAGCGGGGTGTCCGCAGGGAAGCGTTCTGTCTCCCCTGCTCTGGTGCCTAGTCGTGGACGGCCTGCTAGGGAGGCTCTCGGGAGGTACGAGGCATAGGACTTTGCGGACGACATTGTCATCATAGTCCGAAGAAAAGTTACACAGTCAGTGTGTGAGCGCATGCAGAGGGCACATAAAGCGGTGGAAAGCTGGGTGGTTGGCTAAGGGTTCGGGGTGAGCCCCGAGAAAGCAACCGTCATACTGTTTACGGGTAGGAGGAAGTGAGTGGGAGAGCCACAGCTAACTCTATATGGTAGAAACATCCCAATGGCCAGGGTGATAAAATATCTTGGGGTCGTATTGGATTTCCAGCAAACCTGGAATGGTCACGTTGAAAAAATACTGCGCAAGGCAGTTATGACCCTAGCAGCCTCTAGGCGGATATGTGGAAAAACGCGGGGACCAAGACCCACTGGCTGTACAGAAGAGTGGTCATAGCATCGTTAACATACTCGGCACTGGTGTGGTGGCCGAAGCTGGCACAATCCAGTGCCAAACAAAAACTAGGCAAGATCCAGAGTATGGCTTGCCTGGGCATCACAGGGGCCATGACTTCAACTCCAACAGCCGCCACGGAGGTGTTGCTAGATCTGGACCCCCCCCCCCCCACACACTTAGTTATCATGGGGGAGGCCAGGCTAGGACTATACAGACTAGCCTGTAGACCAACCCAGGCTGCAGGGGCCACTGCAAAATTCAGGGGATCGTGAAGGAGCCCATGATTGAAATGAGGTCAGACTTTGCGAGCCCCCGTAATTGCAGGGATAACAAGTTTACAGTGGTAATCCCCGACCGCGAGGCATGGCAGGCGAGACTTCGGGCCTTCCACGGGACGCGCTTCTTTTGTTCACGGATGGACCCGGCGGGGAGCGTGTGACGGGGGCAGCCGTTTATGCGGAAGGACCGAGGGTAAGTCACAATATTTCCCTCGAAGCTCATGCAACCGTCTTTCAGGTCGAAATGTACGCCATATTGCACTGCGTGCGAGAGAACAAGAAGAGGGGCTACACCAACAATCGCGTCCTCATAGCCACAGACAGCCAGGTAGCCCTTAAGGCCCTCAGTAGCCCACAGGTAAATTGCACGCTGGTGAGTGAATGCCGAGACGAGACGGGTGACCTGGGTGGGCAGAATGAGGTCACCCTCATCTGGGTGCCGGGTCACTCGGGGGTCAAAGGCAATGAGAAAGCTGACAGTCTCGCGAAGAGAGGATCAGCAGAACCATTTATGGGACCAGAACCGGTCCTGGGCGTATCGAAAGGCACGGCCAGGGGGACCATCCAGTCCTGGGTCAGGGAACGACACAAGGCAGACTGGGCAGATTGTCTAGGGCTCAAACACGGGAAGCCATTAATTGGGTAATCCGGTCCAAATAGAGCCGTGGAGCTGCTTAAAATTAGCAGAGGACAGCTCAGGAAACTAACAGGACTCTTGACGGGACACATGGTTGTCGAGAATCACCTGCATAAAATGGGGCAGTTCGTGGGGGACCTGGCATGCAGACTCTGCGGCGAGGGGGAGGAATCAGCCCAGCACATCTTGTGCGAGTGTAAAGCTCTGGGCCGCAAAAGACAATTGATCTACGGACAGCCTAGACCGGAGACAGAGCTATATAAAACTTCACCCTACCAATCGCTGTGCAGACTAGTCCAAGGCACAGTGATCTTGTAATGAGTGAGGTAGAAAAACAAAGAGCATGCACAGTAAGCCAAAGGCTTTGATGCCATCGCGGCAAAGACGCTGACGAGCCCTAAGGGAAAAGAAAGAGGCGACCAGAAATCTATGGACATTTGGTAATACAGATAAATATTTCAGTTGGGATGTTGGTTTTTGGAAAATAGGTGATTATAATAAATTGGTAGTTTTAAAGCTGTCTGTCAACAAATCCAGAATCTCGAAGAATGTAACAATTGGTATCAGAAGTGGGATTTTCAAGCTGCTAGCGTAAATATTTTCCAGAATATTCGTTGAGCAGCCTGGAAATTTCTGAAATAGCTGGAAGATTAGTGTCAGAAGTAACTTTTAAGTGGTTTTATTTTTAAGGAAGAATAAACTGTGTGCCCAGCAGCTTTAAGTACGTCTAGGCGACGCAGCGCAACAATCAACATGATGCTCAGCTATTATAAATGATTGAAACAGTGTACGAGGAAGTTAAATTAGCACAAGAAGAAGCTAGAAAAATAGGCGAAGAAGCAAAGAGAAGAGACGAAGAAGCGAAAGAAGGAACGGGAAAAGGAGATTAAGAAGCTAGAAAAGGAAATTAATAAGCGAGAAAAGAAATGCGAAGAAGGGACGATGAATTAAAAGAAGAAACGAGAAAAGGAGGCGAGAAATCCAGAAAGAGAGATGCATAAACAAAGAGAATTCCACAAGAACAAGCCAGCAGAATTGAGAATATTACTTTATGTGTCGACAAACGTATGAAGCAGGTAAAAGACGACATCTTCCAGCAAGTAGAAAGCGGCGTAATGGGTATCAGCGACGATGTACATGACAAGCTGACGGAAGTACAACAGAAATGGTACTCATCAGAAAAGAAGTGTCATACCCTAACTAAGGTAAACATTACACTCGAAGGTAGCCCTGTCGTAAGAATTGAGGTCACCACATTTAATGGCTCAGTCCCATGGACTATTTAGCTACGCCAGTTTGAAGCCGCTGCTACAGCAAATGGTTGAGACAAGAGAAAGAAAGCTACTTCGTTAATTGTAGCTCTCAGAAAAGATGCCCTAGATGTGCTCCAAGGTATTACCAGGGAAGAACAGTTAAGTTTTGACAGCATTGGACATCGATTAGAGATTAGGTTTGACGACCAGAATTTACAACAGCTTTATCGAATCCAGTTATAAAATCGTAGTGAGAAGTCGGGCGAGAGTTTCCAACATCACCACGCCGACGTTGTCAGACTGACATGTCCAAAGTTGCTGAATATAACTCATACTGATCCCAAGTGTATTATAAGGGTGAGAACGTTAGTTATGTCAGCAAAAGCATGTAAGGAAACTAAATGCTATTCCAACCCGATACCAAAATTGTATTTATTCAACCTAATTTGCTCCAAGACTAGTAGATTTAGCAAAACGTTCAATAAGCAATGTGTTAGGGGCTATAACAGCAGAGGGAAAGCCAAATCTCGGAACGAAGACAGATAGTGCGGAGGTAATACACTCCACTGTCAGCGATCAATTCGTTGAAGAATGCGATAAATGGTATCATTCTGGTGAGACAAGAAGAGGAATGGTAAAATTATAACGATTGCGGCATAGCCAGAATATTTATGTGGCCACAAAGAAAATTAACAGGACCTAGCGACTGCTGACGCACAAGAGAAACCCGATCGGCATAGGCAGAGGGGTTATCACAGGAAACTGTGCTGATGGGGAGAAGCTCCAGAAATCGAAAATCATGGATGATAACTACTGCGAGGAATGCAACGTGGAGTAGGAATCGATTGAATCTGCTGCGCCAGTGCCCGCCCTGTTTTTTTTTAATCAGGAGTGACGAATGCATTATGTGGGCTATCGAGGTGTGTGGGACTCTCGCCCACTAAACTTCACTATCTGAAGTATCGGACCTTGGTCCTAACTTCCGTTGAAATTACTTCGTACGTGACATTTGATTTTGAAAGTTTCCCTTTTGTTTGCCGCAGTGGAATTATCGGATTTCGGATCAGGATAAGCTTTGGACGTTTATGTCTTAGTGGACGTTGCTCATAGTAGTCGGTGGCGCCATGGAGAAGGATATTTGGGTGAGAAGCAGCTTTGTCTAACTGAGTGGTACATAGTTGAGTTATAAACTCAAGTATTGATGGAATTATCCGATCAGATTGAATTTGGCTGTTTCTGATGGCCATGACGCCCCGGTACCCATCCTCAGAATCTAATTCTGGGCGGTTTGAAGGGGTTTTGTGTGTGTGTGTCTGTCGCAGTGGCCCATGCGGGCATTCATAGGTCAAGGCTGGCAGGATTATGACTTTGTACATGAGCAGTTTATTGTTCATGCACAATTTGACATTTCTGTTAGGAAGTGGGCCCAGCGTTGGTAAGCCGTCGCAATCAGACAACGGTAAAAGAGCCCCTGTGGGTGGGGGTTTGGATGGGAGCTAGAAGAAGCGGCAGAATGGATATTGATAGGATGATGAGCTTTGCATGGAGCTGGAAACGCTTCAAATTTAGGTCTTAAAAGAGATGTGGTATGTTAATCATATTAACAGAATCTTTTGTAATGTGCCTTAGGTATCCGAGCGTAAGGTGAGCATTCATAGCCACACCCTTCAACCTAGTCTAACCTTGTGATAGTTTTTGGACTTAGGTCTTTAAATTTTGTTGGCATATAGCTCAATTCTTTGACTTATTGTATAGAACGTATTGTATAATTTTTCATTCTAATATTAATATGAACGTTTTAAATTCAAATGAGTCTAAAAGTTGTATGTTAAATAGCAGGCTTAAAAATATTTTTGCTTAAATACAAATGTAGCCTAAAACGGCGGGTTATCTAACAGAAAATATATCTCACAAACGTTTGCCGCGACAAAAAGAATCAAACCACGTTTCCCAAAGTTTCCAAATAATTTCCATACTTCCCTGCCACATGTAATGTAAAATAGTAGAATAGAGGACGCCCCTTCCGCAGAATTAAAGCGCTGAAATAGTTGCTGTGTGTGACCCTTTTGTTAAAGTTTATGATCTGTCTGAAATGTGGACCATAGACTAGAAAACAATTTCTAGCATAAAGAGATGCAGAGTATAATACATAAAAGTTTTGTATATTTATGTGAAGCCTAGGATAAAAGTTTTTTTGTAGCTTTTATAAGCCAAGAAGACATTATAAATAGATGTGTTGACAGAATTCTTCTTAGCTCCTTTCACTGAGAGTTGACACTTATAGTTTTTTTTGCGATAAGAAGAAAATAAGATATCAGACGAGAACAGATGAGTTTTGCACTATATAATAAATATATAAGAAAACATTCATAAAATACGTAGGGCTAACTTGAAAAATGAGAAAGCATAGTAAGATTAGGGTAGCAAATTTTCATATTATGCTTGAAATTTTTTTTTTGAAATTAAAAAATAATAATCTGTTCCTAAAAAATTCAGCACACCAAAGTTTTCACCAACAGCAGGCTAAAATATGATAAATTATTTTATATTTTTTCCCCTTTCACAAACTTATTTCTTCTTGGTTTTGTAGTAGATTTAAAATTAATTTGATTAGCTAATTGATTGAGGCGTTGATATATTTGAATGTTTTGAATGTAACATGAAATAGAATCTTTTGTGTATGTTCACGCCCACCATTACTTTTGATGAATTTCATTAAGAAAATTTACCAATAGAAGGATTACAATGGTGAGTTTCGCCAAAATTCTTCAATTGAGAGAGAATTAGAGCTCATAGAACCCATATCTGAGACCCGCTAGAAGTTATATTATATATATATATATATATATATATATATATATATATATATATATATATATATATATATATGTATATATATATATATATATATATATATATATATGTATATATATATATATATATATATATATATATATATATATATATATATATATATATATATATATGTATATATATACACAGCATGACCAATATAAGGAGGGTCACTATGGGGACCTCCAATTTACCAATAGAAGGATTACGATGGTGAGTTTCGCCAAAATTCTTCAATTGAGAGCGAATTAGAGCTCATAGAACCCATATCTGGGACCCGCTAGAATTTATATAATATATATATATATATATATATATATATATATATATATATATATATATATATATATATATATATATATATATATATATATATATATATATATATATACAGTGTGACCAAAATAAGGAGACCACTATGAAGAAATTCAAAACGATAGCAAATACACACTTGATTAAATGGGAGAAAAGCTTACCGCTCAAAAGCCCAACAAAATAGCGGTTAAACATCTCCTAAAGCTTTTTGGTTATTTGAAAAATTTGGATTTTTCGATTGGTGGACATACACCAATACCGATGAGACTCCTCCACAGCTACTTTTTATTTTCTTTAACGTAGCATTACTAATACTTAACCTTAGGCGTTTCAAGGGATGCCCTTTTCAATGCCGTAACTGAAAATCGAATAAAAATGTCGCTAATAACTTTTTTGAAAAATCGACTTTTTGAATCCCCTAAAAACGTACGCGACTGACATATTTCAAATGTTAATACATGTAAATAGTAAACGTGGCTAACTTTCTATACCACCAAAATTTAAAGTTTCTCAAAGGTCAATTAAAAGTAGGGTGTTGCTATCTTAAGTGGGTCACAGTATATATATATATATATATATATATATATATATATATATATATATATATATATATATATATATATATATATATATATATATATATATATATATATATATATATATATATATATATATTCAGAAAGATTTCCGCGGTCTTTGTGTGACTTGCAATGAACTGCCAGATCTCACTGAGGTCTAGGGTTGAACACACTGAGACCTCACAGACGATCTCTGGCGAGATTTGGGGAGTAGGCAGATTGAGGCCCCGTAATAGAGCTACAACAACCCAACCCACCTTTGTCCACCGCTCTAAGGAGTAGGCAGATTGAAGCCTTAGAGTGTCCTTACATATTTCTTTTACTTCTTGAAAATGGCTCCAAAACAGGAGCCGAAACGTCGAGTTTTTATAAATTCTGGACGCGGTTCAACCCGAGAACCAAGTATGTCTCATATATATATATATATATATATATATATATATATATATATATATATATATATATATATATATATATATATATATATATATATATATATATATATACTGTGATATGTATATCTGACAAATCTACGATTTGCATAACATATTATCGATACTTAACATCGACCCACAATAACCACATAGAGCCAGCACATTTTTGCAATAACAAGCACAAAGTTCACTTTTTTGGAGCTTCAGAAGTAAGAAACCACATACAAAACAAATGATACCTTGTTTTAAATAAAGAAGCTAATTCTACCATATAATATTTCTGCGTTTTATAGATTCTTTTTTTTCTTTTTTTCATTTTCAAATTGTATGAGAAGTGGATATTTTTATTTTACAATCAGTTGAGTAATCAGCTGATACATAACAGTAATTTTTCCCTGACCAAAATAAAAATTCTCTGAATTTTGGCAACATTTTGCAAAATTTCCCCGACGTTTTTTGAACAGCTCTGTAATTCCCTGACTTTTCACGGTTTCCCAGGTAAGTATGCTTACTTACTTACCTAGAACAGGGTGCCCCCCCCCCTGTTCTAGGCTAATTTCTACCTATGATTAGCTAATTGTGTTGGTAGTGATTTGGCAATACAAAAGGTGAGCAAAGTATCCAATCTGGGCTTTGAAATAGATTGCCATATGAGATGGGATTTCCATATTCGAAAATTTATTAAAAAACTTAGGGTGTTGCTGCATAAATTGAGATTCATTAAAGAAATGTTGGATAATAAACGTTTGCGTATTATATATCATGCATTGGTTGAGAGTTCTTCATGTTAGCCTGGGGCGGAGTCCCATCTCAGATTCCTGCAGAGTACCCAAAACCGTATTGTTAAGGTGATACATGGTAAAGATTATGCTTACCCTAGTGATCGTCTATACAAGGACACTTGCTTGATGGATATTACAGAGCTATTTTACTTTACGTTTGCAAACACTCAGCATGTTCAGCGGGAGAGTTTTACAATGATAGACCATTCAAATTTTACTAGACATAGCACACACTCGTTTAAAAAGCAAAAGGTGAGGAAGGCAGTTACGCAGAGATCTTTGCTTACCTATGTGTAAGGGTTTATAATTCAGTGCCTCCTGAAATAAGAGAACACACTTCTTTAAATTTATTTAAGAAACGATTAAAGAGCTGGATTTTTCATGCCCCTAGTGTCATCCATTCTCTGTTTAGAAGAAATAGACAACAAACGAACACACGCGCGCCGTTTTGCCGCATGCGTCGGTAGTTTTGCGTGTGTGCGGGTGTGTGTGTGCGTGGGGGGTGTGTGTGGTTCATCGCGTAGGTAACGGTGTTTTTTTGTTTGTTTTTTGGGTGGAAAGGGAGCAGGGTGTTTAGACTGAGGACGGGCAGATCGGAGTGGATACCGGTATGAGGCATGTATGCTCTGATTGGATACTGGAAACTGAGTTTTTTTAAATGTTAGTATTTTAAAATGCATATATTCTCTTTTGTTTTTAAATCTTGTTTTTGTGTAGCAGATGCGTTACGATTTTCGATCAGTGGCATCTTTGGAAAGAAGCATATGATAAAAATGATTTTTTTGTTGTTTCTGTAGTTTTGTTTTTGCCATACTGCCAACATGTCTTTGACTTAGGCAGTTTTTTTCTCTCCATTTATTAGGGGAGATTTTTTTTTTGTGTAAATTGTGCATTATGGTATATTTATTTGTAGTTTTCTGTATGGAAGGAAATCTTCTCAATAAATGTGTATTATTATATTATATTATTATTATTAGCTAATTTAAACACCATTGGTTGTCTCTCCGTGTCCAGCTGTCACTTCTTGTTGTTATGTCACTTGTCATTTTCGGTTGGCATTTCTGGAATTAAATTATCTAGAGACCCATGGGACTCCATTTTGTTCGTTCGTTAAAATTAAACTAAAAAACAAGCGTCTTTGCATTCATCCTCTGGTTTCTTCAAGTCTTGTGATGTTCCTGCCTTCCTGTTTTACGCAGTTTCTGTTTGGTATCCTGCGGACAATGGATGAAAAGCCAAACTTTGACAACATTTTATACAGCATCTTTCTGTGATTGAGACAGGAAATTTGTAAGTATTAACCCAAATATAGCGTCTATTCTCTTCTTTCCCTCTGAATTTCACATGTTCAAATGTTCTCGGAAGAGTTCTGCTCAGCTGTGCAGCCTGCTTTGCTTTTTTGTGTTTGTGCTTGTCACTAGCTTTTATGTAATTTGACTAGTTTGAACTAACTTATTTATTATGACTCCATAAGATTGTTGTTCATATTTGTGGGACCCAGTCCCGTTTTAAGCTTTTCAAATCTTAAATTGTACGTTTTTATATAGATGTTTTATAACTCCTGACCACTAATGTCAGTTTAAATATTGCATGGCCGTTAGGGCTGGTCTGTGTACGGCATTTAGCTCTGCTTGACTTTGTATTCTTTCTGTAGTTGCGGTGTTAGTCACTCGCATGTTAGACCTACCAGAAACATAGTTTCTGACAACCACCTTTTTACATTATAGGTCTAAACCCCTGAACATGGCACGTTAATGTGTTGAAACGCGTAGGGTTTTTAAGAATAAATCAGTCTGTCTGGTAGTAAAAGCCTTTAGTATCTTTTAACCATGTCAAACCCTGACGTTATGACGTTTAGAAATAATACCATACACAAAATTAAATTGTAAAACGTATTTCGATTCTGAAATCTTGAATTTATGTGCAAGTTATCTAGGAAAACATCTGTAAAGTTAGTATGGGCTGGTGTCCAAGTATGCCATTGCAGCGTAGAATTCTCTCCCGCATCGCAGTGCTCTTTTTCCTCGTTAGTTGGAGCATCGGCTTGTACGTAACGAGTGATTCATCACAGGCGTTATCCAGAGAACTGGAACTGCGTTCATCTCGAGCTCCTGCCAGCCTTCTGCAGAGTTTATGCCCCAAGTTCTGTGCCAATATCCCGATTGCAAACCCTCCCACAGTGAAATATTCCGGGTTTATAGGGCGCGTTTTGCCACTTTCAGACGCTCAGATTTTTTGCGGTTGCCGCTTAATTTATTTTGTTACGTAATTTTTTCTCCCCGACCACGAATTCATCGTTCACTTCTTGATTTATGTTAACGTTTGTTCATCCAGATCTATAACAAGCAGGAACTCGAGTCTTTATAATTTTTTTTCGCCCCGGAGAAAATTTATTGGAAGTGTTAGGCAGTTTTAGAATGGATAAGATACAAAAGAAGAGTTGATAATGAGTTCGGTGACACTTTATATATTATGTCAGTTTGCTGAATTTTTAATTTCCTGTGGAGAAGATTTTCTCATTATCCAGGAAACTTATAATTACTGGGAAACTGTGGAAGACTAGTTGTCAAAAAATATCGTTACGGACATTATTAGTAAGGCATCTAGGAAGCTAAAACTTTTAAGCGTATTATTAAAAAATTACTTGAAGTTGTTACAAATGATTAACTAATTAAAATATCAAAGTGTTAAATTTTGCTTAAACCGCAAACAAATTTTCAGAGTTCGCAGGAACTCTTATTGTTCTACTTAAAAAAAGAGGATATGGAAGCAATCCGTCTGGCTATACAAATGTAGAAAATGTTATATAAAACCATTAATTTTTCCGGAAAAAATACCAAAATTAAAACAAACCTATTTAGGTGTACTCAAACGAAAAAAATAACTATATCAAATTATGTAGTCCACTATATTTTACTTGCAAAGACTGCTCATTTGACTACTAGATCAAGAGTTGTTAAGAAAAAATACCCCGCCGGTTGCACCGTTTACCCCCTTAGAATGTAGTAGTAATGTCATTTATTTAAAAACCTAATAGTGAATAAAATGTTAATTTATTAACTCAATGTCAGAATTGATTTTTATTTATAAATGAAAAATTTGGAGAGTTTTTTTTGGTGTTTATTAGTTTAAGGCATTAAAATTTAGATTTCAATGGTTATTTTTAACAGGATGAATTTATATTAATTATGTTAGACCAATTACTTTTTTTTCCCTCAGGGCTCGTCCGCGGCCTTGCCGCCCCGATAGCACTACAACCTTTGGTTGATTGTGCATACCCTTAGTCTTACTCCACCCATTCCAAAATCACTGTGTCTCAAACTAGTCTGCACAGCGATTGGTAGGGTGAAGTTTTATATTGCTCTGTTTCCGGTCTAGACTGACTGTAGATCAGTTGTCTTTTGCGGTCCAGAGCTTTACACTCGCACAAGATGTGCTGGGCTGATTCCTCCCCCTCGCCGCAGAGTCTGCATGCGAGGTCCCCTTCGAACCGCCCCATTTTATGCAGGTGTTTCTTGACGGCCATGTGTCCCGTCAAGAGACCTGTTGTGTTTCTGAGCTGTCCTCTGCTAAGATTTATCCGCTCCACAGCTCTCTTTGAACTGGGTCCGTCAATTATTGACTTCCCATGTCTGAGCCCTGGACAGTCCGGCCAGTACAACTTGTGTTGGTTTCTGACCCAGGACTTAATTGATCCCCTGGCAGTGCTCTTTGTCACGCCCAGAGCCGGTTCTGATTCCATAAATGGTTCTGCTCACCATCTCTTTGAGAGACTGTCATCTTCTTCATTGCCTTTGGCCTTTGACCCCCGAATGACCCGGCAGCCAGATGAGGGTCACCTCATTCTGCCCAGCCAGGTCTCTCGTCTCGTCTCGGCACTCACTCACTTTTCTATATTTGATATCTGACTAAAATCTCATATCTGTCAGTTTATCAGATTAGCATTGGGCACTTAATGATGTTATTTGAATCTCTAACGATATCTATATAGTCTTTAAGAGATGCCAGTTCTTACAATACACATAAAATTTTGATAGGCAAAGTACCAAACCTTCGCACTCTGTATTTACCGGCATAACAAATTTATAATGACTTCAGAAAAACTGTACGTACATCTCACAATGTTCTAGCAAGCTGGCTACAGCCGTATTTACAGGTGTGTTCTCGCGGTAATTAGTATAAGTACTGACGAGCTCTAATTAGAGCGAAACCGGTCTGCGGTTCTAATTACGATGAGAATACATCTAGCCTTACATACTTTGTCCCTTTCTTAGGGAAGACATGGGCCAGGGCTGGCAACTTACAAAATTGGTAGTTGGTTGTGCACAGTCTTTCTCTTCATTTCATAACATTTTGTGTTATTTGTAGCTGTCGTGACACAACATACTACCTGGTTCCGCACCGAGATGGCGACCCTGTCGTACATGTCACAATGTTCCTATCTAACCTATTTAAATTAACGAATCAGGGGGGGGGGGGGGGGGGGGCTATGAAAGTCACCTTCGCAAGGAGTTAAAACCCATTCTGTTGGGGTTCAAAAAAGTGCCTCCTCGCAAGCAAAATAGAAATTTGGTATGGTTTTTTGAAATTCTCAGCAGTTCTCGGGGAGAACCTTCATGCATATTGCAACCTTTGGCAATGGGCACCCATATATATATATATATATATATATATATATATATATATATATATATATATATATATATATATATATATATATATATATATATATATATATATATACCCAAGCAACATTTAAAGTCAAATTGACGTAAAATCGCCCTACCAATAGGTCGACGACCAAATCACCACAGGTCATTTTCAAGTAAAATTTAAGTTTATATTACCAATGTGGGGAATAAAGTCAAAGTAATATGGAAGTCGATAATAGGTCCAGCAAGGCGTTTCGACCAAGGCGTTTTAGTTATATTTAGGGCATTTTCACTTAACATTGGGCCAATGGACGTAATATATTGGTAAATATGTGCTCCACTTTACTTGAATCTGACATCTAGGCGCCGAGTGCTGTGACGTTCTTAACAACGAACTACGCATACGCATGTGACATTATTCGGTTCTGCAGGATCTGTGGTTATGTATGTATAAACAGACAGTAGAGTAGTAGAGATATTGTCCATCTTTGTTAAAAAATGACATCTTGAATGATCAAAGAACTTACTTCAAATATTTGCAACAATGATAAAGGTGAATCGCACTGTATAAAGAAAAAATCCACTGCGGTTATGTTTTTTTCTGTTAACATGATGATGATACTTCGATAAAATTTGAGCGCCCTAGTAAAAGATAAAATTAGTGAAAATAAAAAATTATTCAAATATCTTGAAATTCTGATTTTGGAGGATTGGTGATGTAAACAACACTAAACTATCTTGTCGTCATGGTATACAATCATTATTTAATGTTTTTTTCGAACTAAAATTTGATTACACTATATTCAACAAAATATTATTTTTCATTTTCCAATACAATCAAGATGGATACCGCAAAATTAATTTAATATGGCTGCCCTTCTAACATTATTGACCTGAAAGTTAATTTTGCCCTATTTTTTACCTATAAGTCACAATTCCTAATGACAGGGCAAACTAACCAAACCTTGAAGGCATTTTGTCCTATTATGGGAATTTCAACTATATGGTAAACGAATATTGTTTGAATTTATTAGAAATGAAACATTTTCGTGTATAGAAATATATATTACTTATATCCGTGCACAGCGGAGAGACATATAGGAATGATTATACAGCGTTTTTGGTCTTTGATTCCATAATATATAAACATTAATAGAAAATGTAAACAAAATAAAATAAGTAAATAAACATAAACATGACAGCTGACCGTGTTGCCAATACTTCACTCCATTTGACATGAAAAGGGATGTATTATATTGAAGAGGAAAACGTGCTGATTTGATACCAGCATAGAATTGAAATTCAGTTTTACTTTCATATACCTAGTAGTAGTGGCCGATAAAGTTGTCATACTTTTTTTAGGATTGAAAAATGAGTTCTTCATTTGATGTAAGCCACTTTGAATGATCAGCATCTATCACTATTTTTCTGTGAGCATTCTTTACTACTCTATAATAGTTTGTAGTATGTCTGTAAACTTTTATTGGTTTCAAAGGGGGCATTGTAACACTATATTTGTTACTGGTGCACGCACATTAACAACAAGAATAAACTTTTGTTGATGAAGTTTATCAACTGACACACCTTTAAGATTCACAAATGTATTTCACTGCTGTACACTTTGAACTTTGAGGACAATTTTTATTTCAAGTCAGATTTTATGGGTATTTTCAACTTGAAGGTAGGCAATTTGACTTGGAAGACCATTTCTGCAGTAATTATGACTTTATAGCCGATCAGAAAGCCATTTTAGGTTAGCTCAGTGCCCAAAATATTTCCTGTGCTGTATTGCAATGAAATTGGTAATATATATGTAAGCTGGACTTCGTAAGAAGACCTCCAATTTACTATACCACAGAGACATATTGCAGGTTAATATTACGTAATAAATTACCTTAAAGTAGGTATTTCAGGTATCTGGACTTGGTAGTCGATTTTCAGTCCAATTTAGGGCACACTTCGACCTAAAAATTACCAACTCTGGAATTGAAACACAAAAGTATATTCAAGTATATTTTATGAGTAAAATTAAACCAATTTTTTCCCAATTTAGTTATTTGTAAGTTACTGACTTTGGAGTAATTTTAATAGTCAAAAATAAGCTAGTTCGGAGCCGCATTTCCAAATTTGTAGTCATTATGACAATCAAGGCAACATTTTAGTTAATTATTACCAAATTACAACTTGGTTAGGTTATTTGGACTCGAGTGCTGGTTAACATGCCTTAATTTGTTGCTTGGGTATATATATATATATCACCAATAACTCAAGAAATAAAGGGCCGACTTTGATAAAATTTGGTGAGTACCTTCCTTTTGTAAGTGGCTTGGATAGATGCGTTAGCCAGGAAAATCGGCGCAGGTTTTCCTGGAAAATTTTGTGTTTCCTTTCTAAAAAAAATTATGTCTAAGGAAATTACAAAGTAAGGGCAACTAAATTAGGTATGCGTGTTTGTAATATAAAGAGTGAACCATGTACCACAATTTAAATCTGTTAATTTGAAGCCAAAAAGTTATGGGCAGTTAAATTTAAAAAAATGGAGTTTTCCTGAAAACGTCACGATTTGAAACGTCAAAATTCGCAACATTTAGGCACAGAACCTGAAACAAATACGGATTATGAAAGGAAAATGCCGCAAGAAGAGTGTTCTGCAAACCCTTAAGTTTTAGCTTCAACCGTCATTGTCTTTCATTTTGCTAAAATGTTTCTAGAAATCTCATTTCAGATAGACCCTTTCTCTGGTGCTTTGGCTGTATTTTTAGTTAAGTTTATGGTTTAACGGTCTATAATTTTTAGCTAGTTTTCCTGGAAAAACTCTTTAATGAGGAGACCGCGACTTTTGAATTTTAAAACGATTTCTTCAAATGAGCGCAAACTAGCCCCCCTAGAATCCATATCCGGGTTTAGTTTCAGTTTTTATCTGTTTACATATATACAGGGTGACAAATTTCTGCGATAAAGCTCAATATAACTGTGATTGTACAAGATACGAGAAAAAGTTTTATACGTTAATTATAGGGAGCCTTGATCTGCATCTTATAAAATTAATTTGGCAATCAGAGGGTGGTCCATAAGTCGTTGATGATACCTAAAATTTTTGTTTTCGAACTTACATATTTTATACAAACTTATATTATTGCATTTTTACATTTTTTTATCGAAATATGATGCACGTTTGTAAGAAAAGAAATCGAGACGCAGTAAGTGCGTTTTGGTAGCGAATTTTCATTAAATGCTTTAAATTTCAATAACTCAATTTGCTATTTACCAAAGGTTTGTTGGCTGTGAAACCAGTTTTCTTGGAGATATTTTTAAAGTTTATTTTCGGAAAATTTTGGTACAGTTTTAAACAATAAGTTATTTTGATAAAATATGGTATTGTTTCTACTATATAGGTTACACCGGTAACCAGAAGGATGCCTGCTTGTATTAGAGAGACATATTTACTATTAAAAACATTTTTATAAATATTCACTTCCATAACGCACTTGCTGCGTCCAGACTTTTATATTACTGCAATCAGCTAATATAATTTTCATTTAATGTCATCTAAGAAAGAGACTTCTTTACTAAATAACATAATTTGTGTGTCCAAATTGAGGTAGCATACAAATCCAAAGCCATCTTCAGAATTTAACTGTTTTATTTTCTCTCGTTAATCACGCATGGTTATTTGTATACAAAAAACTTTCATTTCTTTGTTGGCACCGTTTATCACCGTACAAATTGCCAAATCATTATACCTTAATCCTCTAGAAATATAAATTTTCTTCACCTAATGTATTCAGTTGTCAGCAGTCAAATCATTAAAGAACTCAACTATATCCATCACTTTAACATAACTTCACTACCTACTTTATCTTTAGGACAAAAGATGATAAATATTTTGTAAAGAAATGGACTCCATAAACTGTTTTATTTCTGTTATTTATTAGGTACATTGCCAACACGTTTCTATGTAGCTATTTCCAACCTATTTATAGTAGACATTAATGCAGTTTCGATTTATCTTTATTACCAGCAACAAAGAGGGGCATAATGGACGAAGTTTTATACAATTTTTGTTACTGCTTTATACAAAGTGCGTGTCTTACTAAATAAAAGACACTTTTATATCGTTTTATTCGGCTTGCTCTCGCTTTTGTTCTTCTATTGCTGATATGCAGATAGCTATTAGGCCCCTTTTATAAGCAATGTCTTAAAAATATCTTTACAATCCATTAAGTTAAAGACGTATTGGCGGCTTTGTCTTATTTTTCAAACACCAAAGACTATTAATAATGAATTCTTGAGCATAGACGTTTCACCTTGACTCCTAGGTACGTATAGATGTTCTTCATCATAGGCGGCAGTTAGTTAAAAGTTTGTAATGTAGCCAAAACTCGCTTTTAGAACTGAACAAATGTCAAGCTGAAAACTTTGTTCATCAAGAGACTTCTTGAAATGTGAGCAGTAAAGGGAAATAACTTTTGTAAGCATTTGTGAAATATTAAATCGTTGGGTATGTATTTCCTTACAGAAATCGTGTGTATCTATCAAAGTTGGATAACTTTGTTATTCAGAATACTTATACCTTACTAATATAACACGTAGTTGAAAAAGTTAAGCATAAGCTTCAATGATTTTTGTAATGGTAAGAAATATACGACAGCAGTAATTTGTAGGCCTAGTTTATTTTCTTCTCAAATTTAACGTTTTACGTATGGAAACAGAGTGAACAATTATAACGAAAGTGCCCTTCATAGAAAATTCAATAGGTAATTACTTTTTAACGAATTTTTGTGAAAAAAATCGCTGATGATGAGATCTGTGTTGGCTAAATTAGTACTAGTTGAAATATATAATACTAATAATAATTATAATTAGAAAAAACTTAATCTATTAACGTAGAAGATAAATTTATTCAACATATTTTTCTGGCTCCACTGTTTCGTGTTCAGGACTTTGCTTTGAACTCTTAAATCAAGTCAGCATTAAAACGACAGGATAAGAATTATTATTTTTTCGTGTCAATATTTATGTCAAGTGAAACAGATATTCTTGGAAGCACACGCTGTTTTATACTTCTCAAATAATAAAGCATACCGTTCCGTGAATCAAAATAGTTTTACAAAAGTGAAACAAAAGAGATGATCTAAGAAAGAGCTAAAGTTGAACAATGTTTCAATAGAGTTAAACGTATTTTGTTGGATGTATTTTTTTGTTTGATGCATTTAAGTCCAGAAATATATCCCTGGCTCCATCTGCTCTAGAAATGCTGATTAAGCTGCTGAATTTTTTGGTACACCGATTACCTGAACTCGGGAAATTTTATAATATTTGGACCAGGAACTGACGTTTAACGCCTTTTCTACCAAAAAGTAAGCAGCACAATCAGCATTATTGAAGCAAATTGAGCAAGGAATATATACCTGAAGTTCCACAAACAACCAAATGGCGCAGCAAGCGGGGTTAATTAAAATAAGGTGCAATGATATTAATTAAGGAAGACAATTTTCCACGGTAGAAACTTAGCAGGCTGACCGAGATGTATCCAGGTCATGGTGGAGTCAACAGAGCTGAACCGAAAGAGCGCATTTTTAAAAATATGTCCTCTATCGGTGAGCTAGTGTGCAAAAAAGTGAAAAAAAAAACAATAAAACTGAATACAAATTAATTATCGGGTGAAAAAGGTAAATTTAAATTATGGTTTATTTTGTTTGTTGAAACTGAATTTGTTTCAAGGCGGCCGGCATGTTAAGGTATTTCAAATTGTCTTAGAGTGAATTGTCCATTTCCTGCTTCATGGTGGACAATTCTAGGCAACCCTCTTATGTATTTGAAGCAGATAATTTCGGTGTCGTTTTGTGAGATAAAACGACACCGAAATTATCAAAGCTGGCACGGAATTATTTATTCCACGTACACATAAAACCTCTTCAGCCACTTAAAAGCCCTGGTTCTCAAAATCCTGCGACAAGGCCAGACTTGCAAAGGTCAAAGCTCACAAAACGCTTCTACAAAATCCCAGTCAAGAAAACCGTCAAGCATTTAACGACGCAAGAAACCGCTATGTCAGGTCCGCATTCTTTCTGAGGCAAAAAACTGGTTTAATAACCACATCAAAAACAAATACCTCTTAAGCCCCAACGACAGCAATCCCTTCTGGGCTCTTGTTAAATCTATTGGGAATAATTTCTGCAAGAGCACGTTCCCACCTCTTGTCTTAGGGGATGAAATTGTTATTCAAAGTAATGAGTCCTTTTCACTTGTTGGCATTTCTGTGGATCGAAATCACAATTGGCACTAACATGTCACATCAATTGCAGAAGCTGCTGCTAGGAAATTAGGTTTCCTCTTCCGGGCTCGCAAATACTTTTCACCAGCTAATCTCTATACTTTATATACTTCACAAATAAAGCCAAACCTTGAATACTACTCCTATATCTGGGGTGCCGCTGCTGATTCTACACTCGCTATCCTGGACTCCATTCACAAGAGAGATATACGTCTCATCGGTGACCCTACCCTCGCCCGAAGGCTGCCATCCCTTGCCCACCGCCGTGTCGTTGGTGGCCTCTCTCTCTCTTTTATAGATATCTGCACAGGCACTGCTCAGAGGAACTTTCTTCCATAGTTCCTCCACCTGCTGCCCCCAACAGATCTACCAGGGGAACAGACCTAATGCAACCTTTTACTGTCCAGGTCATCAGACATAGAACATCTTGTTATGCCCGCTCTTTTGTCCCGAGGACTTCCAAGTTGTGGAATTCCTTGCCGGCACATGTTTTTCCTTCTCCTCCGAACCTCCAATCCTTCAAGTCCACAATTAACAAGTCGCCTCTTTCCTCCTTGTCGACACCAACGGTACGATAGTATTTAGGCTGTAGGAACTCGTGGTGTGTTGTTGAAATATAAAAAAAAGTATCTGTTATATTTTCTCTCTAACTAGCCAATCTTTTTATTATTTTACCAGATAAAGTCGCCATTAAAATATTTTAAATTTACTCGATACAATTTGAGATGTAACCTTTTATTTATTTTATTTTTTATTTTAAATCAAAATTGGAAAATTCGGTCAACAAATGATATGTAATTAGACTGAAAAATTACCCTGCTACCGTTTTTGTACATAAAATTTCCAACGTCCATTGCGTTACGAATCAGCCTGTATATGTACAAAGTTTTATTCAATTCATTTCATTCATTTCAGTACTTCAACAAATATTACGTTCTAAAATTTTCTTGATGAAAATTCACGAAAACGCAACAAAAAAATGGATTACACATTGTGCAGCCCATAAAAACTTTCAATGTAATCCACTTTCTCACAGAAAACCTCACAAGACAAGTATAAGCAAAAGATAAAGCAGGTGTCATAGACTACACTCCAACTATGATCATAAAGCACATAGTTGGCTATGAACACTCGACATAATGGCTCTCAGAATTCAATACGCTGAGAATGTAGTGAACGCTGGTACAATGCAATGCCCATATTTGAGACATACAGCTCGTATTATCTGCCTTATCATTTGTAGCCGTTTCCAGCTCTCACATACCCTTATATGCGGGCTATCTAGACCATTCACTCTCAATGGAAATAACGGTAAAGGTGAAAAGACAGCTATAATTCGCATATGGTGACGCTGCTGGAACACCAGACAATTCTTTATTGGATTGACCGATAAGAACAGATCCGCGAATATGGGTTCGTAATCCCTGCTGCTTTCTTCGCTTCAATACCACAGATTTATATTACGGCAGTATTGGTTTCGAAAGCTCATAACAAAAGCATTATTGCAGCTACGAATGCAAAACCAGTATCTTTATCAATATTATGTTGGGAATTTACCACTATTGTTTACCTATTTACAGCAAATCCCGATCAATACAACGGAAAATAATAGTGTAAAAGTCTGGACGCAGCAAGTGCCTTATGCTAGCGAATTTTTGTAAAAATATTTCAACTCACGAGAAACGAACTGAATAATTAATTCCGGAAATACAAATAAATATGCTTTATGAAAAATATTTTTTCGCAAAAACTGGTTTGACTCATTTGGCTAATGAACTAAACCAAGCAATAGACGAAAGGAAAATTATTTTGCAGGCACCTTTCTTATTATAATAGCTTAGATAAGTTCGTTAGTCGGCTTTTTTATTTCATTTTTATTTCAACAATATATCACGAGGGCTCACAGCCTAAATACTATCGTACCGTGGGTGTCGACAAGGAGGAAAGAGGCAACTTGTTAATTCTGGACTTGAAGGTTTGGAGGTTCGGAGGACAATGAAAAACATGTGCCGGCAAGGAATTCCACAACGTGAAAGTCCTCGGGACAAAAAGCGGGCATAACAAGATGTTCTATGCCTGGTGACCTGGACAGTAAAAAGGTGCATTAGCTCTGTTCCCCTGGTAAATCTGTTGGAGGCAGCAGGTGGGGGAATTATGGAAGAAAGCTCCTCTGAGCAGTGCTTGTGCAGATATCTATAAAAAAAAAAAGAGAGAGAGAGAGAGAGGGGTCACCAACGGCACGTCGGTGGGCAAGGGATGGCAGCCTTTGGGTAAGGGTAGGGTCACCAATGAGACGTATAGCTCTCTTCTGAATGGATTCCAGGATAGCGAGTGTAGAAGCGGCAGCGGCACCCCAGATGTGGGAGAAGTATTCGAGATTTGGCCTTATTTGTGAAGCATATAAGGTAAAGAGGTTAGCTGGTGAAAAGCATTTGCGAGCATAGAAGAGGAAACCTAATTTCTTAGCCGCCGCTTCTGCAATTGATGTGATATGTTGGTGCCAATTGAGATTTCGATCCAGAGAAATGCCAACAAGTGAAAAGGACTCATTACTTTGAATAACTTGGTTGTTCATTGTGATGGGTCCAGGGCTGGTGTATCTCTTGTGAGATAGAAAGCAAGACTTAGTGGAGATTGTACAAGATTTCGCTTCAACATTATTTTCCAGCTGACGAAGGAAGCTACAAGGATTGTCGATGACACTTTTCAAAACAAGATTTTCAATATTTTCATTAGGCAATCTATTTCGATTGTGTTTTGGAACCATAGGTAATTAATTATTTATAAGCATTCTGAAGGTCGATAAAGCTGGTTGCCGTCTTTCTGGATATCGCCGAAGGTACATATCTTGAGCTCGTTCAGCGTTCCTATGGCACAAAATGTAATCATCATACATGTCCACTTTTTCCCAATTTGAAAACCTTTCCATATTAATTTAATTGGTAGTGTAGCTCAAAAAATATCAGAATTATTTGACAAACTTTAAAACTATTAGCAGATAAAAGCTAATAAATGAGAAAGTTTTGACAGATAGTTACATAGCTATGACAACAAACATGACAAATTACGACAATTGTTTCACAGCCAAGTATGTGAAAACAGTTTTTTTTAAATAAATTTACATTTTTCGTCATCCAAAGATAGGCTTGTCATACATGGTTGATAAGCCCTATTTATGCTCTATTTAATGACGTATAAATCCAGTATGGTGGCGCCAAGAAATAACAAAGTTTGCTATGGTTGCAAAAAAACTAGCAGGTCTAGAAAAAAATTGATAAGGTCATTCGATTGGCCGTAATCGCTAATACAAAACTAGCAAATTTTACTAAATTTGTTTGCAAGATCGCGAAGATGTTTTAAGTTTTCGAAAAACAAAATTTTTTGTTTTTGCTCGATACTTGGAAAACCCCTGTAGATATTTTTAATTTTGATATAGCATCTGATTGGGTTGCGAATAGCGCAACTTTTTTCCATTTTTAACCAAAAATGTATCTCTTACCGTTTGCGAAATCCCCATGTAGTTACTTTTCTCTGCGACACCTGTATATATATATATATATATATATATATATATATATATATATATATATATATATATATATATATATATATATATAGTTGTGTCCCAATATTGTTAATCCTCACCCTCAATCCCCCGAGTCCACCCTGTCCATGCTTAGTCGGCAAAACTTCCCTGATGCCCCCCACAGCAACTAGAGGCGACATTGGCACACCTGTAACCGTTGGCAATAACAGCCACCGAAGGCGCCGCAAGTAAAACCAACAGTGGGACAGGTGTCATCAAGGGTCAGCAGCTACAAGACAACCCCAGTCTCAATCACTTCCATCTCATCCAGCGTCCAGTAACGTCGTTCAAGACAGCCTGAACCGTGAGCGGGAGTCAAGACACAGCATAATACCTGATTACGCTGTGGTCACCTCACAGTTAACACCGTGCGCGTTCCAGCGGTCAGGGAGCATGACAGGAAGATCGCTTTACCCGCGGCACGGGGTCAAGAACCACGGTTGTCTCCATAGACACGTGGACAGGCTCGTCAGCCTCGTATTGGAAGCACCAGTCTTTCGACGACCGACGGACCCGTGCTCAGAAATCCAGTCAACCACGGCATCAACATACCGCAAGCTTTACAGTCGTCATCTGGACACGTAAACCATCTTGGCTCTGGATGAAGCCCCAGGTATCAGCGACACCACCACGTGCTGATCATGGCAAGCATCCAGCTCCAATTGTCCAACTGTCAGTCACCTTTTTCATTGTACCCTTATTGGATCACAACATTTTATCTCTGTATTTCACTTTGTAACTTGTAGTATTAAATTGTTATTTCTTTTACCACGTGTATTCATAAATCTGCCCTGAAAATAATTATTCTGGTCCTTCACAGAGTCTTAAACGGGTAATTAGAACCACGATGCTAGTCTCTATAAACTAGTAATGTTAATGGGCGCATTTTATTTTAATTAAAACATTTTTGTATTTCGCGGCATTACATTTAACCCAAACTGCTCGTACATATATAATATATTAGCAGAGCAGCATAACGATACTATATCGTGTGGCAAGTAAAACTGCCAATAATTTGAATAACGCAGTTAGTATATTGAAGAAGTTACTAAAATTGGACCCGTCAAAAAGAATGAATGTGAAAAGTGAGTTGTACAGAATATAAAATAATTATTTGAAAAAAAGATGCCTACAACTTTCTCCTCAATTTATACATCATTTGTATACAAAGTGCTTTCTAAATGGTTTAGTTTTATGGTTGTACAGTTATAATTGACTTTAAACACCAATTCGCGCTGGATAATATAAAAGTTTTGAATATTTTTATAAATTATTCAGACCAACAACTACTTTTGACATTAAATCATGCAAAAATATTTCCGGTTTCAAATAATGTGGCAGTCACTGCCATCAGGGTTTTAATATATTATATGTTTATCACTTCATTAAGGAAAAAAATAAGTAAATAAATATACCAGCAAATTTGCTGTGGCATATAAGGTAACGGTATATTTAAAGCGAGTGGAAACGTTTGTCTAGTGTGTGGGAGATATGGATTTAAAACCCTAAAAATCAAGATACATAAAGTAGCTGTAGAAAAAATACATTAATATTTGAACACAACCCAGCTCATTAAATTATATGTAATATCATCATATTAATTTTGTTACTATTTCAATGCCACGTTTTATGTGTGTGTGGTTGTGTTATATTTCTTTAATGTCGGCCTATTTCCGCGACTATGGCCAATCACCGACGCCAGGGAGCAGTTTCACCTCACTATCCTAGAAATTTTGCCGGACCCCTGTTTTTTTGTAAGGAGGGTATGGATCTTTAACGTGCCCAACGACGGCTTTACGCCCCCTCCGAAGGGCAGAACATGCAGACATTCAACTTGCTTAAATACAATGCAACAACTTTGGTTGATGTTAAGTGTACAGTAAGTACTGAAAAAGTGAAAGGAGAACCCTGGGATCGAACCCAGTACCCTTCGCTTCAGAGGCACACGTTATTACCACTGAACCACCAAGGCTCTGCTACGTTTTATAAATCTGCACCTCCAGAAAACAGTTCCTCTGGTTCTTCCATAAGTCATGTGAACTATTCCTTTTAGTCTCTCGAACCGAATCAATCTAATCCAGTCATTTTAATCTAACCAATCATTTTGGTCCTGTCAAGACATATTGACCGAGAATCAATGCAATTCACATAATGTAGTCAGGTTTAAATATTTTGGTTTAGAACGTTATTATTTTATAAATTAAGTGAACAGACTTGCTAACTAGTTTACGTCCATTAAACAAAAGCAAACGCTATTTTGTTCCACAGTTTTTGTCTTCTGCATTTTGACAGAATTCTGCTGTACAAAATTATGTGATATTCAACGAATTTTTTATGTTTTTTACATTAATAAAAACATATTTTTAGTGAATTTTCATTAAGAAAATTCACTAATGGAAAGGTATCGACGGTAAGACTTTCGAAAACCTTCTTCAAATGAGCACGAATTAGGGCCCCTGGAACCTATTTCCAAGGTCAGTTAAAATGATATATATATATATATATATATATATATATATATATATATATATATATATATATATATATATATATATATATATATATAGAAAATGAATAAAGGACACAAGTCTTCATGCCAAGGGGCCTGTCATGGCAACTATTAAGACAAACAGGGTGGGCCACTAATAGAGAGGGATAACATATAGGACAAAATACGAATGGTTTCTTTCTATAAATATTATATTATTTTATATTTCTAACTTTAATTTTTTAATTAGATGTATATAGGTATCGTCTTTGTTTTTTGTTTCTAAGATTTGTAGTAAATTGACAGGTTGCTCAATATTCTGTATTTTATATATGGCATTTAGACATTCTTCTCTTATCTCCCTCCCAACCGGATATTCGAGTAACATATGTTGGAGGTTGCCTATACTTCCATAGTGACCTTAAGGCTGTTGTATAATTCCAACCCTATATAGATGTTCTGGTGTTGAATTATGACTGAACTTTAAACGGCATATTTTGGTTACCAGGTCTCCTGCATAACCTGCAAACCATAGAGTAGGGGGAGGCTTTGGCTCTAAATTCTTATCAATACTTGGTTCTCGGGTTGAACCGCGTCCAGAATTTATGAAAACTCGACGTTTCGGCTCCTGCTTTGGAGCCATTTTCAAGAGGTAAAGGAAATATTTAAGGACACTCTAAGGCCTCAATCTGCCTACTCCTTAAAACGGTGGACAAGTGGGTTGGGTTGTTGTAGCTCGATTACGGGGCCTCAATCTGCCTACTCCCCAAATCTCGCCGGAGATCGTCTGTAAGGTCTCAGTGTGTTCAACCCTAGGCCTCAGAGAGATCAGAGTCTTTCTGAGGCCTAGGGTTGAACACACTGAGCTTGGATGAATTCGTTCATTACATCTTGACGCCAAATTTTGCTTAACAAAAATTTAAAAATATTTTTTTAAACGCAATATCTCTCAAATTGTTTTAAGTGATTCAAGCAAAAAATTACAGCTTAAAAGAACATAGAGAGGCATGGTTCTGTACCAATTTTCAAGCCTTTTGATCAAAGAAAAATAATGTTATTCGAAATTAATATTTAAATAATCCCTGACATCACTTCAGATTCTGTAATGCAATATCTATAATGTCAGACAAAGATAAATGACGTTACCTGTACTGCTATGCTGTTTAAATAAATCGTATATAGAAAACAATGGAAGTTACATTATTGGAACATGTCCGCATGTAGAACATTGAGAGATTTACGACAGGGACGCCATCTCGGTGCGGAACCAGGTAGTATGTAGTCACAACTACTCTAGTTAACACAAAATGGTATAGATGGAGACGTGAACAACGTTTGATATTTTACAACGGACTTTTAATTAACCTAACATATTTAAAACATGGATATAAATATTGAAAATAATAATCGCACGATGGTTATGAATGAAAATTGTGAGGTACCGACTTAGAGCAATCCATCAGTAAATCATATTTTAAGAGCAGTGTCAACACTTGGATTTTAATGTTTCTTAATTGAGCCACGACAAGACCAATAAAATATTATTATTGTATAACCGGGGAAAATAACTAATGGATCATGTAGCAATAGCAACAGTATCGGCATTTTAGTGAATTTTCATTAAGAAAATTCACTAATAGAGAGGTATCGACGGTGAGACTCTTCATAGTTTGTCTCTGTGCAAAAGACAATATTTGTTAGGTTCGGTGTGTTAAATTTAGTACCACGGGCGTCAATGTTCTTCGCAAGTATCAAGACCTGGTAGTCCAGTGTAGTCTTGGACAAAAGCTAGATTCATACACTCACGAATTGCGAAATCGCCGCGAAAAGTATTCCTATTGTTTTATTTAAAATAATATCGTAAAACTGCTGTTTTTTTATTAGATTTTATAAATGTGTTTTTTGCTAATTTTTGTGTGCATACAGTTAGCAGTGATTTTTAATTAAACTTATGGCTCTCAACACACGACCTAAATGTCTTCTCTACTTTTGAATTTGAGTAGCCCCGATGATAATTAAGCGCTACCTTTTATTATACTTATTTATCTTGTGCTTATACATGCAATATGAACATAAAAAAAGAAGTGAAACAGCAGGTTAATTTATTTACTTTAGTGCTGTATTCGATATTATCTAAACAAAAGCATTATAGGTGACGTTGTTGGATGTAATTTCGGTAAATTTACAGTTTACTGCATGGAGGGTTTTTATAATTTTTTTTTTCAGAAACATGCTTATAACCCCTCTGGGACACACAAGCCACAAAGCAAATTTGTTGCAAACAACGCCCAAGAAAGTTATGGGACCAAGAATGAATACGAGTGCTGGGCGGGAAGGAAATATGAGCGGAAATGCTAAAAAAATATTTAGTCGGACTTTGAAAAGATGCGTTTTTCACATTTTGCAGCAATACCTCCTTCAAACCCTGTCTACCCCGTACCGCATCAAAATTCGCCCATGTCCAGTCACTTTCTCGAGGGTTGCTCCCAAGAAATTTTTCTTGTGCTTTATGCTTTGCAGGTAGTAGCGTATGCATGCACGGGGAGAAGGAGAACCTCCTGTGTTTTTGGGTGAGGGGCAGAAACCCTCCTCCACCTGGGATCCTCCTTCCCTTTCTGCATGCATATAATCACGCTCAATGCATAAACAACGGGATTTTTTTATGTTCTGCTTTCTAGTGTATTTTTTGTTGAGTATATTTCCTGTTTATCAGTTTCTTTGTTTCAGTTTTGTATCCTAAGTACTGTATAAATATTTATGATAGATATCGTGTTTTTGATTGCCTTTCTTTATCTTACTTTTTACTGTTCCTGAGTAGATAAAGTAATGTTTTATATAAGGCTAAAAAAAAGGCAAAGGTAAGATGCTTACTGGCAATTAGGCCATTGCTGACCCTTTTTGCTCATCTAAACTAACTTACCCTTCACCTTGAGCTCGATCTCAACGACGACAGTGATTTTGAAAAATCATCCGCCGCCGGTGAGGCTCGAACCGTCGACCCCCGAGTCCGTATTGGAAAGTCTGAATCGACTTTCCCGCACGGCCACGGAGGCGCTTTATATAAGGCTAAATCACTATAATATATTATTCTTATAAAAATTCACTACCATAACGCACTTGCTGCGTCCAGAACATTTTATTGTTTTGAACATACCTCGGTAACAATTCTTTTCATATAAAATTCTTTTGATGGTATGTTTTTGGCTAGTTTGCTACATTGGTCATGGACTTTTTCAACATTTTCTTAAGTAGCGACTGTTATACGAGTAGATCCCTACATGTCAATTATGGATGACAACGTTCGACTACGTCACAGCAGAGCATAATGATCCGCTCATATATACCTATGTGGGCGAAGATTTGCTACGAAACACTAGAGAACACATCTATTAACGTAAATTAACACTTCTTTATAATGCCTGTCGCGCTTCCATTTTTTTTTTGTGAGATACTGTTCAATATTTCATGGAAACAAGAGCCTTAATTCCCTTTCAAACTGTGAGATGTTTTGTGCCAGAACCAACAGTTGTAACATGAGAAGCCATTAGTAGCTATTTGGTAAGTTTCTCGCTTAGGAGTTACAATAATACTATACAATGAAGAACAAAATCCCAGAGGGCATTTTACCAGTCAATTACAAACATTGTGTATGACCTACCGGTAAGTAAGAGACCACAAAGGACCGGTAAAATGGTTGTGTTTTATTTTCCTAATGCATAAAACATACTTACTAAAGTTCTGTTTATTTTTATAGCCAGCTTATTCTTTATAATGCCGTAAAATATGCTCATAATCTCTGTGGGTGTCTCTTTCATCTGTCTGTGTGTATTCGACGTACTGAGTTGGTCCATCAGAGGCAAGAAGAGTGTAAGGAGCGGTCAACCGGCATTGCAGGTATATACATAATATCAGGCAGTGGCGCCGGGATTGTGGGTGTCTCACCAAGATAAGGATTAACAGTAAAGTTGGATGAATAATAACGTTATTTTGCTGATACTTTGCAAGTTAAGAGAATTATAAATGGGTTTACAAAATTTATTACGTTTTTTGGTTATAAACAGCAAACGAGCGTCCAGTGACGACAACTAACATCCACGAATTTGATCCCATTGAGAGATGAAGACAATTCCAAAGACCTTAGGCTTTGTACTTACTCTTCTATTCTTATTCCTAGAGGAATGTCACATTAAATGAGCCGATTATTAACAAAAGGCATAGGTGATGGTTTAAACAATTTGAAATTGTTAGATATCCTGTAAGTTGAAAATGATACTAACATATAATTTATGTAACTACCACTTAGGACATTGTCAGATGTACAAGAGAGTCGCCATCTCGGTGCGGAACCAGGTAGTATGTTGTCACGACAGCTCCAAATAACACAACATGTTATAAAATAGAGACTGTGTACAACCCACTAGGTAAAAAAGGTAAGGGTAAGATGCTTACTGGCAATTAAGCCATTTCTGACCCTTTTTGCTCATATAAACTAACCTACCCTCCACCTTGAGCTCGATCTCAACGACGACAGTGATTTGAAAAATCATCCGCCGCCGGTGAGTCTCGAACCGTCGTCCCCGAGTCCGTATTGGAAAGTCTGAATCGACTTTCCCGCACGGCCACGGACAACAACCCACTAATAATTTTGTAAATTGCCAACCCTGGCCCATTTCGTCCCTACTATAGGGACAATGTATGTGAGTTTTCGTGAATCTGGAATCGACACAGCAATGCCATCTGTTTATGTATGTTGAAATTGGCACCTTGTTCTACTTCGAGTTCTATTCTAAACTACTAATTTGACATTGTATTTATTTTAATATGTCATTCAGAACGTTGTTTATCAGTTCTCTTAGGTTACTTCAATCACTACTTGTGATAAAAAGTTTATACAGCTTATTTAGAAGAATAAATAGCTGTTAAGCTAAGGCGGCGCCCTTTTAGCATCAGTGTTTCGCTCAAATTGACAGTTGTGCCGCCTTTAAATGTACTTACAGAGTTACGTCTTCATATTTACCACGGCTCAGCAGACTTTTTTCTGGCTTTGTTTCCAGAAAATTTTCACTATTTCTTACAATATTACAGCAACGCTGGTTGTAAGGTGACTCTCTCTTGCCGGCCTTATTAACAACAACCTTTTGTTTTTCCTGATTCCGAATGTCTCGTATACATCGGCCAACTGCATTTTCATTTGTCGCCAATTAACATTTAGTTTTTTAAGTGTGCGAAGCACATGGGTCAAATAGAATATTAGTCAAAACAGTGTTTTTCTGTCTGTTCGTAAATTAATTTTAAAGAAATTATCCACGTGAGTCAATCAGAGTTCTTTTTATGGCGCCAGATTTGAATTTGTATTACTTGTTCACTTTTTTTATATATAACCTATTTGAATATTTTAAACTTCCTTAAATTATTATACATCCTAACTCATAGCATCTTGAACAAAATATTATCTATGTGTGTGTGTTTTGTTTCTTTAACGTCGGCCTATTTTCGCGACTATGGCCAATCACCGACGCCAGGGAGCAGTTTCACCTCACTATCCTGGAAATTTTGCCAAACTCCTGCCTTTCTGTAAGGAGGGTAGGGATATTTAACGTGCCCAACATAGCGATGATACGAGACCGACGGCTTTACGCCCCCTCCAAAGGGCGGAACGTGCAGACATTCAACATTCAAAAGATAAATATATTTGATTTGGGTGAAAAGATTGACCCTTTTCGTAACAAAATGCAGTTATGGAATAACAAATTAAAAGACAACTCTTTTCAAATGTTTTCCACGTTGCGTGAATTTATGCAAGGTTTCCCATTGGAAGAGAATCACAGAGCTGTGATGGTAAAAGCCGTGGGAGATCATTTAGAAAATTTGAGCGCGAATTTCAGACGATACTTTTTTGCTGAAGATGATGTCAAATTGTCCGACAGGAGTTAGATTTTAAATCCATTTAACAATACACCCGTTGGGCTATCACTATATGAAGAAGCGCAACTGATACATGTTTCAACAAGCACCTCACAAAAGTCAAATTTTGTTAACAAATCTTTAACAAATTTCTGGACTGAACTTCCGAACGACTACGCCGTTATAAAAGCCAAAGCGCTTAGGATTCTGCTGTCATTTCTAACGTGTTATCTTTGTGAAACTGCATTTTCAGTTCTTGCTGCCTTGAAATCTAAATACAGACACAAACTTCAAGTAGAAACTGAACCCAGAGTGACCATCTCTAACACAGAACCAAATTTAGAGCGGTTGTGCGCCTTGAGACAAGCGCACGTTAGCCATTAGTCCTTCGAATAAGTTTCTTTGTCTGTTAGATAAAATGTCAACAAACTTTTTTTTCAATATGTGGCGCACCCCCTAACTATGTAAAGGCGTCCCACAGTTTGAGAATCGCTGAACTAATTTGACTAGTCTGTAAGCTATGAAAGTTCCAATTATTAGAACGTTACAAAGAAATCGTGACTGAATTAAGGTGTCGACAAGAATGATCCGGCTCATTTTATTCCAAATGACAAGGTTATCTACGCATTGTCTAAATTAACTGAATATAATTAAGTAGATTAGATAATAGTTTATTTATATTACTTTACAACAAACAGAATCAATGGAACTGATTGTTAGAAAATCAGCTACAATAGTTATGTATGTTGCTTTCCTTTTAGTTATTTTTTTTACATTTGAAGATTACGACAATATGCAAAATAATCTAGTTACTTTATATTTTAAATTTTTAATAAATATTTATTGACTTTTGGTATTACAGAGTATGAAAATCGAAAAACTCACGTATCTTTCAATAATTATGAAACTGGATAACATTTTAAGACCTTTGTAATGTCCCAAGGATCTGATCTTGGATCCCTCTTTTCTAGTATTTACTAACGATAGTCCATCTGACGTCAGATCAAAAGGCACTGTCTTATGTGTGGATGGCGTAACACTGACTGTAACAGGTGATAGCAAAGAGGCCTTGAATGTGAACCTCAACAGTGCCTGGAACCACGTTCAATTATGCCGTAGTAAATACAAATTATTCCTCAACAGAGCTAAGAAAAAGTGTAGTGGTTGGTAGTAGACTAAAGCGAAAAAAGCGTTGCCTTGGTAGGCAGCTACTGTAATATAGTAACAACAGTCCAGTAAAGAAAAAATTGTGGCCTCCTAGGCAAGTACTGTATTCACAACCAAGAGGTAACACCATATCCAGGAAAGAATAATTTGACGGTACTGACAACAACTATACTCACTGACAGAAACACCATCTGAAATAAGCTTGTCAGAATACGCCAGTACTAAAATATTCACAAAGGGGAACGTCATCATAAAGACCCGTGTTACATAATGGCAATATGGTACCCAGTTGCACGAGTACCAGTCTAAAACCATCGTGCAACCTTTGACAAAAACTGTACTCACTGACTCACTGGCAGTAACGCTATCCTCCAACGAGCTTGCCGAATTAGGCGACCGCTGTACTCATTGACAGTAACGACAGTATGAAAGAATCGTGCCACATTAAACAAGTACTGAACTTACTTACAGTAACGCCGTTCTCCAAGATTATTTAATATTGACAAATTATGCAACTACTGTACCCACTGGCAGTTACGCAATCCCTGAAATAGTACTTGCCACATGAGACAACTACTGTGCTCACTGACAATAACGCCATCCTCGGTTAATCGTGGGACATTCGGCAAGTACTATACTCACTGACGGTACACCAGGATATAATAATCTTGACACATTTGGCCAGTACTCTACTTCCTGGCAGTAACGGCATCCTCCATAATATTGCCACATTGGGAAAACTGTAAGAATATTATCCCATTAGGCAAGCACTGTACTTACCCGGAAATAATCTTGCCACATTAGGCAAGGACTGTACTCACTGACAAAAAACGACATCCTTGCATAATCGTCCTTACTGTATCCACAGGCAGGGACACTATCATCAAGTAACTTTGTCACTGTAGTAAAGTACTGTATTCACTAACAGTAACGCCACCTTTAGAGAAGCGGTACGCAGGTACTATACTCTCTGAAAGTATCACTTTAAGAAAATTAAGGAATTAATCCACTGTACTCTCTAACATGAATCCTATTCTGAACACAACCTAGCCACATTATGCGAGGACTGTATTTTTATTAAAAAAAACAACTTATTTACAAAACGAAGCTAAAGGATAATAACAGATATCTCTCCTAAAAAACCGTCTCGCGTGGGAGTTCTGTAGTGGGGCCAATTATTTTGGAAGATAGGTTGATGGCGGTTTCCAATAGAGAATCCTTACTGACCTTGTCGGCTTTTTTTTTGGATACAGGAGGGGGAAATGGTCATGCAGACCCCATTCACGGCCCCGTGGGTGCCGTGGGATATCGAGGTACTGTGAGACTGTACTCACTAAAACCCCCTCCCTGGGAGTACCGGACCTTAGTCCATACCTCCGTCGGAGAGATTTCACACAATGACTTTTTGGGTATGAATGTTTCCATTCTGTTTTTTTGCCGCGGGGGCGTTAGCGGGTAAGTATAAGCTTTCGACGCTTATGCTTATGTGGAAGTTGCTCGTCGTTGTCGGTGGCAGTACGGAGAAGAGCATTTGGGTGAGAAACAAGAGCATGAACAAAAGTTTCTAAGTTCTCTTCCTGAGTCTTGACAGTCTGTTACTAGCTTATAAATCACTGGTTAGCTCATTGCTGTTCTACAATGTTATCTTGTGAGAAATTTCTTTGTGTTAATGGAGATTTTATTTGGCAAAAGAAAACCGTTACAATTATTTTCTGAACCTACTCGAGAATCATGTCGATCTTTGTTCAAGGGGTTTAATATAATGATTATTTATACAATTATATAAATCAGTTGTCCGGCATTTTAGTAATTAAAAAATCAAAACTTTCATAAAATTAGGTTTAACAAAATAATTAAACGTAGTCAAAGCTGGATATAAGATGGTACCATAGCCTTTGTTTTTGTTTCATTCTGTTTTTTTTCTGCGCAAATAAGGTTATCTTCGTTTTTATTGTGCAATGACTTTGGTTATCTGAACTATTTTTAGATCTCTACAAGTGTAATTGTTGTTTTAGATACTTGACTCGCCCTGTGTGCATATGCATATTTATTTCAAGGGCTAACAAAGTTTGTTATTATGGTAATAATTATAATTTGAGTAATGTTTAAAGACTGTTACCCGAAAATGTCTAAGAAACTCAACAAAGTGGTCGTTCCAAGGCTTCTTCTCAACCAGAGTAACACTGTCAACAAGTTGAAATATCACGACTCCACGAGAACACCTCATCGTGACATGACCAGAGGGGTCACCCGTCAGGTATTTCAAGATTCTGCGCCCATGTGAGAGCGTATTCAGCGGTCAAGCGCGGCATCACAGGTACACACGTACAATCGCTGGGGGAGATGGTAAGGAGATAATTCCGTCAGAATATGGCATAAATAACTATAAACACAGCAGAGAGAGGAGAGTCTGCGGTGCTGCTCCCAGTCTCCCAGGGCTGGCGGTCATAACCGGGTCCATCCGCATGGCCACATATTAACATAACGAGTTATACTTCACTATATCATCTTACTGTCATCTAAAACTGTATGCTAATACTTCCATTTCATTGCAAATGCGCCTTTGTTTGAACTATCAGTGAGTATATCGCCGGGGCTTATATAAACGACCGTACTAGTAATGATATAATGGTTGCTCGGCGCGTAACACAGTCGCAGCATCTGCTGCCAAGAGGATTCTTTATTAAGTACCCAGCGCCAGATGATTCATAGCGGTATGACGGCATAGTTGTGGTTTTTCAGGTTTTTCCTTATTTTTAAAGAATTTCTATGTGTCTTTATTGATAACAAGATTCAAGTTAGACATGTAACAGAATAAGTTAAAAGGATTTCTCCCAAATGTTAAACATCGACGGAATCCTTTGATGACGAAAAGTGAAACAGGGGTAAAGAAACAAACAGTAATAGTTATAGTTGAAAATGTCTTAAACCTCTATATTGTGATAGTTTCACTAAAGCAGAACAACTTAAATGTTTCGTACAATAGAGGCATGTTCCCTAGTAACTGGAAAACTGCTCGAGTACAACCCGTCCCCAAGAAAGGATCCAAAACGGTTCCTAGCAACTACAGGCCTATTTCTCTCCTTTCAGTCGTCTCTAAAGTGATGGAAAAGTATGTAAACACCAAATTACTAAAATTTCTTGAAAAGCACAGTCTAATCCACGACAGGCAGTATGGATTCCGTCAGCGCAGATCAATTGCCGACCTCCTTTCCTTTGTCACCCATTCTTGGAACAAGTCTATGGAACTACACGGTGAATTCCAGATTGTCGCTCTAGACATATCCAAAGCATTCGACGAGGTCTGGCACGCAGCACTGCTTAATAAACTTCTGGCCTATGGCCTACCACCAAAACTCTGTACCTGGACAGCAAATTTCCTCTCCAACGGGAGAATTTCTGTTGTCGTGGATGGCCATTCCTCTAAACTGCCTCTAAACTGTATCCAATTAATGCAGGAGTTCCTCAACGTTCAGCTTTATCCCCTACTTTGTTCCTTCTCCACATCAATAACCTCCTCTCTAGCACATCCAACCCAGTTCACAGTTACGCGGACGACAGCACCCTCCACTCAAATATACAATATTCTAAGCCTGTCTCTTTAACCCAATTAGATGAGGATCGCAGACTCATGTAGGGATCTGTCTCCGTGGATCTCCAAAAAATATTTGACTGGGGAAGTAGAAATCTTGTACAATTCAACCCCACCAAATCACAGTCTTGCTTTCTTTCTTATAAGAGATACACCAGCCCTAGACCCATCACAGTGAACAACCAAGTTATTCAAAGTAATGAGTCCGTTTCACTTGTTGGCATTTCTGTGAATCAAAATCTCAATTGGCACCAACATGTCACATCAATTGCAGAAGCGGCCGCTAAGAAATTAGGTTTCCTCTTCCGGGCTCGCAAATACTTTTCACCAGCTAATCTCTATACCTTATATACTTCACAAATAAGACCAAACCCCGAATACTGCTCCCACATCTGGATGCTGCTGCCGCTTCTATACTCGCTATCCTGGACTCAATTCAGAAGAGAGCTATACGTCTCATCGGTGACCGTACCCTCACCCAAAGGCTGCCATCCCTTGCCCACCGACGTGCCATTGGTGATCTCTCTCTCTCTCTCTCTCTCTCTCTCTCTCTCTCTCTCTCTCTCTCTCTCTCTCTCTCTCTCTCTTTTATAGATATCTACACGGGCACTGCTCAGATGAGCTTTCTTCCATAGTTCCTCCACCTGCTGCCCCCAACAGATCTACCAGGGGAACAGAGCGAATGCACCCTTTTACTGTCCAGGTCACCAGACATAGAACATCTTGTTATGCCCGCTCCTTTGTCCCGATTGTCCCGAGGACTTCCAAGTTGTGGAGTTCCTTGCCGGCACATGTTTTTCCTTTTCCCCCGAACCTCCAAAGCTTCAAGTCCAGAATTAGCAAGTTGCCTCTTTCCTTCTTGTCAACACCCACGGTAGGATAGTATTTAGGCTGTAAGCCCTCGTGGTGTGTTGTTGAAATTAAAAAATATATACTAATACCTTATATTTTACTAATTGAATTTTACATTATGTTTTCCATTATTTATTAATTTATTTTATTATTTATCTATTTATTTATTTACGGCTTTTAAACAATGGAAGAAGAATGATAGATGCGTACGAAAGTATTTATATTTCTATGGCAATATAAAACAAAAGTTCGTTAGACCGAGCTCCGCCGCTGGTTTGTAGTCATGTGTTTGGACTCTGTCTTAGATGCAAATAAACATTCGGAAACCTGTCAGGTAACGTGATAAAGGAAGTTCAAAAACTTTGTCCAGCAATTAAAATACAATACACAAAAATTTTTCCTGCGATTTAGTCTCCCTCTCGGTATCGTTCTTTAACTAAGATTCAGTATAAAATGTGATGTTAGAAGTAAGTAGTTAGAATTTTTCATCATCTAATAACGCTAACTTTGTTAGTGAAACGATCATGTCTTTAAAACGATGTGTTGTGGTGATTTGGGTTCTCCAAGGGTACTTATGGGAATTAATTTCGAACTTACGTGATTATTATAATTTTACGCAATCATAAACCTTCCCATCGGAATTCACTGAATATTTAGTCACAAACATACTTTAAATTTAATCTCATAATTATAGAAGACATTGTATAATTCCGGGTAAAGCAATAATTTTGTTTGTGTTTATGCTTGCTTTACTATCAAAATAGACCAGCGCTCGGGAAAATGATTCAGTTAAACTATGTAAACCACACCCCGGAGATTTCAAACAAAGAAGCTCTCTGCCATAGGCTTATTTCTCGTATATAATTTTATGCTCTTCTGATTTTAATGGAGCCGTGCAAGATTATGAATGGGCATAGATTTAAGTCATTAAATTTTATTCCGCCGCCCCCTAATTTTTAATATCACGGTGAATATGTAAATAGAACATTGTTTTTTTTAATTAGAAGGTATCCAAAATTGTGCCTTATAAAAAGTGTTTTATACAGTGTCTGGTGTATAAGCAAATTTTTTTAAAAATCAAAATAATGAAATGGTATATACCTATTTAAATGGCCACAATAAATTTGTTGAAAGACAAATAATATGGAAAAACGAATAGCTAATACTTATGCATGGTCCGACAACAGGGTCAAAGATTGATTGGCAATTCTTAGATGTAATAATCCTCATAATATCCTAGTGATGGGTCGTTATTTAACTGTCAGCTATTTTTAAACGGTTACCGAGCCGTAACGGTAACCACCAGTTATGGATATATAAAAATAACAGCTTAAAAAGTAAAGCTTTTTACACTAAACTAGAATTCGGAGTCGTGTCTGTTTCAGTTCTACTGCCACTAGGTTCGATGAATAAACATCGGTTTTCATCGGCAACTGTTATTTAACCATTTAACGGGATGAATAGCCTTGAGATTGGGAATGCTAAATATGTATGGGTATATAGTATACAGCCGACTGTACTTCATAACATTATTATTTATACTAGTGTGCTCGCTCTCGCTCACAGCTTTAGGGACGTAGGATCTTCGGTACAATAAAACGGTTTAATTTTAATTCTAACTTTAACCGGTTGTTGATGGGGATACGGCATACGGACACTACTACACAGAGTTATTCTGTTAAACTGAGAAGCTGTTATTTTTGAAACAGTTGAGTTTCCCACTAGTATGTAAAGCCAAATATTTAATAATAAAAAATGTTGGGTGAAAAGATGAATTTCTGTAAAAACGTGTTATTACTTTCACTATAGACAACGCAAATAGGGTTATTTCACGTGAAATTGAAGTACTTATTTATTTAAATTTATATACATTACCTAAGAAAACAGTAAACACGTCATTTTCGTTTGGCTGATAATAGTTATCAAATTGATAAAAAAATATAATGATACAACATTTTTTAATATCTATATACATTGACATATAAAAAGTTAAATATATATATATATATATATATATATATATATATATATATATATATATATATATATATATATATATATATACAGGGTGTTTCCAAATTGATGCGCAAAATTTTACAGGGTGATTCTTTGGCGAAAAATAGGGGGTGTCTTTTTATTAAGTTTTTCTTGAAACCCCTTCTCCTCCAAGTTACAGCCCTTTGAAATTTTTGAAACTAATTTTAAAACAACGAATATTAAAATAAGTAAATAAACAATTAATACTATATATCTTCCATTTTTTTTAAAACTCAAACTCAAACTCAATTTTTTATACGGTTGGCTGTTGTTTGCACAGTTTTTAAAAGTGGACTGATAAAGATGACCAGTGAACCGAAAATGTAACTAGAGATAGAGATCTTTCTAAGAAAGAACAAAAGCATAATGTAATAACAAACCCTATGTACAGAATAAAGGCAAATTTCTTTACCGAAATTTTATGAGCTGCGTTATGTTATGGAGTTCTTAGAATCACTCCCTGTGTAGCAATAAAAGTTCTAACGTCTAACGTCCCAAGACGTGATAAATAATGATATTAATTGATTCTTGCTGTGGCATTGACATTTACGTAAAGACCCCTCATAAAATAAATTTGTTAGAAATGACTAGTTTATAATTCCTAAAACATCTAAGTAAATACTAATATAAGACTCCTTTCTGATTTCTAAAAGTTTCACTTCAGAGTGGCAAAAGATTTACGACACGTTTATTATAATTTTTTAACCCTTTGTTTCCTTTTCATATCGACAAAATTTGAGATTTATACACTACGTGAAATAACGGGGTAAAAATACAATGCATTTATACTAGTGTGCTCCCTCTCGCTCACAGCTTTGGGAATGTAGGATACTATCGATCGACTATCCAGTTTAAAATAACTGAAGCCGTTATTTTCAACGCTTATTATTAAATAACGTTAACGGCTTCAACTGTTAACAGAAAATAACCGTTTTTCCCATCACTATAATATCCGCAAGAGTTGAAGCTACTAATTGTGGGGTCGGTTCCCGATGTAACTAAACGCCAACCAGGAATTATAATGTCATATGGCGTAATAAAAAGTAAAAGCCTTTCCGTAAAAGCAATATACAAAATGGAAAACACATTTCTTAGGTAGTGTGCTACGATGGTAAACCTGCATTGCCTGCTGATACAAAAGATACTTCACGCCAAAGAATTCATTAAATTTTTTGTTCGTTATAAGTCATGTTTTCTTAAATGGATATTGATAAATTTATAAAATCCGCACTTAGCCTCTATTATTAGTGCTAAATATGGTTAACATTAGCATTATCATTCAACATAAAAGGAGACCATATGCTTTGCAAGATAAAAAATACTAATAGTAGGAGCTGTAATTCAGTACTTCCAACTACGGGATGTATAGCGATCTGAAAAACGTTTTAACATTAACTATCGTTCTAATAAACGTAAGTTGGGGTTGTATTTTAGTTTTTTCTGCGTAAAAGTTAATCTTAGCATAAACCGGATCGAGTATTCCAAAACCCTCCAATTTGTTTAATGTTTGATTTAGATTTGAGAGAAGATTGGCATCGTGCGTATTCTGTGTTATCGGTTTTAGTAGGACTTAAATTTAAAATTTAAAAACAATCGGTCTTATACAAAGAAATTAATTATCACCGGCTTTGACCTAGATATTAGCTGCCACAGAATAGAATCATAGACAAGAGAAAGAAAAAAGAAAAAAAGGGACGCCATCTTGCACTGCGTGCGAGAGAACAAGAGGAGGGGCTACATCAACAAGCGGGTCCTCATAGCCACAGACCGCCAGGCAGCCCTTAAGGCCTGAGTAGCCCACTGGTAAATTCCAGGCTGGCAAGTGAATGCCGAGACGGGAAGAGCGACCTGGCTGGGCAAAATGAGGTCAACCTCATCTGGGTGCCGGGTCACCCGGAGGTCAAAGGCAACGAAGAAGCTGACCGTCTCGCCAAGAGAGGGTCAGCAGAACCATTTATGGGACCAGAACTGGTGATGCACGTGACGAAGCGCACTGCCAGGGGATCCATTAAGTCCTGGGTCAGAAACGAACATAAGGTGTACTGGGCAGACTGTCCTGGGCTCAGACATGGAAGTCAGTAATTAGGGAACCCAGTTTAAAAAGAGCTGTGGTGCTGCTAAATATCAGCAGAGAACAGCTCAACAACATAACAGGACTCTTGACGGCACACATGACCGTCAAGAAACACCTGCATAAAATGGGGCGGTTCGAGGGGGACCTAGTATGCAGACTCTGCGACGAGGGGCAGGAATCAGCCCAGCACATCTTGTAGTGTCAAGCACGGGACCGCAAAAGACAACTGATCTACGGACAGCCTAGGTCGGAGACAGAGCAATATAAAACTTCACCTTACCAATTACTGTGCAGACTAGTTCAAGGCACATAGATTTTGGAATGGGTGAAGTAGAAAAGACAAAGGGCATGCACAATAATCCAAAGTATGTGGTGCTATCGGGGCGGTAAAGACGCGGACGAGCCCTAAAAGAGAAAAGGAAATGAGGGTCCTTTGTCCAGACTCAGATGAACCCTGAAATTCTCCACTATAACAAAACCCCGGCACAAGTTACATAACCCCAGTAACTTAAGTAAGGAGGTAAGCATTCTTTGCAGAACTTAGACTGCCTAGCTATTAATAATTCTACGTTTGTGCCAGAACGTTAGTTAAATAACTAGAAATATAAGATCTCTCTGAGGCCTAGTGTTGAACACACTGAGACCTCACAGACGATCTCCGGCGAGATTTGGGGAGTAGGCAGATTGAGGCCCCGTAATCGAGCTACAACAACCTAACCTACCTTTATCCACCACTCTAAGGAGTAGGCAGATTGAGGCCTTAGAGTGTCCTTAAAGGAAATATCTTTACCTACCTTTGTCCACCACTCTAAGGTGTAGGCAGATTGAGGCCTTAGAGTGTCCTTACATATTTCCTTTACCCACCTTTTTCCATCACTCTAAGGAGTAGGCAGATTGAGGCCTTAGAGTGTCCTTACATATTTCCTTTACCCACCTTTGTCCACCACTCTAAGGAGTAGGCAGATTGAGGCCTTAGAGTGTCCTTACATATTTCCTTTACCCACAAAATTTGTGCCAATAGAGCTCAGCCACCTCTGTAAAGTTCATTGGCAAGATCTCTTTGATACAAAAAATGCAAAACTACCTGAGATCCAGTATAACGGAGCTGAAATAGTGGGATTTCCGGTAAAAATAAGCGGGGAAAGTTTGTTTGTGATGCTCCCTTTGGGTGCAATAAATTAACTGGCACTTAATAAAAACACATCTCGAGTTGTCAAGCGTTTAAAATATTTCATCCTCAGATGACGCTCGCGAGACGATCACTGGGTCTTTAAACATATGTTGTGGTGAATTGGGTCTTCCAAAATTGTTGTTATCGAACAGAACTTAAATGCATAATTTCGTTAACAGAAAAGTTTCGTTCGTCATTAGAAATATTACTTTTTTTGCATTATTTAACGCTATACGCAATCTTCACATTGCTTCAAATAGGGTAAGCAATAGAAATGAGACAAAATAATTTACTACAAATCAAGAGAACCTAATAAATTATTAAAGATTCAGACTACCTTAATCATCAACGTGTATCCTATCTAACGCATACAAGAGAGAATTTGGTTTGTTTCGGTTAATTTCGCTGTCCAGTTATGTAGAAAACTGACAGTCTGATGATAAATGGGGTCTACATTATGTATCATAGCATTAGAATCCGTTCCGACAAAAACATAAGGTTCTCAAGCTTCCTAGCATAACACATATTTAGCGCTGTCACAATAAATCTATTGCACCGCTATGCCCTAATAGTTTCCAATGAAATATAGGAGATGTAATCCATCTGAATTGGTTTACATAATATTCTAATAAGTCTACCCCCAGGCCTCGCAACCAGCTGCTCTACAAGCTACAACAATCGTAGGCGGGCACTGCTTGGGATATTATCACTCGATAAAATCATCTATTGCCTTGCCTCTGATGAAATATCTACAGAAAAATGGGCGTATAAAATAGATCATATTTAATATGATTATGCATATTTATTCAAATGCTAAGTATTGTGACAAGATCGGAATGATTCAACATTTATTTTTTATATCTTAGAGCATCTAGCAGCCAGTTTATTCGATTAGTCGAAGAATGTAGGTATCAAAAGATACTAGGCTTTCGTTGAACAATGGCCCAGACGGCAATTATTAATGATGTTGTCCAGTCATTGTCTGGTATCACTATGTTTGAATATTCAGTCAGGAATAATGTATACAAAATGAATATTTAAGCCTTGTGTTACAGGTCTTTTGACTCAAATTTAATAATCCTTTGATTATGTTAATTGATGAATGGGCCATTCCTGTACGAGGACATCAGTTTTGAACGCCCACTATGAACCAGTGTAATGTATTATTGTTAGCTTAAACGAGCCAATCAAAATAAATTGATTAAATATATTTATGCAAATCATGGAGCTGCCAAGTCCAATCTTAACTGAATGATTATCAGCGATAGCAACCCACGTGATAAAAATAAATCTGTTAGATAAGAGATATGTTGCAAACGCAAATGATAGAAGCCCGGACGCAGCAAGTGCGTTAGGGTAGTGAATTTTCATAGAAATGATCTGGCACAAAATATTTTATTATAACTTTTTTTTCTTGTAACATAGAAATCTAAATTTTGGTGTATAGTTTCTTTTTATATCGCAAATCTACCTACCAAATTTCGTTATTATAGCTTTTTTATTTTGTGAGATAAAAATTTTTTTCGAATGAAAACTCAAAATTTTCCCGATAAACCTTGTCCGATTTTCACGACTAACAAACTTATCCAAGCCATTTACAAAAGAAAGGTACATGCAAAATTTTATTTTTTGAGTTATCAGCGTGATACATACATATATATATATATATATATATATATATATATATATATATATATATATATATATATATATATATATATATATATATATATAAACATATAAAAATTGAAACTGACCCCGGATATGGGTTCTAGGGCTCCTAGTTCGCGCTCATTTGCAAAAATTTTGCAAAATTCAAAAGTTGAGATCTCCCCAATAGTGAATTTTTTCTACAAAAATTCACTAAAAACAGTCGATGGTAATGTAAATATTACACTACTGTAAAAAGTTTGGATTTGGTTAAATAAAATTTATTTACGATATTTCAATTTTTTTCGAAAGAAAACTCAGAATTTGTCCGGAAAACCTTGTTCGATTTTCTTGGCTAACGAACTCATCCAAGCCATTAATAAAAGAAAGGCACTTGCCAAGTTTCATCGAAATCGGTTAGTAATTTTCTGAGTTAGCGGTTGGATACATACATACATACATACATATATATATATATATATATATATATATATATATATATATATATATATATATATATATATATATAACATATAAAAATTGAAACTGACCCCAGATATGGGTTCTAGGGCTCCTAGTTTTGCAAAATTCAAAAGTTGAGATCTCCCAAATAGTGAATTTTTTCTACGAAAATTCACTAAAAACAGTCGATGGTAATGTAAAAATTACACTACTGTAAAAAGTTTGGATTTGGTTAAATAAAATTTATTGACGATATTTCAGTCTTTATTACATTTTTGCTACATATTACAAGAAAATTCACTAATGAGGAGATACTGGCTTTTGAATTTTGAAAAAATTTCTTCAAATGATCACAAACTAGGCCCCCTAGAACCCATATCCAGGGACAGTTTCAATTTATAAATATATATATATATATATATATATATATATATATATATATATATATATATATATATATATATATATATATATATATATATATATATATATATATATATATATATATATATATATATATATATATATATATATATATATATATATATATATATATATATATATATATATATATATATATATATATATATATATATATATATATATATATATATATATATATATAACACACCGATAACTCAAAAAATAATGGGTCGATTTTGATCAAATTTGTTAAATACCTTGCTTCTTTTACAAGTGGCTTGGACCAGTTCGTTAGCCAGGAAAATCGGCCCAGGTTTTGCCGGAATATTTTGTGTTTTCTTTCGAAAAAAATATTATCTCCGTAAATAACAAAACAAAGGCACCCAAATTTGATACCCTATTTCTGCAAAAAAGGGCATCACACGTACCAAAATTCAGATCTCTATGTTAAGAGACAAAAAAGTTAGATTTTTAAATAATGAAATCTAAGAAAGTTAAAACGCCAAAATTGATAACTATGGTAGGAGACGAATGTGAGTAAAAAATACGACACGAAATGACTAACAAGTTCCTGGTTATGTGTCTCTACGTCGTTATTTTCCTTTTTTCCGTTAAAATATGAGCAAAAACCATTGTAAATAAAAATTCTTTGGTGTAAACAGTAAAGACGTTAGACAATTAACATACTACCGGGTATACCTGCTAGTATGTCATGTCAAACCTAGCCGAGTGGGATAAGCCCTGTACATCCGATAATCGAGTCCTATATAACAAGTTCTAATCCCAGTTAGTGACTTCACTTTTTATAATTCATTTCATTTTACTGTTATCTGATTAGATTGTTGTTATTCCGTTATTCCGATGAATTTTTTTGCGAGTTTTTGTATAAAAAATTATTTAATAAAGAAGAGATGAAAACTTTTAAGGTTTAATTCAATTTGAATAGCATTTCTGGTTGTTTGTTGTTGCTGTAACTTATTAAAACCGTTCCATATTTAATACAGTCGTAGAGTTTTCCCGTGGCTTAACAAGTGCTTGTTTTAGTGAATTTTCTTTGAAAAAATTCACTAATAAGGAGATCCTGCGATATCCAAGGCCAGTTTCAATTCTATATATATATATATATATATATATATATATATATATATATATATATATATATATATATATATATATATATATATATATATATATATCTTGCAAATAATTGGTTGAAATGCAAGCAATTAATACAATTAGTTTTGACTTTTGGCACCATTTGCATGTGACTTATTTCCAAAGCTCAAAAACATTTCAAAGATACCTAAGTGGTTCCTGACAAACCACAGAGTCATGGGTGCCGTTACGAAGCTGTTCGAGGACCAACATATTTTTAAAGGGCCTAAATGTGCTTTAAACTTGAATGTTCTGCTTTTTGCAAGATTATGTTGAATACAAAAATTGGTTAAAAAAATATGAGATACGTTTTATGTCGTTTGCTAAGTGCTTTTCAATACACCTTATTGCTTCATTCTTAATTAAGAAGAAGACATTTACGACAGCGAAAAGATATGTGGTAACATAATTATGATATCCCAAAGAACGCTCTTCCATCACATAATTATAAACATATACTAAGAATAATTAGAAACTATATTTAACTTCCGATGAGAAATTGCTACTGTCTGGTTGAAATGTTGAACGAATTAGAATATTAATTAGTACAAATTTACGTTGACTGTTATGATTAGTTCAACCTGTCAAATTGTACAAGATAATAACTACAATTTGTACACTACATTAGTCACAGTATTTTATAATTCCGAAAGCGCTCAAAATAAGAACGTGACAAAAGTTTGCAACGAAATAGAATAATCTAATTATATCCTTTAAGTTTTTTAATCAGTGAAATTAAGTAATTAGTTGGCGTGTGAAAGTAACTAGATTTACTTATACGGATTGACAAAACTTTTTATTTGTAAAGAAAGCCAATGATATACGACGAACTAAGTGAAGATTGGAACCTATGATGAGCACTGATAAGTACACTTGGAGAATCCAAATCACCATAACACATCTTTTTAAAGACCTAACGATCGTTCTTCTAACAAAGTTAGCTTCATCAGACGATGAAATATTCATCGATGAATATTTCATCCTCTGATGAGGCTGACTTTGTTAGCAAAACGATCGTTGGCTCTTTAAAAAGATGTGTTGTGGTGATTTGGATGCACCAAGTGTACTTATTGAAGCTAACTTTGTTAGAAAAACGATCGTTAGGTCTTAAAAAGACGTGTTATGGTGATTTTGGTCCTCCAAGTGTATATGACGAAGATACCAATTGGTTGCCTTTACAAAAATATGTCTGGATTTAATAGAAAATTAAACTGATATGATGTAAGATCATACCGTTTTTAGTTTACAGGACGAAGTGCCATAAAACAAGAGGTAAAACATATCAGAATGACGTGTGCGTAAATGACGGAAGTGTTTGCACACATATAATTTTTTTAGTAAAAACATAGAAACACGACCGTTATATAGCTGACTAACATTAGCTGTCTCTAAACAGATTCATTTTTATAAAACCAGAAGATGAATTCGTTCAAAGGAAATTCTTTATTAGTCATTCTAAAAAATTTGATGGTTAAAAATTAGTCCTTTAAAATTCCAACAATATGATAAAGAAGGCATCAATAACTCTGGCAGACATGGAGAGGTCAAAAGCCGATCTTATAAAGTATGAGTGAAACGTAAAAAATTGATTGTTTGGCAAAATCTTAAATGGGTGAGAAAAGCAGACAAGCCGGGAACTATTCATCTTGTGATGGTACAAAGAGAAGCTAAATTTCCAACTTTTTTTCTTAATGAACGGAATAATCTCCGGGAACGGTTTCTCCTAACTACATTTGCATTTTTACGTGACGGTGAATGATTAATGAAGAGAGGGGTAACATTGTTTTCGATATTGAAATAAAATCAATAACCTCACGCCAGCCGCCTGCATGAATGGGCAACCAGGAAGTCTTGAACAAAGACATCCGTCTCTGTCAACAATACTGAATACAACATGAAGCTCTGTTTGTTCTGCACATGTAAATATTCGTTTTCTAGTACATATCCATATATCATCTCTATTTTTAACAAACTTGTTACAACTGAAAAATGAAGTTCATAAACAATATGGGGAAAACTGATCAAAATATACGTGTACTTAGGCATAATAATATGGTATTACCTTATTTACTACTTTTTTGTTGTTGTTGAAATTTACAACATTTTTGACCTAGAAACAACTCACGTTGGTTGTACTTCTTTCTGAAGGCGTAAATGGTTTTATATATTTCAACAACACACCACGAGGGATTACCTCCTAAATACTATCGTACTGTGGCTGTCGACAGGGAGGAAAGTGGAAACTTATTAATTCTGAACTTGAAGGTTTGGAGGTTTGGAGGAGAAAGAGAAACATGTACCGGCAAGGAATTCCACAACTTGGAAGTCCTGGGGACAAAACAGCGGACATAACAAGATATTTTAGGACTGGTGACCTTGACAGTAAAAGGGTGCATTCGCTCTGTCCCCCTGGTAGATCTGTTGGGGGCAGCAGGTGGAGGAACTGTGGACAAAATTTCCTCTGAGCAGTGCCCGTGCAGATATCTATAAAAGAGAAAGGTCACCAACAGCACGTCAGTGGGCAAGGAATGGCAGCCTTTGGGTGAGGGTAGGGTCACCGATAAGACGTATAGCTCTCTTCTGAATGGGGTCCCGGATAGCGAGTGTAGAAGCGGTAGCGGTACCCCAGATGTGGGAGCTGTATTCGAGATTTGGCCTTATTTGTGAAGTATATAAGGTATAGAGATTAGCTGGTGAAAATCATTTGCGAGCCCGGACGAGGAAACCTAATTTCTTAGCAGCCGCTTCTGAAATTGATGTGACATGTTGGTGCCAATTGAGATTTCGATCCACAGAAATACCAACAAGTGAAAAGGACTCATTACTTTGAATAACTTGGTTGTTCATTGTGATGGGTCAAGGGCTGGTGTATCTCTTATGAGATAGAAACCAAGACTGAGATTTGGTGGAGTTGCATTGTACAAGATTTCTACTTCCCCAGTCTAATATTTTTTGGAGATCCACAGAGACAGAACCCTCCATGAGTCTGCGATCCTATATTTGAGTGGAGGGTGCTGTCGTCCGCATAACTGTGAACTGGGTTGGATGTGCTAGAGAGGAGGTCATTGATGTGGAGAAGAAACCAAATAGGGGCTAAGGCTGAGCCTTGAGGGACTCCTGCATTAATTGGATACCGTTTAGGGGAATGGCCATCCAGAACCATAGAAATGATCCGGTTGGAGAGGAAATTTGTCCAGGTACAGAGTTTTGGTGGTAGGCCATAGGCCGAAAGTTTGTTAAGCAGCGCTGCGTGCCAGACCTGGTCGAATGCTTTGGATATGTGTAAAGCGACAATCTGGGATTCACCTTGTAGTTCCATAGACTTGTTCCAAGAATGGGTGACAAAGAAAAAGAGGTCGGCAGTTGATCTGCGCTAACGATATCCATACTGCCTGTCGTGGATTAACTGTGTATTTCAAGAAATTTTAGTAATTCTATGTTTATATACTTTTCCATCACTTTAGAGACGACTGAAAGGAGAGAAAGGGGCCTGAAGTTGCTAGGAAGCGCTTTGGATCCTTTGTTGGGGACGGGTTGTACTCGAGCAGTTTTCCAGTTACTAGGGAATATACCTCTTTTGTAAGATGTCTGAAACAGACGAGTCAGGACAAGAGCAAGTTCTGGTGCGCATTTTTTAAGAACAATTGCTGGGATCTCGTCAAGGCTGGTATTAAGAGAAGAGATCATCTTTCGACTTTTGAATTTTGAGACAATTTCTTCAAGTGAGCACCAATTAGGACCCATAAAACCCATATCCGAGGTCAGTTTAAATTTCTATATGTTTATTATATATATATATATATATATATATATATATATATATATATATATATATATATATATATATATATATATATACACATAGGTGTCACACCGATAACTCAAAACATCATGGGCAGGTTTTAATCAAATTTTGTGGGTACCTTCCTTCTGCAAGTGGCTTGGACAAGTTCTTTAGCCAGGAAAATCGGCGTAGGTTTTCCCGGAAAATTTTCTGTTTCCCGTCGGAAAAAAAATATCTCCGGAGATAACAAAGTAAGGGCAACCAAATTTGTTACACCTGTTTGTATTAGTAATAGTGCGGTGCTATCGGGGCGGCAAGGCCGCGGACGAGCCCTGAGGGAACAAAAAAAAATTAGTTATAGTGCCGCACGCACCAAAATTAAGGTTTGTAAGTTAAGAGACAAAAAATTTATAAGCATTTAAAGAAAAAAATTTGGCGTTTTCCTCAAAGCGTCAAGTCGCGATTTGCAACGTCAAAATTCACAACATTAGGCAAAGAACCTGAAAAAAATACGGAATGTGTAAAGAAAACGTCGCAAGAAGTGTGCTCTGCAAACCCTTAAGCTTCCGCTTCAACCACCACTGCCCTTCATTTTACTAAAATATTTTCAGAAAATTCATTTCAAATAGATCCTTTCTCCGATGCTTTGGCTTTAGGTTAAGTTAAGTTTCTGGTTCAACGGTCTATAATTTTTAACTAATTTTCGTAGAAAAAATTCGTTATTAATGAGACCGCGACTTTTCAACTTGAAAAATATTTCTCCAAATTAGAGAAAACTAGGCCTCCTAGAATAACTATCCGGGTTTACTTTCAGTTTTGATCTGTTTGCATATTTACAAGGTGACGTATTTCTACGATAAAGCTCAATATAAATGCAATTATACAAGATACGAGAAAATATTGTATACGTTAATTATAGTTTGTCTTTGGCTGCATCTTATAAAAATATTTTGACAATCACAGGCTGGTCATTAAGTCGTTGGTGATCCCTGCAATTGTTTTTTATTACAACACCCTTATGTTATTGTATTTTTACATTTTTTATCGAAATATAATGCATGTTTATAGGAAAAAAATCGTGACGCAGTGAATGCGTTTTGGTAGTTAATTTTCATTGAATCGTTCAAATTTCAATAACTCAATTTGCTATTAACCTAAGTTATGTTGGCTAGGAAGCCAGTCTTCTCGGAAACATTTAAAGTTTATTTTCGGAAAAGTTTAGTACATTTTCAAACAATAAGTAATTTTGATAAAATATGTTATACGGTTTCCACTATATAGGCTATATCCGTAACCAGATGATGCCTGCTTGCATTGGAGAGACATATTAGCAAGTTTATGAAAATTCACTTCCATAACGCACTTGCTGCGTCCAGACTTTATTTAAATAGTTTCAATTGATACGTAAGCTTCTAATGCACTTATGCCATGGGTTGGGATGGCTAGGTCTAAAGTTCCTCATAGGCTGTATATAAAATAAACAGAGAAGGAGAACAGTCTATTACAAGGAAAATGATTACGCATACTTTCCTTTAACACAATAGGCTAAAATTGGAATACCTATCAACTCAGGCGATTTATTACCGCACGCTGATTACGTTTTCCACCAAGAAATATTTTCGCATGTTCTGCACATAAAGCTGGGTACGGCGCAAGCAAATTTATGAAAAATTACAATCCCACATACCTGAAAATTGCTTTATAAGACTGGCTGTAACATATTTATGTAAGCGAATGACCATTCCCAATTATAGTTCACTTAACAAGAACTTGATGGCTATTCCTCGCAAGCCCGTTCCTGCAAGTCATTTATGGTAATGTCTGTGGTTTCTATTCCATTCTTTCCAACCACAAATTAAACTTGTACATATATTATGTAAGTGAGTCCGTTCATCAGGCTCCACCCACCATAGTTTATGGCATCGTTATGCCTTAAAACGAGAATAATTCATAAAAAAAAGTATAATAATAATAAATTCTGCAATGGAGCGGCGAATAAATTTTAAAATACAGTCTGACTGTTACAGGAATCGACAGCATCTATGGTAGTTGTTGAGTTATATATAGCTTTGAAACCTGATTGCATTTTATGAGGCAAGCTTGTGTTGTTTGAAGAATTCCTCAATTGCCTACTATATCAGTTCAGATATACATTATTCATATGGCTTAGATATTGATAGATATTACCTTTCTACGACGTTTCTCTTTGATGTGAAAATTTATTAGAGACGAACGCTGTTTCCAGACTCTAAACATTGTCGGATGTATCTTTGAAGAAACAAAACTCTCGGAAATAATATGCAATTATGTGATTTCTGATCATTCGATACGTATATCGACGAACGCCTGCTTATTTTGGAATAAAGCACTTTATAACAGTCAGCTTGTTTGAAACTTCAACAAACGACAAACAAAAATACACTTTTCCATATCTACATATTAACATAATTTAACGATATCAAAGAAATATATAGCTGAAATTAAAAAAAAATGTTTCAAGGCAAGTAAAGATAGACACGTACCTTGAGATTGTTACTACGATTGACACTAAATGTAGCAAAGAAATGGGAACGATTGCGAGCATTCCATAGCAAAGTAACGACACTAAAAAACGTTTTAAATTGGAGATGAGGAAAAGCTTGCTTGAGTCACAAGTAGAAGACAAGAAGCTGGGGATTTGAATAAGCAAGACGCAAAGAGAATAAACAAAATCCTGTTCTCACTGTAAATCGTATTAGGTTGGACATAAGGAAGCAATCACTCAAGTCATAAGTATCGAGTGCTTTAATGTATGGGGCGGAAATCTGGACCTTGGGATAAGCAATACCTGAAGTTAATAGACAAATTCCATTTTAACTTGAAAGATATTCATGGATTATGGAATGTATGGGAAGTTAGAGAAGTCAGGATTTGTATCCCTGTACCATATCATGTAATAAATCCCAGAGAAGAAATATAAAGTATCTCTGTAGGATCAGGTTCGTCTTAATTTTACTCCAATATTCTTTATTGTCCATTTTACTTATCCAAAAATTAAAATTCAGTTAATGAAATTTTTATTTTATTTACGTCAAACCAAGAAGTGTTGATCACTACTTTATTATCTGTAAAAATTTAATGAAGGAGTTTTGATTTTTTCTTTAGAAAGTTATAAAATGATTGAATTATACTTGTAAAATGTTCAATACAATGTAAATCTCTTAGAAAAAACGACTACTTCAACTGTATCGTTTATGGATGGTTAAGAGCTGCTTTTTAACTTTCAAATGAAATTCTTAGCTTTAAGAGGGCTAATTGAATTTTTTTATTAATTTTATTGGCAGTTAGATACATTGATACATAAATTACACCATATAAATAATAGAAAGAAAAAGTTAATAGTAACTATCAGACCACCAAAAGGCAGAGTTAGCAGCGAGGTCCACAGAACTCCATGGTCTCTTCCACTATTCTGAATAATCTGTAGTCTTGTTATGTCAGCCCTAGTCAAAGCAGGCGAGAAAACTGGGCTGGCAAAGTTCAGATAAAACACTACAAGAGCCTCGCATAGAATTGCCCTACTTTTCCTATCCTACTAGCATATATTAGCTTCAAGCAGCCAAAAGCTCTACGTAAAAGCCGGTTTACGTGCCCCGTATATCTCATCGTGTTATTCACTAAAGGTCCCAAGTTGACTCCACTATCCAATATTTTTAACCGAGTGGTGTTAACTCTCACATCCACGAGTCTGCTTATCCGTGATATCGTGATTTTAATCTCAAACGGTAATAACTGATTTTGTTTCATTTACACTTAAACAAAATTTATTTATAGTGCCCACTACCCGGATAAGATCGCTGTTGACTCTTGCCATCGCAGACATCATGTTCTCCGCCAGGAATGAAAAATAGACCTGCGTGTCATCCGCATAGACGCGACAAGAACAATATTGCAGCTGTTTGTGAAACTCAGATGTATATAAGTTAAACAATAAAGGTCCCAGAATGGACCCCTGTGGAACACCATTCCGAAGACCAATAAGACTGGATATAGCACTCACAACCTTTACTGCTTGCTTCCTATCCTGCAACTATTTACCAATAAGCTGGATTGCAGACGCAGCAAAACCGACATGGTGCAAGATTGCAAGAAGCAGCCTATACTTAAGCCTATCGAATGCTTCACTTAAGTCTAAAAGTATTAAGGCGACTAATTTTTTATTGTCCATAGAATTCAGTATATCATCAGTTACCTTCAGCAATTCAGTGGCACAACTATGCCCATTTCTAAAGCCAGATTAAGTAGCTGGGTATATATGTTCCTGCAGATGAGTCTTTCTCTGGGAGAGAATGATTTTTTCAAAGACCTTAGCCAAGACACAAAGAATGCTTATAGGCCGCAAGGAGTTATAATCTACAGGCCTACCAACTTTAGCTACAAGGACTACTAACGCCTGTTTCCATATTTCTGGAAAAACTTGGTTGGTAATGCAACAGTTGAAGATATGGCAGAAATAGGGCAAAATAGTGGGACAAGAATATAGAAGCATTACGACACTTATACCATCAACACCAACATACAGGCACTAGGTTAGGTTAGGTTTGAATGTGAGTGCTAACCCCCTATATATTTCTTCTTCATTGGTCGTTCTAATCTCCAAAGATTTGTTTTATTCCGCCTGTTTATTGTTTTATTATTTTTTCGAGCCATATACGTGGGTAGATATATCAGTAGCCCGAGGCTAAATCTCACCAGGTCATGTGACAGTAATCAATAAATTTTTTGACTGTTTTATATATACTTTTTTTATTAAGAAGCGACTATTCTTATTATCATCAAATAGAATTTTTTATTGTTTCTCCAGTCCCGCTGACTAAGTATTGGTCATTTAGTCTTGATAAGTACAACTGAAGAACCCAAATCACCATAACACATCTTTTTAAATACCTAACGATTGTTTCACTAATAAAGTTAGCGTCATCAAATGATGAAAATTTCTAGAATATTCCATCCTCTGATGATGCTAACTTTGTGGTTAGGTCTTTAAAAAGATGTGTTGTGCTGATATGGGTTCTCCAAGTGTACTTATCAGTGCTCATCACGGGTTCCAATCTTCACTTAGTCATTTAGTCTTGATTTTGTCTTTCGCTCTTCGTCTTGCTTTTGCAATCGTAACAGAATCTCGGTCTTACAAAATGTGTAAGAACCAAAACTAACACTTAAATACAAAGACTGGTTTTGCTTGTTACTTAATACAATTATAAGAAATAACTTACTCTAGTTCTGATGCTAAGAACGGTCCCTTACCTGAAACAAAGAAAAATTTATTAATAAAAATCATTAAGAAAACTATTGAAGTACCAAAACAGATATAATAACTGAATTTTATAAAACAGTAAAACTGAAAATCAACACAGTTCTAACAAATACACCAAAACAAAAACCACGCTAAATACAAACTTAAAATGAAAATTTCATACATAATGGGTTATCAATTTTGGCATAGGCAGAAAATACGTTGTCACCAAAATTTTTTAAGAAAAACATAACTCTGGCGGGTACATGTGACTTTTTGAATGAAACACAGGTTTTTTGACACAAAATCATTTTCTTTCGCAACACAGTCTCCCTTGAGCTCTATACACTTCATCCAACGTTTCTCCAGCTTTTTTTATCCCTTCCAAAAAACAGGATTTGTCAAGGTTTTCAAAATAGGTATTTGTTTGTGAGATAATTTCATCATTGGCGTTAAATATCTTTCCGCCGAGCCTTTTATTTAAGTTTGGAAACAAGAAATAGTCACTCGGAGCTAAATCCGGAGAATAGGGCGGATGAGGGAGCAATTTGTAGCCCAATTTATCCCAATTTATGCAATTTCGCCATGGAGACAACACATGTGTGCACCCTTGCATTGTCTTGGTAAAAAGAACTTTTTCCTTGGCCAAATGCAGCAGTTTTTTTTTCAAATCGTCATTGAATCGGTCCGATAAGTTGGTATAATATTCGTCATTGATTGTTCTTCCCTTCTGAAGGCAATCAATGTGGATTATACCGCGTGCATCCTGAAAAACAGTCGCCATTACTTTATTGGCTGACAAACCCACCTTGGTTTTCTTCGGCGCCGATTCGCATGGAGAAACCCACTGTTTTGACTGCTGCTTGGTCTCTGGTATGTTGTGGTGAATCCATGTTTCATCCACGGTTACGAAAAGGCGCAAAAACTCGTCTCTATTGCATTTGAACAAACACTCCTTCGAAGTTGTCACACGATTGCGTTTGTGGTCGATTTGTGAGCAAACGCGGTACCCATCTTGCGGATAGCTTTCTCATACCCAAGTGATCATGCAAAATCGAAACCACTGAGCCATGTGATATGCCTATGGCTTCCACAATTTCTCGCACTTTCAATCTCCGATCGGCCAACATCATACCGTAAGGTTTTTCAATTGTTTCAGGTGTAGCGACCTTAGCTGGGCGTCCAGAACGTTCGGCGTCATGTGTGCTTGTACGGCCGCAACGAAATTCAGTAAACCACTTTTTTACCATGTAAATTGATGGCGCAGAGTCCCCATAGTATTTATCAAGTTTAGCCTTGGTTTGAGTGATGTTTTTTTCCGCAAAAAAATAATGTTTGATGAGCACACGAAATTCACTTTTTTCCATTTTCGTTAACAAACTAAATGATGCAGCTTGTTCAAAATTTAACAGGAGAGTCAACTGACAGATGCTTGTTAACAGGAGCAGTGTTGCCCTTTCTGTAAAGAGGCGGGAAATTCAAAAACTCCCGAAATTATTGACCCGCCCTCATATATATATATATATATATATATATATATATATATATATATATATATATATATATATATATATATATATATATATATATATATATATATATATATATATATATATATATATATATATATATATATATATACATATACATATATATATATATATATATATATATATATATATATATATATATATATATATATATATATATATATATATATACATATATATACATATATATATATATATATATATATATATATATATATATACATATATATATACATATATATATATATATATATATATATATATATATATATATATATATGTAACACACCGATAACTCAAAAAATAATGGGCCGATTTTGATCAAATTTCGTATGTACATTCCTTTTGTAAGTGGCTTGGATAGGTTCGTTGGCCAGGCAAATCGGACGAAATTTTTGGTTTCTTTCGAAAAAAAAAATATTAAAAAAAAATAAAAAAGCTATGATAACCAAATTTGGTAGATAGGTTTACGATATAAAAGATAAACTAGACACCAAAATTCAGATTTCTATATTACAAGAAAAAAGTTATAATAAAATATTTAAATAGCCAGATAATTTCTATGAAAATTCACTACCATAACGCACTGGCTGCGTCCAGACTTTTTCCTCTTTAAAGATCTACGAATGTTTTTTTTACCAATGTGGCGATGTAATTAGGTTTTTTTTTTTAGAAGCAGTGGTTGTGTTCGCATGTGTATGTGCATATGTGTGTGTGTCTCCTTTATGCGTATAATATCTCTTGGATATGACGCAAGAAGTTGCAAAATAATGCGTCTTTTTGTGTCCGGCAGTATTAACTGTAGTTCAGTTATTGATAAAATAATTGATGTTTTACAACAAGAGTGTTTTCTAAAGTTGTTCTTTGTGTAGACTTCTGTCCGAAGAAGTGTCAATTTGACACAAAATATATAGAGCATGTTATAACCAAGAACCTACTTTTCTTATTGCACCTATTATAATAAGGTCGATTTCCCTTAAAGTCGAAAAGTGCACTTCAGTCAAATTTAAAAAAGGTTTTTTTATGTTTGTCATTTAATAATTAGTTTGGTAGAACTCATGTTATATCCTTGAGAATGGAATAAATTTTTCCGAAAGCTCGGCCTATAATAAAGAGTTTTATTTTGCAACTGACGGCTTTCCCACAATTTTTTGATAAATAACACTATTACCGTCACGAAAAACTTTATATATATATATATATATATATATATATATATATATATATATATATATATATATATATATATATAAAGTTTGAAAGTGACCTCGAATTTGGGGGTTCTAGGTGCTGTAGTTCACGCGCATTTCAAAACATTTTTAATAACTCGAAAGTCGTTACGTCACTATTAGCAAAATTTCCAGTATAAAAATTCGCCTCCATAACGCATCTAATACCTCTATACTTTTGTGTTATAGGCAGAAAATAGCACAAATATCATTTATCATTGGCGACTCTAACGCGATTTTAACAAAAGTAAGCCTCTTTATAATTAATTTTATTTTAGAGACTTATTTACTTGTGGTAGTAGAAAGCTTCCGCCGTTAGAGCTATTGTTTGACGAAACCTATAACCTTTACGCCACAAAGAAATATTATGCCGGTTTTGACTTAATTAAATTTAGGCGACAGGCTAGTTGAATGTCAGCTTAATTAAGTTAATCTTAAAAATCACTTTCGGTCACATTTTATGGCTTAATTAAAAATAAAATAACAGACTTTATATTATCTCTAATTGGTCAAGTAGCTACCATAATAGTATATAGATTTCCTTTTTTAACTTCTTAAGTTGTAATCAGTATGCGGTAAGTTCCTGGAGTGTAGCAATAAAATAGAATAGAATTTTATTTAAAATTAATTCTTTATTACCACTGTTAAAAGCAACAAAAAACTCTAGTCGGCTTACATAAAATTATACAATAGCTATCATATTAATTTAGTAGTATATGCAGGAATTTGTGTGTCTAATAATATTGATCTGAAACTCTAAACACCTGAAGAACAATTCTTTTAACAAGGTTATCAGAAAAAATTACAAGACACAAAAAATAATATTTTTTTAATTGCTAAATGTAGCACGCATTTGTTTTTTGGCCCAAAAATTGGATAGCCTCTACATACCTACAGATTTTTGTGTCTTGGTTTCTATAATTGTGGCGCCTAATTAGCAATACGTTATAAACATGATTTTAAAAATTGTATTTTGAGTCGCCATGTCAATATGGACGAAATATGGGTCCATTATTACAATCCAGAGACTAGAATTGAATTGAAATAATGAAAGCATTTCGGTTCTCATTGGCATAAGAGAGAGTGTTCCAAAGTCGGCTGGCAAGGTCCTGGTTAAGTTATCTGTGACAACGACGGAATAGTAGATTTTCTGGAACAAGGTAGAATTGTCACGGAAGCAAAATATAGTGAGCTGCTACCTAAATTTAATAGGAAAATTGTAAAAAAAAACACCGCTTAAGGGATGTATTTTTTTTTCAAGACAACGCCGCTGCTAACAATCCCTTGCTTGCACAATGCATCATTGATGAAGTTGGTTTTGAATTGGTTGACTACCCGCCCTATTCTCCGGATTCAACACTTTTAGATCATTATTCATTCCGAAAACAAACAAAAAATATATTAAAAGATACACGCTTTTCGATAAACAGTGGAGTCGTATATATATATATATATATATATATATATATATATATATATATATATATATATATATATATATATATATATATATATATATATATATATATATATATATATATATGCCGTAGAGAATGGTTTCTATTATAAGTTTAGTAGTAGTAGTATTTTTACGTCAGTGAAAGTGCCATGTTTTTGGGATGTTCCATCGGTGGAAGGTAGAAGTTATTAATAAATAAAGAAGAATAATGCTTAATATCTCAGAATTTAAGGTGACAGTGCTGCAGTGCCGGATCTGCCCCCACCCCCCTATACATAGTTATCATGGGGGACGCCAGGCTAGGCCTATACAGACTAGCCTGCAATGATGGACTGAAGATCAACCCAGGTTATAGGGGCCACTGCAAAATTCAGGAGATCGTGAAGCCAGCCCATGCTTAAAATGAGGTCAGACTTCGCGAGCCCGCGAATCTGCAGGGAGAACAATTTTACGGTGGAAATCCCCGACCGCGAGGCATGGCGGGAGGAGACGCCGGGCCTGCAACGAGACGCCCTCGTCTGGTTCACGGACGGCTCCGGTGGGGAGAAGGCAGGTGTTTATTCGGAAGGACCGAGGGTAAGTCATAATATTTTCCTCGGAGCTCATGCAACGGTCTCTCAGGCCATTCTGCACTGCGTGCGGGAGAACAAGAGGAGGGGCTACACCAACAAGCGGATCCGCATAGCCACAGACAACCAGGCAGCCGTTAAGGTCCTAAGTAGCCCACGGGTAAATTCCAGGCTGGTAAGTGAATGCTGAGACGAGACGAACGACCTGGCTGGGTAGAATGAGGTGACCCGCATCTGGGTGCCGTGTCACTCGGGGGTCAAGGGCAATGAAGAAGCTGACAGGCTTGCGAAGAGTGGGTCAGCAGAACCACTTATGGGACCAGAACCGCTCCTGGACGTGACGAAGAGTACTGCCAGGGGATTCATTAAGTCCTCGGTCAGAAACGAACATGAGGTGTACTGGGTAATCTGTCCAGGGCTCAGACATTGGAAGTCAGTAATTGAGGAACCCAGTTCAAGGAGAGCTGTGGATCTGCTAACTCTTAGCAGAGGACAACTCAGGAACATAACAGGACTCTTGACGGAACACTTGGCCGTCAAGAAACACCTGCATAAAATGGGGCGGTTTGTGAGGGACCTGGCATGCAGACTCTGCGACGAGGGGTAGGAATCAGCCCAGCATATCTTGTGCGAGTGTAAAGCTCTGGACCGCAAAAGACAACTGATCTACGGTCAGTCTTGACCGGAGACAGAGCAATATAAAACTGCACCCTACCAATCACTGTGCAGATTAGTTCAAAGCGCAGTGATTTTGGAATGGGTGGAGTAAAAGACTAAGGGCATGCACAATAAGCCAAAGGCTGCGGTGGTATCGGGGTGGCAAAGCCGCAGACGAGCCCTAAGGGAAAAAAGGTGACAGTGAAATGGTACCAATAATCCATAAAACACAAGGAAAATTTTCATAGATTCTTTTAGAAAGTAGTATAAGACAAAGATAGGTTTTGTAAAAAGTATTTCAATCTAAATAACGTGCCTTTTATTTTAAAATTTTTCGGTGAAATTGTTTTTTTTTTTAATTTTCATTTATTTTCTATTGCATTATGTTTTTCCTAACATAATATAATTATTATGTTTTATAATATAACAAACTAGTGTCATACATGTATATGCAAACATTCTAATAAAAATATAAGAGTCAACAGTTTGCTCAGTTACCACATTATTCAAACACAATAAAAAAAAGTTCTGGACGCAGCAAGTGCGTTATGGTAGTGAATTTTTATTAAATGCTTCAAACTTAGATACCTCAATTTCCGAAAAACTTAGAAAGTTGGATATTGGTGTATAATAAGGCCTTTTCCAAAACAATATGTCCGCCTAATGTCATTAAAATAGATTTGTAATTTTCGGGGAAAAAATTTTTTTTCGAAATAAAACTCAAAATTTTAATAACTCAATTTTCTATAAACTTAGCAAGTTAAATTTTAGTGTGTAGTAAGGTCTTTCCCAAGTCAATGTATCCACAGAGTTTCAGTAAAATAACTTTGTAATTGTCGGAGAAAAAAATTTATTTCGAAAGAAAACTCAAAAATTTTTCGGAAAACCTTGACCGATTTTCCTGGCTAACGAACTCGTCCAAGCCATTAATAAAGTAAACGCCCTTGCCTAGTTTCATCGAAATCGGTTACTTATTTTTTGAGTTACCGGTTGGATACATACATACATACATATATATATATATATATATATATATATATATATATATATATATATATATATATATATATATATATATATATATATATATATATATATATAAACATATAAAAATTGAAACTGACCACGGATATGGGTTCTAGGGGTCCTAGTTCCCGCTCATTTGAAAAAATGTTTGCAAAGTCTCACCATCGAATTTTTAATAAAAATTCACTAAAAATACGTGGACCCAAACCCGAATAAATTTACAGCATTCGAGTTACAGTACTCGAATAAAAACATTTTCTGGGTTTAGACTTAGACTTAAGGTTAGTTTCGGATAATTAACTATTATTATTTTTATACCTAGGTTTATTCTATATGGAATACAGATGACGTATGGAACGGTTTCAGCAACTAGGGCAACAAAAATTAATAAATGAATTTTTATTATTGAACATTTAATTATCTGTAATTAATAACTGAACTAATACATATATAATTGTATTATCAATCTTACTTGTACATGCATATTGCATATTTACTCTATCACTAAATAAATAAAACAACAAAAAACATTTTGGAATCATGGGCTTTATGATTTTCTAAAGTCGGTTGAAATAGATTTACCTCTGTTGGGCGAAACAAAAAGTCAGCCACTGTTGTTGCTACAAGAGATTAACACAACAACAACTTTGATGTTACTTTTAATGATTTCCTTTTATTAGTTGAATGAAGTAATCAAAAGAAAATGGAAGAAGAGAACGTCAAGTTTCATTAATTAAGTAATTACCTCCTTCTCTTTCCCTTCTTTACGATATCCAATCCACATTATATCTTTCAAGGTTCCGCGGGATTTGAATTCGAGCATCCAACCCTTCCAGTCAAGATAGAGAACGAAAGAGATGGCCCAAGTAACAGAGCAGGAGCGATCTATTGAAGCTCCCACTAGAGGTCGATGGCTACAACTTCGACCTTTCCTTTTATCCACCCAAAACTCGTCATACGTTTGACCCGGTTGAATTTAACCTTTCAATTATAAACTTGAATGATACATAAAAGTTTAAAACTCAGAGATCGATCTATCTGATATCAGACATGGAGTCTGGTGCTAGGTACAAGTTTCATATGACATAAAGCAGAATCATTACAAAGACCAAAACAAGAATAGCAAAGAGCTAGGCTCTAGATAATTATTTCGACAACGAAGTTGTCTTCATCAGGAGTTAATGCTAATGCTGTCTCCTCTGCTGATTTAGCGACAGCTCCCGATAAAGCAACTTCGTTGTCGAAATACTTGTCTAGTGCATAAACTGTTACTAGTTTTGTGGTTTTTGGGGAGGTTCTGCTTTGTTTTATGTTCCACCAACAGCGTAAAATGTCGGTCTTTTAAGTTTAGTATATTTAGATAGAATAACTCTTGCAAAACACATTTAAATTACCCTTACAAACTTGCGCAATAATTGATGCTAAAGCAGCCTAAAAATTATGTAAAAATTACCAAGAGAATTGTCAAGTTTCCAAAAGTATAAAACATTTATTGCTTGCGCAATAATTGTTGCTATACCGGCATTAAACAGCAAGAAGCAAAATAGATGGACAACTCGTCTATTGCGTAAGGAATGCAAATCACAAAGAAAGAGAAAATAATTACAAAAGATGCGCAGTGGAAATAAGCTAAAAATTAAAACGAAGATAACAAAACTAATGAAAAATGTAAGAATCACACACCAAAAATGGATGTAATGTTAAACAACCAATAAATTGTGGATATGGAAACATTAATGTACGACGGCGGGTCAATAAGTCCGTGACTTTTTGAATTTCCGTCCTCTTCACAGGAAGGGCAACAGTGCTCCTGTCAACAACCATCTGTCAGTTGACTCATGTCAAATTTTGAACAAGCTGCGTCATTTAGTTTGTGTTATATGGCAATTGAAAACAGACAACCTCTTGAGTTATAACGAAAACGGAAAAAAGTGCATTTCGTGTGCTCATCAGCAGAACAGCGCGCAGCCGGCAGTAAAGTTTTGCTTGTTGCTTGAAAAATCTGTACTGAAACTCATTAAATGTCAAAAATTGACGAAAAAGATGATGCTATTGGGAAAACAAGTGTTTTGAGTAGCTTTCCGTTTCAAATGAGGTGAAATGTCAACTAATGACAAACCTCACTCCTTTCGTCCTTTCATAGGTCGAACAGATGAAAATATTGGAAAACATCGCAAAGTCATCCTGGAAGATCTACTACGAATCATTGGCGAAGTTGTGGAGTTGTCGGGATTACCTTGGAATTCAGTTCAGCGGGTTTTAATATAAGATTTGGGGATAAAAGGGTTGGCTGCCAAATTCGTGCCTCAACTGCTATCTGTTGAACAAAAGCAAGGCTACGTGGAAGCATGTCGTGCTTTAAAAGAAAAGTTAGGAAACGACTCAAACTTTTTTGCCAAGATCATCACAGGTAACGAATCATGGTGCTACGGTGTCAATTCAACCCCACCAAATCACAGCCTTGCTTTCTATCTCATAAGAGATACACCAGTCCTAGACCCATCACAATAAACAATCAAGTTATTCAAAGTAATGAGTCCTTTTCACTTGTTGGCATTTCTGTGGATCGAAATCTCAATTGGCACCAACATGTCACATCAATTGCAGAAGCGGCTGCTAAGAAATTAGGTTTCCTCTTCCGGGCACGCAAATACTTTTCACCAGCTAATCTCTATACCTTATATACTTCGCACATAAGATCAAACCTCGAATACTGCTCCCACATCTGGGGTGTTGCTGCCGCTTCTACACTCGCTATCCTGGACTCCACTTAGAAGAGAGCTATACGTCTCATCGGTGACGCTACCCTCACCCAAAGGCTGCCATCCCTTGCCCACCGACGTGCCGTTGGTGACCTCTCTCTCTCTCGTTTATAGATATCTGCACGGGCACTGCTCGGAGGAGCTTTCTTCCATAGTTTCTCCACCTGCTGCCCCCAACAGATCTACCAGAGGAACAGAGCGAATGCACCCTTTTACTGTCCAGGTCACCAGATATAGAACATCTTGTTATGTCCGCTCTTTGGTCCCGAGGACTTCCAAATTGTGGAATTCCTTGCCGGCACATGTTTTTCCTTCTCCCCCGAACCTCCAAACCTTCAAGTCCCGAATTAACAAGTTGCCTCTTTCCTCCTTGTTGACACCCACGGTACGATAGTATTTGGGCTGTAAGCCTTCGTGGTGTGTTGTTGAAATTTAAAAAAAAACACGGAGGCGTTGCGTACATCACAAAAGACGATTTTCACAAATGTTTTGAACAGCAAACAAAATATTAGACAGGTGTAATAGTGTGAAATGTAAGTACTTTGAAGGGGATTGGTTTTTTGTTTGTTTTAAGAATTAAATAAATGCACCAAAACAAAATAAGTTCGGTTTATTTTGAGTAACCCTTCGTGCAATATCTTATTTTTCTAAACCACTAAAACTAAAATTAAATAAACAAATACAAAGTTCGGTTTATATTGGGTACTCTCTCGTATGTTCGGTATTTCACGTCATAGAAATTATGCTCCTGATTTGTAAGCGCTCTCTAAAACAAAGCATTTTTATCGAAGCAAAGCTCTTTTACCAACATAGTTCATCTATCAGCACTTTGGTTAACGTGGATGTTGTCTGTTTAGCATTTGTTTTGTCAGACATCCAATATAATTTTAGCGCGTGATAGAAAATGGTGAAATAAAATAGAATAATAGCATGCATAATGGGAGAGCAAAGAGAATGGCAATTTGCGGTCGATAGGACATTGGCAACTGACGTGATATGTTTAAAAATCCATTTACGCTACTTTAACCTCAAACATGTTCAGCGCTAAAATAAATTTGTTTGGCACGCATCGCTTCATAAAACTTTTCTAGCTATTTTGCTAACAGCCCTATTTTATTTACTAAACATACACGCCTTTTTTGATCGGTGAAAAGCTACAATAAATATTTACGCAAACAAGGGATGATTTTTTTTTGTTTTTGCAAAAAAACTGTTACATCAAACAATACGTTGTTGCTTTCTGTTTTAGTTCGTTTTATTAAATGATTGGACACTACTTTTCAGAATTACTCAAAACGTTTCCCTTGTAAAAAATTGCTACCTACATGATCGCCTAAACTTTAAACTATGCAAATCATTTGTAAATTTCCGAACCCGAACAGTCTTACTGCGTTATTTTTTATGGACGGTCGATGCCACCTTAGTTATAATAATTAATCATAATAAGTTTATTGAACAATATACACATTTTTTTATTACAAATGACTTATAAAATACATTAAAGCTGATTGTTCCATAAGATGAAAAGTCACTTAAGTCAAAGACTTGTTGGTGATACTCTCAATATAATTTATTTCTCAAAAATACCTAGTGCACATAATCTAAAACAACTGTAAAGAATCCAACTGGAGAAATAAAACTAAGCTACATAGTATTAAACCCGCTTCTAGCATATGTGCCCAACCATTTGGATCACTCAATTACCACACTTTTTTTTTAAATTTCAACAACACACCAGGAGGGCTTACAGCCTAAATACTATCGTACCGTGGGTGTTGACAAGGAGGAAAGAGGCAACTTGTTAATTTTGGACTTGAAGGTTTGGAGGTTCGGAGGAGAAGGAAAAACATGTACCGGCAAGGAATTCCACAACTTGGAAGTTCTCGGGACAAAAGAGCGGGCATAACAAGATGTTCTATGTCTGGTGACCTGCACAGTAAAAGGGTGCATTCGCTCTGTTCCCCTGGCAGATCTGTTGGGGGGCAGCAGGTGGGGTAACTATGGAGGAAAGCTTCTCTGAGCAGTGCCCGTGCAGATATCTATAAAAGAGAGAGAGGCCACCAACGGCACGTCGGTGGGCAAGGGATGGCAGCCTTTGGGTGAGGGTAGGGTCACCGATGGGACGTATAGCTCTCTTTTGAATGGGTGTCCAGAATAGCGAGTGTAGAAGCGGCAGCTGCACCCCAGATGTGGGAGCAGTATTCGAGGTTTGGTCTTATTTGTGAAGTATATAAGGTATAGAGATTAGCTGGTGAAAAGTATTTGCGAGCCCGGAAGAGGAAACATAATTTCTTAGCATCCGCTTCTGCAATTGATGTGACATGTTGGTGCCAATTAAGATTTCGATCCACAGAAATGCCAACAAGAGAAAAGGACTCATTACTTTGAATAACTTGGTTGTTCATTGAGATGGGTCTAGGGCTAGTGTATCTCTTGTGAGAAAGAAAGCAAAATTTAGTTTTGGTGGGGTTGGTCTTACACATCACATTTTTTCTTCCTGGTTTTCCTTAACCCACACTAATTTCTACACAGGATGTCTTCATAGAAACAAAATGGCTTGTTAATGAGGACACCCCAGATACAATGCGCACACAAAGAAAAAACAAACAATTACATCCGACAACAACAGTCTTATTTTTTCCCCTTATCCTTCCTTCCCACCACCACAAAACCACCCCTAAATCCAGCACTCCCCAGATAACACTAAAATTATGTACAGCTGTACTAAAAACAAGCGATAATATATAAAAACAAATATAAAGCTATAAAACACTATATAAACGCGCTCACGAAATATATGCGGACGCAAAATAATAGTCAAAACACTAAAAATCTCTGCGAGTTAAGCAGTTAATATACAACACAATAAATAACATACAAACACCCATTAAATAAAATGTACACCAGATTTTAAAACACAAAGGATGGGATGGAATACATCTACAAACTCTTAATCTAAATTAACCAGTCGGTAGATAATATCTCTCGGAGTTTCAAGTAGCCAGGACTGTATCTTATTTTTAAACAAACTATATGAATGTACCTATCTTATATCCAGTAGCAAAACATCGTACACTTCCAAACCAGTATACACACTATCTGTTTTACCGTTACCACATTTTTAAACTGTGTTTGATAAGTGTGTTCTAGGAAACTTATGGTGTTCTTGTTTCTGTGTATGTACAGTTTATTTGCATTGCAGTACAACTTCTGGATATCCATTACTTTACTTTCAGAATAGAGCAGATCGCGAGGGTAAGTCATATTTTTACCACATATAATTTTCCAGTATCCATCTCCGTCTCCACCTTTCTCAAATATATTTCAGAAGCACTGCCCGCAGCGTGCAATTCATACATCAGTTAGGATTGAATAAGGGAAAGGTGTACAGTTCTGAAGTAAGTTTCCTCCATGAATTTTTTTAGCTTCCTAAATCTAAACAGAAAGCTTCTCAACTTCCTAACAATTTGACCCGTATGTATATCCCATCTTAGATGACAGTCTTTGTTTAAGCACAGATATAATATACTCTTTGCTACAACTACTCGACTGCTGCCGGTGTTTAAATTACCACGATTTGGTAAAACATATGGGGATATAAAAAAGAGAATGACAGAAACAAAGTACACAAATACAAAAACGAATAAAAGCGTACTAGAAGAGGTGAGACAAGCAAGATGCTTGCTGAAAGTAAGTGACAGAAGAAAAGTTAGATATAACCTAGGACATAGACAATTACTTTGTGGCAATTTGTTTGAGGACACATACTTAAAAAAATTAAAAAGGTGGTGGTCCGGAAGGACAGGAAATAGTAAATTGAAAACGAACATTATGGAATAACACTTTTGGCAGATCAACATATTTCAGACAATTAGTCTTTGATTACCTAAACTGTGTTTTATCCAAGCACAACTCGGCTTTTTTTGTAGTACATATTGTACAGGGTAAGCGAAACTCGATGTCTCGGCTCTATTGTAAGAAAAGGAAAAGCGATAGAAAAAATCTGAAAATAGGTCCTTATATGGGATTGAGTAAGGTCCATTTTCAGCAAAATTTGCATTTTTGTATATTTGGAAACTGAAGTAATGACGTCATCGATTTTTTTTTTCAGAAACATATCTATATTTTGGCATATCTAAAAAGAACTATTTTTCAGGACAAATTACGTAAAGAATAAAAATTGCTATATTTTTCCGTTAAAAAGTTATAATCAAATATATAGAAAAAAAGTATAACAAATAATTCGCGCAACCATCACGATATGAACAAGAAGCCTTTGGAAACACATAGGAAAGTTTTATCTGTCAATAATTAAACCAGTGGTTTACAAATATTGTTTTGTTGTCATTTCACTTTGAAAAATGTTTACGCGCAACGAAAAAATCGACATGTTATTAGTTTATGGTGAATCTCAAAATAACCCTAGAAGAGCAGGTCAGTTATACACCCTGATCGTGTTATTCCAGGCTTAAAAATATTTGCAAGATTAGAACGCAATTTACGTGCAAATAACGAGGCACTTTCTTCTAGAAAGAGAAGAAAAATTGCTAGAAGAGTCAATTCTGACAATATTGTTGCCACAGTTTTGCAGTATAATAAAGACCACTCAAAGAACTCGATTCGGCAAGCCTGTTGTGAGTTAAATTTAAAATATACTTCGGTACGAAAAATTTTGAAAGAAAATGGTTAACACGATTATAAACTTCATAACTTAGAACACTTGTCAGATCAACATCAACAACGAAGAATTAATTATATTGCCTAAGTGATGGTAAACTTGATTAATGACAATCATTTATTTTCAGTATGTGTTGTGGACGGACGAAAGCCGTTTTGTTAGTAACGGTAAGCCCAATAAAAAAATTAGCATATTTAAGCCACTGAAAATCCACATGTTGTCGATCCGATTAAAAATCAAGCACACTTCGGAATTAACGTTTGGTGTTTATTATTATTAACGGGCATTTGATCGGTCCATATTTTTACGAAGGAATTTTACATAGTGAGCGATATTTGCAATTTCTCCAAGAACTCCTTTGCTGCTTGAAAATCTGCCATTACGCGAGCAACTTCGAGCAACCATGTGACCATGTGTGTCCAACACGACGAAGCTCCACCGCATAAAGCAAGAATTGTCCAACAATATTTGAATGAAACTTACAGAAAAAATGGATAGGTATAAATGGACCGAGACAGTGGCCGCCTAAATCACCGGACTTGACCCCACTAGACGTCTTCTTGCGGGGAGCTTTAAAAATAAAGTTTACAGAACACCATCTGTAAACTTGGGACATTTGAGAGAAAAAATCAGAAATGCTTGCGATGAACTATCTAGAGAAATGTTTCCTAAGGCTTCAGTGCGAGAAGTAGGGCGGAGATTGGATAAGTGTTTAGAAGTAGGAGGTGGTTACATTTAAAATTTGTTGCAATGATTGCCTACATACTTTGTTTATTGCTATGGTAAAAGTAGTAACATAATGTTATTTATAATGTTTATTAAATAACTTTTTAACGGAAAAATATAGCAATTTTTTTTCTTTACATAATTTGTCCAGAAAAAAATAGTTATTTTTAGATATTCCAAAATATAGGTATGTTTCTAGAAAAAATAATTCGATGATGTCATTACATCAGCATCCAAATATCAAAAATATGCAAATTTGGCTTAAAATGGACAGTACTCAATCGCATTTAAGAACCTCTTTTCAGATTTTTTCTATCACTTTTTCTTTTCTTACAATAGAGCCGGGACATCTAGTTTCGGTCACCCTCTACAATTATATAAACTGATAAAATAAATAAATAAATACAAATATGGGAACCAGTTTATAAGTTGGTTCATTATGGGGACGACAAGACGACATCTCATTGTTGAGAGAACAATAAGCTATGCAGAAAGGCAGTCGTAGGCGTAGAAATATATTTGTTAAGATCATTCAATTTATAATTAAAATTCAGTTATTGGAAATTTGCTACAACAATTAATGTAAATTTTCATGTAGTAGTAGGTCACAGATGTATCAATAACATTGGCATTGAAAAACTATTACATATTTATCTAAATAATAAACAAGTTGAAATTGCAGCGTACAACACAAGGAATGCTGACTGTTGAGGTCTGCAATTATGTATGATGTAAACCAAGCAAAAGTTATAAGTAGTATTGTTGATAAACATTGGAGGGACTTTTGATTAGATTCTTAAGATGTAAAGACGCGAGACTTGTGATTTTAATTATGTAGAGAGAAGTAGAGACTTTTCAATTAAGATTCAGTATGTAAAGATTTCGGCTTTAAAATATATTCGGTTAAATTAGTTGTAAGCATTGTTAAAGTTTAGTTGTTTTACTAGAGTTTATTACCTCATTACTAAATCTAAATTCGCCTAGTTCGACAAGTTATTCCCGAAATATCATTAACAGTGATCATCACTAATTCGGTGGTTTTACGGCAAAAGGTGCTATGTAATCAAAACACAATTTTACAGGAGAGCAAAAAGAAAGTTTTAGGACGACATAAAAAACAATCGTTTTGATATTTCAAACTGTAATGCACAAAAAAGTACACTTCAACATATTTTAAATAAAAAAGAATTCTTGGATACAAGAAAAATTTAAGTTTAGCTTCAATAATAATACTTTCTTCTTAACGTAACACACTTAGATCGTTTTGCCATAAACAGTAGATCATCATTACAATAACATAGTTCACTCAAGTTCACACTAGTCTTCAATATCGGAATGGGAATCCAACACTTTACTGCTATGAGGAAGACTTTTATAAAACTGGTGATACTCTTCAGGTATGAGCTCCAACAATTCCATTAGGTTTTTGTATTTTTTACTTGATATTGGTAATTTACTTTTATTTTTAATTTTTAATTCTATTTCTTTTTGAGCGTAGTTTGTATTTCTTAGAACAAGCAACTCTTTGGATTCTGGACTGTCAATCCGCTGGGATAAGCTAAATATTCCTGGCTTATCATTCTGGACCTTAATCCACCTGGTTTTAGACCACTGAACTGGGTCATTGTTACAACATTTTTGTCTTTTGATATAAGTGGAAGTTTTTGAACTGTACAAGGACTTGAAATCATAAAGATTTTCAAGTGTCATTTCGTGGACACTAAAAAATGCTTTCCCACATCTGTCTTTGATCAATTTTATCATATTGTACCAGTCTCTGGGTATACATATTTTCATGTCATTTGGTTTAACTCTTTCTATTCCTGAATGGTCAAAGTCACACTCCATGTGAGTGTGACCTAATACTAGAAATTTGTGTTCGATTGTCCTTAGGTTGGGCTTGGACATTATTGATAAATCATACATAACTGGCAAAGTGAAATTGTGGTTCTGTCCTGTACAGTTGTCTGAATAATATATTAAATGTTCGACATCGTCATTAATATTTTGAATGTCTTTATACAGTATTGATGCTACTTCAGCTGAGCCACGACCACTGATACTTTCATACCACAAGTAGCTTCATGCCTGATTAATAGACAAGTCATGCGTTGTTAGGTTGTAAGTGCTGAGTTGTCTTTTATAAAATGATGTACCTGTTGTCAGTCATGGAGTTTCTAGTACTTTTTGTAAGTCAAACGCTTTGACAACAATTTTTCTTCACTAGCTTTGGCCTTCAACTTATCAGCATCTTTCGTTTTATATGCTGCATCTACTTTCTTCAAATGATCCTCTTTTTCTAGCTCAAACTTATGTCTGTCAGTTTCCGTTAGATTTTTGTTTCTAAGCTTTATTTTTAATTCGTCACATACCCGGCACGTGTCATTATAGGGTCTTTTGAATGACAAGTTCCTTGTCTTAAAAAACTTATAATAACTGCTATAACAGAGAGGCTGCCTATTTTCTGCGGTACATTACTCTATGTAAAGAGAGTACATTTTTTTAATATTCAAATCGGGATGTAGGTACTTCTTTTTCGAATCTCTTCTACTATAGTGACTCTCCAAGACTGGAAACTTTGAAATATGATCATCTATTTTGTTTACGTCTATTGCTGCTTTTATTTCCTGGTTCTCTTTTTCCACGCTTATCGGAAATGCTGTTACCTGACTGACTTGCATTTTTTGTAAGTACATCCACGTATCGCTTACCTATTCCAAATGTTGCCAGGAAAGTATCTTTGCAAACTCTGTACCTTTTGTTGTTAATTTGTAGAAAAAACCGTTTTTTTTTTTTGTGATTTTTGTCACTCCTCTACTTGCTTTTTCTCTATTAAAGATGTGATATACTGAGACTGTACATTGTGATCCTCAATCTTCCAGAATTCTTAAAAATTATGGTTTCTGTCCAAGTCACTTAAACTGTTGCATTCAAATCGACAACCACTACATTTTTCTTTCATCTGACGAGCAACCATAATGCGTCCCTTTATGTCCACATATTCTTCCCCTCTATCCTTTTTTGTTTGTTCTTCAACCTCAGTTTCACTGTAGAAGCTTTTCTAAACAATATTGTGAAAACGCTTTCTAACAAGTCTTCAGTTTCAGGAACAATGCTGTGGTCCACAGGTTCACTAAGACTATTATAATTCTCTTGATCTATTAGAACTTCTGTATTTATCACTACAGGTGGTTTTAAAAGCGCTAATTGGACAATTTTTTGCCCTCTTGTTTTAAACTGATTCATTTTAATTACTTTTTAACAATATTATAATCGAGAAAATGTCCGCAAACATTCACAATCACTAGTATAATAAACAACATGAAGCCAACTCACAAAACAAACACGTGTTATGGCAAAACGGAACACTGCCTGTATAAGAACATTTAGACCAGCGCAGATATGTTTACATTTTGGAATGCCGGTTATGGCATAAAGTGATATCCGGTTTTAGAGAACCTTTGGACATGACTAACTTATTACATTTACTCTAAAATATTTTATGGCAGAACGGGATATCGTAAGCAAGCACCTTTTGCCTTGAAATGCGTCAAGATCTATAAGTTATGTGTATATTGTATGGCTAATGAAGAGGTGGCAATTTAAACTCATTTTGCCATGAAACCGTTTCATAGCTTAAAACACAGCATAATGTGGCATTTCTAGATTACAACCACACGGTGGCAAGCAGAGCTATAATCTTTATTCTATAACATATAGCATTTTGCCACCTTTAATTTACCGTGAAAATCGCATTTTGGTGAAAATACTCACATAGTACCTTCTGCCATAAAACCACCGAATTATAAAACAAACTGTGAAATTAGTTTTATTTATAAATGCTAGACACATTATTATTTTACAGTCTCACATGCTACACATGTATTTAAGCCTTCAATTCAATTAAAGACTAGAGGAGAAGTTCTCACAGCGTGTATAAAACGACCGATAAAAGCAACTAGAGAAGTTATTACGGAGAGGATTCAGTGATTTCGTTTAAGGGATTAGTGTCTAACAACAACATCTAGACAACATCCATAGCTGACACGATGAAAAAACAAACAAACTGATTACCAATGCGGGGACATTAATTCAATCTAATCCTTATAAAGCCAAAGCATACTAGATTTTGAATTATTCATCGTATAACAACCTAGCCTATACGTTCATATGAATTTTTAAGATGTATAAATATGGTTACATATTAAGCCGCTCAATAAAGGGCATGTACGGTTGTTAGATGCATTAATCATAAAAGTTTCAAAATTTATAAACATATCACAATAACAAGATGCAAATAGGATTATACATTAAAGCTCACATTATGTTTAGTCTATAAATGATAAATGAGTGTTTTCATTTTATGAAACAAATAAACCTCATGCGGTGAATTACTCAGTTGAATTTATATCTCTGTACACGTATGTCATTAAAATTTTATGAGCTGAATTAATTTAGGGTTATTCTGGTTTTCTTTGTTTTTCAAACAATAACTGCCTTCCATTATTTACTTCAAAAATTTATATTCTATACCTCTCTTCCCCGTTTTGTATCACATATAATAATGGTTTACATATTGTTTAACAGTGTGCTATCTCATTAAATAACACTTTTTCTGAATTGTTTTTATGTAATATATTATTTTAGTGGCTCCAGTGGCTTTAATATGAGGCCCTCTGTAGCGCAATGGAGACTAGCCAGGGTTGTATTCATTCCTAAACCTGGGCGTCCAACTTACCAGGCAAAGTCCCTGTTCCCTCTCTTCCCCGTTTTGTATCCCATATAATAGTAATTTACATATTGTTTAACAGTCTGCTATGTTATTAGTGAACACTTGTTTCTAAATTGTTTTTATCCAATATATTATTTTAGTGGCTCCAGGTTTAATATAAGGCCCTCTGTAACGAATGTATAAACTAAACTAAGGGTAGCCAGCCTGGCTTTGAGGCACATTCCGAAGGCATGCAGACTGGCCAGGCTTGTATTCGTTCCTAAACCTGGGCGTGCAACAGACCAGGGAAAGTCCCTAAGGCCACTAAGTCTCATGTCCTTCTTGCTAAAAACAATGAAAAAACTGCTCGACCGGCACATTAGGGGCTGTGTACTGGAAGCATATCCCCTACACTGCGGACAATATGCATACAGAGCAGGAGTCTCAACAGAAACAGCACTGCACCAACTGGTTCTGAAACTGGAGAATACGCTGGAGAACAGGGAGGTGGCGCTGTGGGCCTTCCTAGACATAGGGGGTCTTCAGCAACACCTCATTTGAATGGGTTCTGGCAACTGTCAGGGAGCGTGGAAGAGGGGAGTCCTGCTGCAGGTGGATCGGTTCCATGCTCAGGGACAGGGTGGTGTTCACTCACTCGAGGGAAGGACTCAGCTGGCGGGGGTAGCGGCGAGTTGTCCGCAGGGGAACGTTCTGTCTCCCTTGCTCTGGTGCCTAGTCGTGGACGGCCTGCTAGGGAGGCTCTTGGGAGGGGGGTATGAGGTAGAGGGATATGCGGACGACATTGTCATCATAGTCCGAGGAAAGGTTACATAGTCAGTGTAGGAGCGCATGCACACAGCACTGGAACTGGTGGAAAGGTGGACGGTTGGTCAAGGGCCTAAGATGACACAATCCAGTGCCAAACAAAAACTAGACAAGATCCAAAGGATGGCTTGTCTAGGCATCACATGGGCCATGTATGCAATCCCAACAGCCGCGATTGAGGTGCCCCCCCCCCCTACATTTAGTTATTATGGGGGAGGCCAGGCTAGGACTATACAGACTAGACCGAAGATCAACCCAGGCTTCAGGGGCCACTGCAAAATTCAGGAGATCGCGAATGAGCCCATGCATGAAATGGGGTCAGACTTCGCGAGAACGCGAATCTGCAGGGAAAACAACTTTACAGTGGAAATACCCGACCGCGAGGCATGGCGGGAGGAGACGCCGGGCATACCACGGGCGGCGCTCGTCTGGTTCACGGACGGATCCGGCGGGGAGCGTTGGACGGGGGCAGGTGTTTATTCGGAACGACAGAGGGTAAGTCATAGTATTGCCCTCGGAGCCCATGCAACGGTCTTTCAGGCCGAAATGTACGTCATCCTGCACTGTGTGCGGGAGAACAAGGGGAGGGGCTATATATATATATATATATATATATATATATATATATATATATATATATATATATATATATATATATATATATATATATATATGTATATATGTATGTATGTATGCATGTATGTATGCATGTATGTATCACACCGATAACTCAAAAAATTATGCGCTGATTTTGGGCAAATTTGGTGAGCACCTTCTTTTTGTAAGTGGCTTGGATACGTTTGTTAGCCAGGAAAATCTAACAAGGTTTTTCGGGAAAATTTTGGGTTCTCTTTCGAAAAAAATTCATATCTCCGAAAGTTCAAAAGCTATGGTAACCAACTTTGGCACGCTGGTTTCTTTGCACCAAAATTCAGATCTCTAAGTTAAAAGACAGAGAAATTGATAATTGTGAGATAAATACGACTAACAAGCTTCTAGATATGTGTGTCAGCCGTCATTTTCCTTCATTTCGTCGAAATATCAGAAAAAAATTCATTTTAAACAAAAATTTTTGATGTAAATAATCAATACGTTAAAAAATAATATACATACTAGGGTATATCCTGTTAGTAGATAATCTCTTATGTCGCCAATAGCAGAGCGCTAAAAGCCGCAGGTTAGACTTCACAAGACTCCTATAGCACGCGTTCTAATCCCAATTAGTGGCTTCACATTTCTTTAAATTGTTTTAACCTTTAATTTCATTTTACCGTTACCTGATCAGATTTTGTAATTCCGATGATTTTTTTAGCGAGTTTTTGTATGACAAATTCAATTAGAACGAGATGAAATCTTTTAAGACCTAATTCAATTTGAATAGCACGATCTGGTTGTTTTTTATTGTCCTAGCTTAGTGAAACCGTTCCATACTTAATCCAGCCATAGACTTTCCCGTGGCTTCACAAGTGCTTGTTCTTTTCTACAACCGTTTCCAATTTTTACTGGACGCAGCAAGTGCGTTATTGTAGCGAATTATCATTAAAGTTTCAATTTAAATAGCTCAATTTGCTATTAACCTAACGTTCCTTCGCCAAGAATCAGTTTTTCGGGAACATTTTGAGTTTATTTTCGGAAAATGTTTGTACATTTTCAAACAATAACTGATTTTGAAGAAATATGGTACATTGTTTTTACTATACAGGTTACACTGGTAACCAGTATTCATGCCTGCTTTCTTAAAAAAATGCATATTTGTTATTAAAAATATTTTTATGAAAATTCACTAGCATAACGCACTTGCTGCGTCCAGACTTTTTTACTAGATGGAATTATTAATTATTAGGTCTATTAAAATGGCATAAACTTTATTACCTAATATTTTCCAACGGATTAGAGATGTTAGATTTTCGCTCATAAAAATTTAATTAATATCATGGCATACCAACAGGCATTAAAGCGAAGAGAGTTAAAGAAGAGGCAAATGACGACAATGTATTTGTAAAATCTCAATCACAGAATTCGCTTATTAAAAAATACATTCTGCCGCCTTCACTAGGCAATAACAATTTCGTATATCTGAAGAAAGCATCCAGCAAATCCAGCACCAACGAGAATCCATTCGTCATAATCATAATATGAATGGGCATGATGAATATCAGAGTTGGCGGCATTTTATCAGTCAGCACTATCAATATGAGACCACAAAAGGCTAGAAAGTGTGTTTGTGGCCATCATCGTGAAAATTGCCGTAATAAAATTTTTATTTGGCTGGTATGTAGGAGATGGGAATCTCACTCTCGTGTTGGCCACAGCTACTCTGCTGCTGAATTGGGTCAGTTGCGGATAGGGGAATCGATATGGCTGTAGAGAACGGCTGATATCGCAGAAGGCCGGGTTCTCTCTGCTGCTTCCTGCTGGTCTACAGGAAAGCCAAAGGCATTATACATTCACTCTGTGAGCAGGGAATGTAAGTAGACGTGGCAACAGTGGCGTTTTGTTACGCTGGTCAAAAGGTCAACCAATTTATTACAATTTGAAATTGCTTTATCTCTCTATTCGAAATACACATATTTAAAAGCTTGTACATGTTACAGCATAAAAGTCTGGACGCAGCAAGTGCGTTATGGTAGTGAATTTTTATAGAAATGATCTGTCACCAAATATTTCTTATAGCTTTTTTTCTTGTAACATAGAAATATAAATTTTGGTGTATGGTTTCCTTTTAATATTGTAAACTTACGTACCAAATTTGGTTACGATAGCTTTTCTATTGTTTGAGATACAATTTTTTTCCGAAAGGAAACGCCAAATTCTCCAGGAAAACCTGGTTTGATTTTCCTGGCTAACGATCTCGTCCAAGCCATTTATAAACAGGATTTTTAACACCGTATTTCTGTATACTATACAAAGAGAAAGGTTAAGGGCAAGGCCGCAAGTGTTTCAAGCTTATTAGCTATCATCAGTACGGTATAGCCAAGTGATGATGGGAACACTCTGGGTGAAGAAGCAAAAATACACGGAGTCACAACAGGCAACCAGTGCACATTTGCAGCAACATTCGGAAGACCCTCAATTCGAGGGCAACAACCAAAATCGCCACGGAGGCAAAGAGATCACCTGGTGACAGATTTCTTCCGAATGTTGCTGCAAATGTGCACTGGTTGCCTGTTGTGACCCTTGTGTTCTAAAACGTAGTCGAAATATCATCTAATGCATACTTACAAATTTTTCAATAATTTTTAAAAATGTTTTTTTTCTGAGCAACGTTGAAACACAAGAAGAGGTATAGTTTCCGCAAGACGGAGTCCCGCCATACTTTACGCGCCAAATCAGAGACACTTCAAATAATACATCTGGAGTTCGATGAATTGGTCGTGGTGGCCCGGTAAACTGACCCGCAAAGTCCACTGATCTCACGTCTTCAGATCTTTTCTTTTAAGGATTTATAAAAAAGAAATTTATGGCTATAACACCAGCTATGCCAGAAAATATGAGAGGCCGGTTTAGCCAAGCATGTACGTTAGTACCCTCGCAATGTTGCATAATGTAGGCTCCTCTTGCCAAAGGAAAATTTTTAAATGCTTAGAAGTAAATGGGGAACTTAGCAGGTGTAGTGTGGCGAGGCTCCGTCTTGCTGAAACCACACCTCTTCTGGTTGATTGTCTACGTTGTTCAGAAGAAAAAGAAGCTTTTTTCGAAATTTGTTATAAAGTATGCATTAGTGGACATTTCAAGCACCTTTTCGAACACAGTCGTCGTTAACCTTAAGGTGATTCATGCTACTCCTCACTCCAATGTTATTTATTGAAAAAATAATAAGTATGCAACCAGTAGAGCAAATGCATCGATTTTTTACGTATATATAGAGTTTTTCAGGAGAATCGAGTTTTTGAGAGAAAAGAACATCATTCCATTGGGCATTTATGATGTGACACCAGCCCTTCTCAAAATTAAGAGGGTAAAATGTTGTGAGAAATGTTTAAATATGTGTCTCTCAGCCTACTACTTATTACTTCGTGAAATTTTTCCGATCGCTTTTCCAGATACCCGATTGTAACACTTTAAAATCCTCACCATGTACTATAAATATTTACGTAAGCCAATGATCCACCGATAGTTTAATTAAATAACTTTCCTAATGTCTGTATCATATATTTTTTACGGATATTTACGTAAGCCACTGAACTACCGATAGGGTTGCTGTGGTATAAGCTCAAAGATGGGATCAGAGCAGTGGTGCTGTGAAATGGATGATATATACAGTGGTTTTCAGATGTCGATCTTTGTCGGAACTTCTTTTTGCTGGTCTCTATCTCTCGAATCAGGCGAACTTGAAAGAAGTAGTACAAAGTCCGAGAGACATTTGATAGAAAACACGAGAGATGTTTAAATCAGCACACCCATAGGGCAGCTGAAACTGAAAAGTTACAAGATAGTCTTTTTTTCATCTGATAGTAATGCTAATATTTATTTGCTACCGAAGTATAGAGTTCCTGTGATCTGAGAATGTGTTTTCTTTTTAAGCGGTGGTTAAAGAACGTTGATTCTACAATGTTTGATCTAATTTTGTGTACACGAATATTAAACCAAATGCACGTAATTTATGTGGTCTTGATTTTAGTAACAATATGCCACTAAAATCAAAGCATAACCAGTCCAACCCCACCGAATAATTTTTTTTTATAAAAAAATAACAGTCTAATGAAAAAAATAATTATACCATTTTTTATGACATTCTCCTTACCTAAAATGACATAAACCTGTTATCAAAACGCCGAAGGCTGGGGTAGCAAAAATAAAAAAAAATCAAAATGTAACAAGTGTGTGATGTTGACGAATTTTCAAAACATTTTAAACCACCGAAAATAAGAATGTAACCAACTACGAAAATACCTACAAATTTCTATTGGGGAGATACTTTTTATGATAAAACCGATTTTGTTGGGTTCGCTAAAGAGCCCAACCAAGTGATTAAAGAAAAGATGATAATAACCTTTTGTAACTAGATTGGATAGGTTGGTTAGTCAGCCCCAGCAAACCCATTTTTCTCAGAAAATTTTAAATTTTGTTTGGAAAAGTTTTTCTTCGAAAATAAATAATTAGTCAGCCGCAGCAAATCCGTTTTTCCGAGAAAATTTTAAATTTTGTTTGGAGAAGTTTTTTTTCTTTGAAAATAAATAAATCACTTTAGAACAATTCTAAACACAAGTTGCCTTTTTAGAAACTGGTACTTAGCAAATCTTCCGTTTCTAGCTTTGTAAAGTTTTTATTTTTACTTTCTAGAGACTGAAAGAGAGCACAAAATTCTGGTGTGATAAATAAAACGTGTCAACTTCAGGTAAAAAAAAAAGGTTTCAAACAAACATTTGCTACAAACCATTTTGTTTTATATAAATTTGCAGAGAGTGGTTTCCCCAAAAAATTGCGAAAACGCTTTTTCAGTAAAATCCGCACAAAAAATTCTACCAAAATATGTTCAAACAATTTGCAATAAGTTGATTGAAACTCACAAAAAAAAATTGTTGCCTCGAAAACGTCGTTGGATTTTTTTTTTCATTGAATCGTTAAAAGATACTTGTTTGGGAAACAATTTTAAAAAATTTTAGGAAACCCTTTTTTGCAAGAATGTTGTAAGTTTTTTACGAAAAATCACCACAACAATGATTCTACAAAAATTAATTAATTAATTAATTTTATATTATCTGATGACGCTAACTTTGTTAGTGAAACGATTTTTAGGCCCTTAAAAATGTGTTGCTGTGAATTTGGTTCTCCACCAGTGTACCTATCCGACACAGACGAGGTCAGAAATGGGTAACCCATCCAAGAACGGATTGTGCACAACGTTGCTTAACTCAAATTAACGAACGTCGGCACGCATCTGTACTACGCCCCTGAGGTAGCCAGATTTACCTAGGTGGCTATATTTTCATTTTACAGATACCACTGTCAATTTGATGTCTCTTCTGACGTTTATGAAAACAAATTACCATTATGTATAGAAAGTAATGAAAATGCGCTATCATAATACACTTGCTGGACTTGCGTCTGGACTCTTGCGACTGGTTACATAGGGTTTGTCCGTTTATCACTTTACTCACGGAATGAAGAGATTTTTTAAACTTTAGTTTGTAAAGTTAAAAAAGTCTGGACGCAGCAAGTGCGTTATGGTAGCGAATTTTCATTAAAATGTTTTAAATTGCAAATATGTGTTTTTTTTTAAAGAAAACAGGCATAAAATTTGGTTACCAGTATAACCTATGTAGTAGAAACAATGTCCCATATTTCATCAAAATAACTTTATTGTTTGAAAATGTACAAAAAATTTTCAAAAATAAACTTAAAATGTTTCCGAGAAAACTAGTGCCCTGGCCAACGAACCTTATAGGTTAATAGCAAATTGAGCTATTTCAATTTGAAGCATTTAATACAAATTCGCTACCATAACGCACTTACTGCGTCCCAAATTTATTTTCTTACAAACATGCATTATAATTTCGTTGTCGAATTTCAATACATTAAGGGTCAGCTAAGAACTGGCACGGACCGGGGAATCCGACTATTTAATTAAAACAAAGCATTGTTTAATCTATTTGACCTGAGCAGATTTACTTGATTAACGAACTCATCCAAGCCAAAACAAAAGGAAGGCACTCACAAAATTACATGACTACATCAAAATCGGCCTCTTATTTTTTGAGTTATCGGTGTGATGCATTTATTTGCATTTATTTCAGTAGCTATCTTTTAAATCATAAAAGGTTTGTTATTTTCAAATATCCAGAAACTTTTTAAGAAAATCCGATTTGTTGTTGTTGAAAAAAGTAGTCCAATATATATCTTATACGCATAGACATCAGGTAATAAGAACATAACTATGTCTGTGTTCAATAGATTACTTTCTGTGAAGTTTTAACGAAGTGTTTTAGTTATTTTTCACATCTCACAGTGTTCTGAAAGGCGGGGCAAATCTAGCTCGGTCTGAGCTTTAGATGCTTTTTCATTGTGATTGTATAACACATGGTAACGTATTACACGTTTTTCAACCTTTTCCTACGCTATAAAGTTCATTAATGTATGTTTATAATTTTCATTCAGTCAAGGAACTCTGCCCACATAAGCTGACGTCATAACCATCGACATGATTTACCAGGCTCGTAGTCAATGATCACACCGTCTTTTTAGTCAGTGAGAGTTACTGCTTTGCACAACCTCGTCAGATTTGAGACCTGGTACGTCAGATTTATTTGTAAGATAACAAAACCTTTATAAGATCCTGCAACGACTTAAAACGTTCTCTTCTTAACAAGGTTTTAAATAAAGTATAATAGTATGTCTATAACATCCAGATAAGCGATAAGAAGGCAGCATGCCATTATAGCCATCCCGTTTTTTGGTTCTTCTGTTCTTTGGTTGTTTGTTCATCTTTCTCCTGCGTGACTTTTACACCATGAAGTAGATGAAGTAGAGAACGTTTGGCGATGGGACACCTGCCACACCCTGTAACCACCATCTAGCAAGAAAATTTGAAGAGCTCCTCAAACGCATTCAAGCCAATCCTCAAGACCAGCCCAAGCAGAAGTCCCACCAATTTTTTTTCAACGGTCTAGGTAATCTTGAATCGCCCAATAATGTGCTGAGAGGTTTAAATGGCGCTGAACAACCCCAGGCCTTCTCTGATACGGTCAACCGATGAAACTTCGCCAACAAGACCAAAGTTAAATACATTACTTATCTGTTATCAGTCTTTGAACACAAGTAATTTCATTTAAACTGCTACAATGCATCACAAAACGCATGGTCATTCTGTTTTATATAACTGTAGTATTTTTCTCATAAATTCAGTCATTTGCATTATGTAGATTCAAAATTTTTTAATAAACAAATTTAACCGTATTTTTATTTTTATTTATACATCTAAGACCATACCAATTATGAGTGCAAAATCCCACGCATTTCTTAACAATCCTTTAAATAAAATTTTATTTATTCATCAGATTAACATATTTAGTTACACTGGCGCCCAACGTGGGGCCGAAGTCTGGCAAGACGTCTGGACGTCTGAACAGCCAAATTAAATTTCAGTAATCCTTTATATAAAATTTTATTTAATTATCAGATTATATATTTAGTTACAACACTGGCTAGCTTTAATAAGAACAAAGCCGGTTTGTGTTTCTAGTGATGGTCAAAATATTTTTATCTTTACACATGTGGACTTAATCGCTTAGTAGTAGCCTGCAGCTCTTCGGTAGCATTCCAGCTTTTTCTAAAACCGCTTTCGCTAAATAGCATTCTATCATTTTTGAAAACCCCCGTAAGTGGTGCAGAGCCAGATATATGTGTTCTGCTGTTCAAAAGTCGATACAAAAATTAAAGAAAATCTATTTCCTTGTAGCAATTCGGCTCAATTCGCTAGAATAATTGTAGATGTAAGACTTTTCAATAGACATAGCCTTAGAGAACATACCAAACTGGAGATTGGTTATTCTGTGCAATAACCGCTAAAGTTTATTTGTTCCTAATGGCGATTGATTCGTCTATTACATGCTCGCTTTGCTTGCACATAGAAATTTGGAAACTCATGTTAGTTCGTAGCTATTCTGTTAGAACTATAATTCCGTGCACTATTCACTAACTCGATTGGTAACTGTTCTAGGAATTCAACAATTACTCAGTTCTGAACATCATTCCAAATGATGCAGGAAGTGCTGTGTTTATTATTTAATATGCATCATGGGAAACCTCTAATGAAAGTTTAAATAGATCTTTTGATATGTTTCCGAACTGCACTCACGCTACATACAGCGAATATTTTAAATAATTTATTATCTGTCTGCGTAGATTTGCTTCTCTTGTAATGCTTCACCCTTAAATGCATGATTTTTCTATTTAAAAAACAAAAAATTCTAAATCTAAATTTATCGTGTCACATGGACAAAATGATGAAAAAAATCAGGTTACATATTTTCCGATATTTTTGAGGGAAAAGGGTTTGTTGCCTTGCGGCTATACCACGCAGTAGCTTAAACATTTTGGGTCACAGAAAAAGCAACAAGGAGAGTATTCTAAATGCATTTTTTTACTATCTGAACATTTTCATTCCAAAGAAAATAAATATATCTGTTATAATAATATAAAGATGTTATGAACAATTATTACTGAACATGAAAATTTTTGAAGCAATTATTTTTCTAATTGAGACACAGAGCATTTTTCACATTTGGTGTGTGTAAACCCCTTACACCCTGGGTATGTTCACCGCATTTTTGTGCTATTGGTGTGTGCTATTTGGTCCGCTCGGATATCCTTCGGTGGGACATGTTGTGCTGGTCCTCTCCTTTTTTCTTAAATTTCGTTTTCTATGCTACCAGAGCTGGGACATCCTCTCTTGATTGTCTCTTTGTCAATCTTTCAAAGACATTTTGCGATTTCAATAAGGAATGCTGCTTGATTCAGGATACGAATCTGTCCTGTTTCTCCTTCCTCTTTCTGAGAACACCTTCTATATAGCAAACAAGAGTTGACTACCGCAAGGGCTAGCAAATGGTAGAAAATTCTCATATACCAGTTTCGGCTCTTCATGTGTATTTTGCATCTTCCCATCTATCAAGGAGGTCAACATCTCCCATATGTGTCTGTTATATTCCTTGATGATCTTAGGGCAATCAACTTCAACTGTAATTTTTCCTTTGCGATCCTACCTCTTGATCTTTGTCTCAAGATATTTTACAGCAAATGAGAACATCAGAGTCACATATTTGTTATCCTTCCTTGAGACATCAACTCCATCAGCATTCGCTACATTATCATGTGAAGTTCCACGAATTTCACTTTTCATCATCGCCTCTTTAGGCAATTTCCATTTAGGTACACCATTACTTCGTACAGTGTTAGCTGTAGTTCCAAGATCAGGTTGATATCCATTGGTTGTGTCAGTACTTTGCACTGTATATATTTCGAATTTGTAAGCGAATCTGGATATTCCAGATAAAACGAATAATTTGAATCCCCATTTTTGAGGCTTTAGCGGTAGGAACTGCTTCATGTAATTCCGAACCTTCGTGGCACACATTTGTTCATCCAAGCTAGTGTGCTCTTTAAGTGGAATGCTGGAAAAACTTGCATTCAAGGAGTCTATAAATAGACGTATTTTTATGAAGTTTATAATGTTGATAATGTAGACAATGCAATACCGTACTGCCTACAAACATCACTTTTCTTCGTTTTTTACTTATTTTAATATGAACATTTTCTCTTCAATGGTAAGGCGTTTTCCTTTAATACCGGACGCAGGAATTGTGTAAACAAGACTCTATTCACCTGCATCAAGCACGCGGTGATCGAAAACTGCTCGGAATAAGGCGCATGTTTCCAGATTTAAACATTAATACAATAAGCCACACAAATGTACAGTTGTAGCGAACCAAAAAACGTTGATTTCAAGTGGTTAGAGGGACCCTATCATTGGCTGAGCGGAAGAACCCATAAATAGTTTCTCTTGTGTTGTGTACAGTAAAATATATTACCCATTAGTGTCATGCCTTAATGAAGAAACAAGTGCATCTAGTCCTAGTGTGTCTGCATGGTCATATTTTCAGGTAGCGAGGCAAGAAAATTCACAGAAAGTTGAAGCGCTTTTGTTTGCTTTTTCACATATCTGTATCCCAATAAGAATGTGAACCGGTCAGCGCAATAATTACCTCGCTAAAACCCAAATCGACTGAAAAGCGGGCTCGTTAAATAAGAAACACTTTAGCATTGTCTCTTACAAAAATCACCAAAATTTGCTCGTTAAATGAGAAGTTCGGTGAATATGCTACTTGTAAAACCCGGACCACACTGTAAACATATACAAATTGAAACTGACTAGTGATGTGTGTTCTAGTAAGTCCACGTTCATTAGAAAACATTTTTTGGTTACCAAAGGTTTTGGTTATTAAAGGTTACTAAAAGGACAAAGTTTTAATGTTAGAACATACTTTGAATAATAATAAAATGGTTCATGATGATTGTATTAAGAAGTAATGCTTTGAACCCAACTAATATCAGACGGTACTCGTATAACAGATGTAACAATATAATACACAGTAACCGGGACATACTGTAGTTAAAAAACATTGTAGAGAGCACGGTATAGAAAAAATGCTTCTCTGGTATAATCAACGTTGCAGCAGTGATGTATTAGTGCCTAGCTGTATACATCCATTTGTAAGGCTAAGGTCAGAAAAAGTCGTGACTTCAAGTGGGTTGAAAAATGGATCTTCTTGACGTCGCTTTGTTGAACACCTACCACAAAGTAATGTGGGTGTTTCGTGAAGACTAATGATAAAATCAGTGATGCTAATGTAACAGTAAACTGTATTATTACAACTTTTTAAAATTTGTCTGTCTAAAAGTGTTATCCATGGTTAGTTAGTTAATACAGAAACAATTATATGATAAGCAATTTGAGATATATTATACGCATTATCAAATTGTTCTCCAAGTTGAAGCGAATTTTCGTAGAAAAAAATTGTATATTAAATTTTTTTCCAAAATGAGCACAAACGGACTCTTAGAATCGTTTAGTTTTTGTATAAGTGTGAAATTTTAATAGCAAATAAAATAGTTTTATTGTTATTATTCTTTTGTTCATTTCTTTGCCCTCGTGGTGCACTCGGTCCAACAAGAGATTTGCGTCACGTTCATCTTTGTCCACACGGAGACTATAGCGGTAAACATAGCATTTTATTTTCGTATGGTTGCAGGGATAGGAATTTCCTAAGGATGTAGGACGTCCCAAGAATCACTGCTTTCTGAGTTTTACAAACCCGACTTCCCAAGGAAAAAGATACTGTGTCCAGTTTTCACAGAACATCTTAAAAACACCCTTGGCAATATTCCAGTTATCCGCAGCTCGAGGGTGCAGTGGATAATCTGCAGTCCAAAATCCAATGTTCTATTGAACATGCCTTAAGAACGTACCCCGTTCCAAGCAATCTGACCCTGTTTCCGTCCAGTATCACAGAAATGATACTAGAAAAGAACCGTGTGCGTAGACTAGCTCAACGCACCGGAAACCCCACCGACAAACGAGACGCAAACAGACTCATCAAACAAGTACGATCCGGCCTACAAGAACTCCGCAATAACCGTTGGAAGGAACGCCTGCAAACCCTGTCCGCCCAAGACGATTCCATCTGGCAAATGGAAAAAGCCCTTCGCTCCCAAAAACTTCCGATATTCCCACTTCACGGCCGTAGCGGTGTCGTATACACGGATGCGGAGAAAGCAAGTGCATTCGCAGATCATCTGGAGTTGCAATTCAGCCCAAATTATATAACAACGTTGATCTGTCGCACGTCGCAAGAACGCACCGCTATGTCAGGAATGCGCTTTGCGCAACCGCAGACACAACTATCGGGCCCGCAAATTTCGAAGAAGTTTCCCAAATAATCAGGTCATTAAAAAATAGGAAATCTCCGGGATACTATGGAATCTCCAACGTAGCCCTGAAAAACCTCCCCCCGCGAAGCCGTGGTATTCATAGTCACGATTATGAATGCCATGCTGAGATTCCAATATTTTCCTTCCATGTGGCAGCTTGTCGATATTATCAACATCCCAAAACCCAGCAAAGATCCGCTGTTCCGTCAGAACTACAGGCCTATTAGCCTACTTCGAGTCGTCGGCAAAATTGCCGGAACACTGACTCAGAAAAGGCTAGCCTCATTCACCTCTGATAACCATACCCTTCCTGACGAGCAATTCAGTTTCAGACACCAGCACTCCACCACAGACCAAGTCCTTCGCGTGGTGGAAAACATCACCGAAGGATTTAGAAAAACCAAGTCATCTGGTGCGATGTTTCTCAACATTGATCAAGCCTTCGACAGGGTCTCATTAGGTTGTCATTAAGAAATTTCTCCAATAGAGAGGTCACGATGAATAGCTTTTGGAAACATTTCTTCAGATGAGCGCGAATTTGGGTCGCTAGAACCCAAAACCCAGATCTGTTAAAATATTTATATGTTTATATATATATATATATATATATATATATATATATATATATATATATATATATATATATATATATATATGTATATATCCGAGCGATAACTCAAAAAAGACTTAACTGATTTGAACGACACTTGGCACATATCTTCATTCTATTAAGAGTGCAAACGAGTTCGTATATCAGCTATAACGGACATTCTATTCCCCCAAAAATATACAAAAATATTTTTAAAAACGCTATGTCCTTGTAGGTATCAGAGTAACTGCAGTGACACTTTACATGTGGCTAGAAATGGTGTAAGTAAACCTATGTTGTGAATTGTAAGTAATTTGGTACAAAATATAAATTTTTCCAACTTAGAAATAAAATCTGCGGTGAAACGACTTAGTGGTTAATGCCTGACAGACAGAGTAGTTAACTGCCATAACATGTATAAACCATATATCAACGCTAACCAAACTAAATAAATAACAGGCATAGAACATACTACCCGAACCAACAATCGTGAAATCTCGGCCGCAATTATGGAAAATGACAGACGACATGAAATTACGCATTTTCCAAGTGATAGTAATTTAACTGGGACATTCAATCAATTTTTTAAATACACTATATTTGTAGATTGATAAACGGCCTCAAACACAGTTTTAGCACAGCATAGATATATCATGCTGTGGTCTTGAACTGAAAGTGTAGCATGATATAGTATAAATCAAATAATGTCTCTATAAAAATGATTCTAAAACAGTTTCTCTTATCTTTAAACTTAAACATAAAATGTCATATACGACCGAAACAGTAGTGGGATGTGTTTCAATGGTAATTCTACTAATGCTATAATTAATTGTTACGTATATTTTGAATATAATATCCCGGCCATGAAGCCGATCTGGAGTATCATGTAAACAAATCGTTAGTTAACGTCTGCTCAGATGGCGCAGAGACAGCGTGGTTGTCTGCTAAGCAAAAAATGAATGTATGCTTTTAAGTGAATTTTCTTTAAAAAATTCACTAATGAGGAGATCCCGACTTTTGAATTTTGAAAAAATTTCTTCAAATGAGCGCTAATTAGGCCCCCCAGAAAACATATCCGGGGTCAGTTTCAATTTATATATATATATATATATATATATATATATATATATATATATATATATATATATATATATATATATATATATATATATATATATATATATATATATATATATATATATATATATATATATATATATATATATATATATATATATATATATATATATATATATATATATATATGTATCACACCGATAACTCAAAAAATAATGGGCCGATTTTGATTAAATTTGGTAAAAAAATTTCTTATGCAAATGGATTGGATAAGTTCGTTAGCCAGGAAAATCTTGCCAGGTTTTCCCGGAAAATTTTGTGTTTTCTTTCGAAAAAAATTTATATCTCCGGAATTAACAAAGTAAGGGCAACCAAATTTGGTACGCAGGTTTACATCCCTATAGGTAAGTTACCTACCAAAATTTAGCTATGTAGGTCAAAACACAAAAAAGTTATAGGCATTTAAAAAAAAATAAACTGGGGTTTTCCTCAAAACGTCAAAGTGGCGATTTAAAATGTCAAAATTGTCAACATTTAGGCAAATAAATTGAATCTAATACGGGCTATAGAAAGAAAATGTGTCAAGAAGGATGTTTTACAAACCCTAAAGTCTTAGTTTCAACCGCCATTGTCTTTCATTTTACTAAAATGTTTGCAGAAAATTCATTTCAAATACACCCTTTCTCTGATGCTTGGCAGTAGCCTTAGCTGCTATAATTTTTGTCGAATTTTCGTAAAAAATCAATAAAGCCCAATATATCCGTTATTATATAAGATATGGAAAAAAAATTGTATATATTAATTATACGGTGTCTTGACCTACATCTTAAAATAATTACTACAATCACAGGTGGCCCATAAGTCGTTGGTGATACAAATTTCCTTTTTTTTAATCAAACACGCCTTATGTTATTGCATTTTCCATCGAAATATAATGTTTGTTTGTAAGAAAAGAAATTCTGGACGCAGCAAGTGCGTTATGGTAGCGAATTTTGATCAAATGTTTCATATTTGAACAGCTCAATTTGCTATTAACCTATAAGGTTGACCAAGAAACGTGTTTTTTCAGGAACACTTTAAGTTTACTTTTGGAAATTTTTGTACATTTTCACACAATAAAGTTATTTTGATGAAATAGGTCACATTGTTTTTGCTATATAGGTTATACTGGTAACCAAATTTTATGCCTGCTTTCTTGAAAAAAACACACATATTTGTTATTAAAAACATTTTTATGAAAATTCACAACCATAACGCACTTGCTGCGTCCAGAATGTTTTTATTTTATTTTGATATTTGGAGAAACAAATGCACAGATTTCATACGTTTTGAACAAGATCTCATTTTTGTTTGAAACGCCTAAACAACTTTGTCACCATGTGAAAACTGGAACCTGTGATGAGCACTAATAAGTACACTTGGAGAACACCCAAATCACCACAACACATATTTCAGGGACCTTACGATCGTTTCGTTGACCATGTCAACATCTTCAGAAAAAGAACAATTCTGAATTTTTCTTCCTCTGAAGATGTTGACATTGTCAACGAAACGATCGTAAGGTCTCTGAAATATGTGTTGTGGTGATTTGGGTGTTCTCCAAGTGTACTTCACTTTGTCACCGTTGAATCTGCAATTATAATTTTCGGCAGACATTTTTGCGAAATTATATGAAAAAAAATTTGCTAATAGAGAGGTATCGATGGTGAGACTGAAAAATTTTTTGGAAATGAGCGCGAATTTGGGCCCCAGGACCCGATATATATATATATATATATATATATATATATATATATATATATATATATATATATATATATATATATATATATATATATATATATATATATATATATATATATATTTGTGTGTGTGTCCAACCGATAACTCAAAAAGTTATTAACCGATTTTGATGAAACTCCGCAAGAGTCTTTCATTTATTAATAGCTTGGATGAGTTAGTTAAGTAGCCCTATCCGACTAGTTTTTCTGAACAAAAATTGAAAAAAAGGAATAAAACTGTATCTCAAAAAAAAGTTATTTTGATGAAATTTGGTTGATATATTGCCCCCGTGAATGCGTTACTACATATCAAACTTCAACTGTCTGCGTTTATAGAAAATTGAGTTATACAAATTTGAAACATTTAATGAAAATTCGCTATCATAACGCACATGCTGGTCCCGAACTTTGTTATATTTGGCTAGTAAAAGGATACAAATCAATATAGGTATACTATATTTTTTCGGTTAAAAATTGATAGGGTAATTTGCCTATTCGTGTACATTACACTGGCATAACAAAACCAGATTAAATAATTCATAATGCAGGAAGTTTTCTTTCCTCCGTGGGCATTACAGGTCATTTATACGCAGATGTCCCTTTTATTTGATATTAATAAAACTCTGTCACGCAAGCTAAGACTTGATACCCCAACTATAGGCCCTTTCTAAGCAGTCAGCACGTTAAAGGAATATTAGCTTCATTTGTAAAAGTTTGTGAGTCATAAACTGTGTAGTTAGTTAACTGAACTGTCAGCCTAGACGGATGTATACACGAAATAACTGAATTAGACGAGATCATATATTTATACGTTCAAAACAGACCGAGCAAATCAGCAAGCAAATTCGCTACCAGGCGATTCATCCCCAATAACCTCATTTGTAAAATTTAATATGACCGTGTTGTACTGGATTTTTTGATAAAGCTAACATTTTCCGACACGCCGAATTAGGGTCAGCCATAAATTCTGCTATTTTTCTAGCGGGCTAATCTAACAACAGCAAATACTAAACACAGTAAATGTCAACACCATTTATTCTGATTTAGCTTCTGTCTTCTAAATAAACTGTACGGTTCTAATTGCTCTTTGTATCTTTTGTCAGGTGTGTTTTCGAATTTACATTAAGCAAAAAACAAATAACACCAGCGACACTTTAATCCCGGTAATAATGGGCTATCGAAGCATATAATTGAAAGTGTTGTTATAAGATTTTTACACGAATGAAATAGATGAAATAGAAAAACAACAACATTAGTAAGGGATATAAATTATATTTCGAATGCGAATCGAGAAACTTCTATTTTTCATTTCCACATATCTTGTTTTTGAAATATTAATCCCACAGACTGCGCCAACTCTTACTGAAATTATCTTATCAGACGTGAAAAATCATATTCCTAATTCATCGACACGGTTCAATTGTAAATCAAACCCTCCTTCAATACAGCTTGCCAAAGAGAAACAGTGACTAAAAATTCTGCCTACAGTTTTATAGCGCAAAGGCACTAGCAGCAAAACTTAGGCTGCATTTGTATCAGCAATATGTGTGTATGTGTGTTTCATTTCTTTAGCGTCGGCCCATTTCCGCGACTATGGCCAATCACCGACGCCAGAGAGCAGTTTCACCTCACTGTCCTGGACATTCCGCCGAACCCCTGCCTTTCTGTAAGGAGGGTCTGGATCTTCAACGTACCCAGCATCGCATGTACACGGGTCCGACGGCTTTACGTCCCCTCCGAATAACGGAACGCGCAAACATTCAATTTGCTCAAATACAATGCCACAACCTCGGTTGATGATAATTGTACAGTATGTACTGAAAAAGTGAAAGGAGTACCCTGGGACCGAACCCAGTGCCCTCCGGTTCAGAAGCACGCGTTCTTACGGCTGAACCACCGAGGCTTTGAATCAGCAATATAAGTAAATATAAGTGCAGGTAAACATTTGGTTATGCCACAAATTACTTCCAACAATTAATAAGAGACAACGGAATCTCATATCTACGTTACTGGTGCAAGATGAAAATTGTAGGTCTAAATATAATTAGTCCGATTTGCAGAACCAAATTCATCTGTCTAATGACGCTAACATTGTTAGCGAAACAATCTTCAGGTCTCAAAACTATATTGTAATCAATATGGTTCTCCAAATTGTACCTATCAGTGCTCATCGCAGGCTCCAGTCTTCACTCAGTCTAAATTTTATCACCAGCTCCTCCCACCCCTGGCTTTAAGTGGTGGAGTATTCCCTGTGGCGTCAAAACAAGAAGCTGAATTATTTGACCCTGTATTTGATTTCAATAACACTTTTGCCACCAGGAAGGAGACCACCAACCGTTTCTGTTATAAAGTCAAATTTTTTTTTCAGACATCGTAATATTGAGCCCTTATTGGAAAATTTGAACATCAAAAAGGCATCTGGACCCAAACAATTTCAGGTAGTTTCTAAAATGTGCGCTCTTGAACTCACCCGAATATTTTGTAACCTGTTTTAGATTAAGGGGGAGGTATTTCCAACTTTCTGAAAACAAGCGCGAGTTCAGTCCGTTCTAGGTTAGATAAGAGAAGGGCTGATTGATGTGGGATGTGCTCTAATTTAAATCCCATCAATTTTGTACAATGTTATGGAAAAAGCTATCAATTTAGGAATTATAAATCACACCAAAAATTAAAATGATCGTTGATAAGGTTTCCGTCATAAGGAGTTCAACTTGCACTTCCACCTTCCAATCACAGACTCTTGTAACTGTTAAAACTATTAAACGTGCAGATAAAACGAGAAAACAAGTTTTTTTTTATTTCAACAACACACCACGAGGGCTTACAGCCTAAATACTATCGTACCGTGGGTATCGACAAGGAGGAAAGAGGCAACTTGTTAATTCTGGACTTGAAGGTTTGGAGGTTCGGAGGAGAAGAAAAAATATGTGCCGGCAAGGAATTCCACAACTTGGAAGTGCTCGGGACAAACGAGCGGGCATAACAAGATGTTTCATGTCTGGGGACCTGGACAGTAAAAGGGTGCATTGTATATATATATATATATGTATATATATATATATATAGATATATATATATATATATATATATATATATATATATATATATATATATATATATATATATATATGTATCCGTCTGATAACTCAAAACATCATTAACCGATTTTGATTAAACTCGGCAAGTGCCTTTCTTTTATTAATCGCTTGGACAAGTTCGTTATCCAGGAAAATCGGACTGGGTTTTTCGGAAAAATTTTGAGTTTTCTTTCAAAAAAAAAATTTTTCTCCGAAAAATACAAAGCTGTTCTAATGAAATTTAACGGATATATTGCATTAGGAGAGGCCTTACTACGTACCAAAATTCAACTTTCTAAGTTTATAGAAAATAGAGTTATTCAAATTTTGAATTTTCTTTAGAAAAAAATCTTTTTCTCCGAAAAGTGCAAAGTTATTTTAATGAAATTTGGTGGATATCTTGCCTTAGGAAAGACCTCACTACGTACCAAAACTACACTTTCTAAGTTTATAGAAAATTGAGTTAGTGAAATTTGAAGCATTTAATTAAAATTCACTACCATAACGCACTTGCTGCGTCCAGTTAGTTTTATTATGTTGGGTATATAATCTGAAGAGAAACATTTCAGTAAAGTTTTTTGGTCGCATTTAAAAGCATTGTCCTTGTGAATATGCCATAATGTATATATTTTTTATATGAAAGCAAACACTAATGTTTAAGTTGTGTCCTATTATCGCCCTTCCTAAATATTGAAGTCTAAAAGAGCGGTAATAACCACCAAGGCATGTCAGAAGATATATTAGTACGATACAAAGCCTTTCTTATTTACAGACTTTGCTTTTATTGACACAGGGGTTGATCATTATTACGAACAAAGGTTTGAAACTTGTAATGACTCCTGTCCCGATCACAATAACAAACAGATTAGCAATTTGCGCAATTTGGGTCCTTGTTTGGTTAAGTGGGGGATTAATAAATATGCAGACTGTCAGGTAAATTGAGGTTTGTCCCAGAGGGCAGCACCTTTTCCCCTCAACTTGAAACCCGTATAATGAGACTGGAATTTAGATTCTCATTAAAAAGGGATTCAGCAACTTCAGCTTCTCTAACTTCATCTGAATGTATTCAATTTAAATTTGTTCCTACTTAGAAATAAAACAATGTTATATATTAGGTCTGCGAGTAATAAATTATTCGAGTTTGAAATTTTCGCTCATGATAAATGCAAAATTAGGCTTTTGAAAGTGTGAAAGTGAGTTTTGCAGGATTGAATACTTATTACGTTCCATCCAAATTATTTTTGTATTTATGTTTCAAGTTTTAACGCACGTCAGATGCCTTAATCGGAATCAATATAAATTTTGTATTTGATTCAATTAATTATAACCGGACTAAATGTCAGTGAACAAGTGGAAATAAGAATCCTTTAGGCGCTCTTACATTTTGTCAGTCAATCCATTACCATAATTATTACGTAAGTATCTGCAGCATACTCCAGTAACATCCATGCTGCCCTTTCATTAGTTTATATATATATATATATATATATATATATATATATATATATATATATATATATATATATATATATTATATTTCAACTGGACTTGAAGGTTTGTAGATTCGGAGGAGAAGGAAAAACATGTGCGGGCAAGGAATCCCGCAACTTGGAAGTTCTCGGGACAAAAGAGCGGAAATGTTCTATGCCTGGTGACCTGGACAGTAAAAGGGTGCATTCGCTCTGTTCCCCTGGTATATCTGTTGGGGGCAGCAGCTGGAGGAACTATGGAAGAAAGCTCCTCTGAGCCCCTGCAGATATCTATAAAAGAGAGAGAGAGAGAGGTCACCAACGGCACGTCGGTGGGCAAGGGATGGCAGCCTTTAGGCGAGAGTAGGGTCACCGATGAGACGCATAGCTCTCTTCTAAATAGAGTCCAGGAAAGCGAGAGAGATTCCTGCCGTTGGAGCTTGAGAGGACTTTGCTTTTGATGTGGTTATTAAACGAGTTTTTTGCCTTAGAAATAATGTGGAGATAGCCGTTTCTTGCAAAATAATAAGTGTCTTCAGCAATTGTAAGAAAAACGGAGATTCATTTAAGATGAAAACGAAACCGCAGGCTATAGGTGGTATAAATCGTCTATGCGAAGGTACTCAAAGCTGTTGAAGAGTAAGGCGCAGGCAAGACATTGGTCGACAGTTCAAAAAAGAAACCTATTTACTGTAAAAAAATACTTCTCTGAGCTTTCAATCATTTTGAATAAACTTTATGTAAGTAATTTGTCGCGTAAAATTTTCAGTCTACACTACAAAGGTTGTCGGCTAACGTTTCGTTATTCAAAATCTGCAAAAGGGTTCAAATCTGTACTCAAATGAACACGCGGAAAGTATTGAGTAAGCGTACCAGGCCAGACAATAACAATCATGATAATAATACACAAATGGTTGACAACACAAGACACATTAGAAAATAGTTTGCTCTCTGAAACTCTTATTAAAACTGCTTCAAAAGGAAGCTTGACCAAACAAATATTCCTTAAAATACTGCAACACCTCTTAACATTTAAACCAGCTGGTGATGTTCTGTTAATTTTGGATGATGGCTGTATTCGACTTGGCAGAAAGGTTGAATGTGTCTATTTTGTGTTTACAGACAAGCACAGCCCACGAAAGGTAACAATTTAATAAGGCTGTCTTTATATCATTCGAAGACTACTGGGATAACAAGCTTTTAAAATAGTGGGAAGAAAATCGTTTTACCAAGAGAAGACTTACAAAAAACTATTTTAACTTTTTTTTTTCTCTCTGACGGCAATTACTTGCATTAGCAAATATTGAGATTATGTATAAGGCAACTGGTATTTATCTATTTGACCCTTGCGGAGTTTGCATATGCTCCATCTTTAGTAACTGCATAATAGGCTCCTCCTTTACTAACCAATAAAGAGGAAAATGTATGTAACGTGATAAGCCCTTTTATATATAAAATCAATAAAAGGTGATTTTTTTTAATGAATCACTAAGTTCGAAGCCCAGATAGTACCACTAAAATGACAGTGACATTGATAGACCAAAGAAATGCGAGGCTAAACCGATAAAAATATAAGATATTACGTTATACAGCCATCAAAGAAGACCGCGCCTCGCAAAGATGTTTCTACTCTCTCTAAATTAGTTCAAACTCCTGACTATTCCATCATTGCAACAAACATATTGAAATAAGGGAGTAGTTCGTCAAATACAAGACGCAAGTTTGAGAAGAGACCTCTTCAAGGCCACTCCGACCACAAAAGTTAGAACTTAACAACATTATGAACAGGAAATTGGGTTTATTTTGTGTATTCGAAAAATATCATCAAAAATGACATGAGACAATGCGTAAAATGCAAAACTTTGGCATGTCTTGCCTAAATAGCTTAGAATAGTTTGTTAGCCAGCTGAAACAGATCAGTTTCTTCGAAGAAAAATGGAATTACGCTTTACAAAAGATTTGGTGGCTCCATAAGTTAGATACCAAAGTTGTTTTAATTAAAATTGAGATATATGTTGCCGCAAGAGACACTCTACTGTAATGTACTAAAGCTAAAGTTTCTAGGATAATGGCAAATTGAGTTAATAAAGTTTCAAACATTTAATGAAAATTCACTACCGTGACGCACCTACTGCGTCCACATTTTTTAGCAGTCAGTAAACAATTGTATTCTAGATAGAACCCAGTGCCAGCTCTCTATAATACGTAGCTAGATTTAAAGAGATCAGTTTACAAACAGGAATAATCCAGTCGGCAGGTACACCAAAAGCCGAAGGGATCCAGAGAGTGCGTAATTTCCTCCATTCCATCTTCACATGATAATATATCTGTGACCGGGCGGTATCTTGAGAGCCAGGTTCGTATTTTATAGCAGTTGTATGTTAATATAGAACATTTAGATCGGAATCTTGCCGCACAGCTACTTTGTGTCGAAGACATTTGGCCGCACAGGTTACGCCGTGTTGTTTTACCATCTCTCCTTTCAAGAAGAACTACACATTCTTCAACTGCTTTACACAAATTCTTACATTAAAGCTAAATGCTGTTTACAAAGCGAAGAACCCGGCATACTGCAGGTGGTGGGATCGTTTTATCAGAAATTCTTAAAGACGGTGAATTTTTACAATTCCGAGGCGTCGTTCCTAATAAATAATTTGCTGGGCCTACACTTTAATGATTTTCCTGGTCGAACGGTTATGAACAGACGAATTCTTGACTCTGGGCCATTAAGGAATGCCTCGAATTGTTTTCGGTCTGTGTTTTACATAGCATATTTCTTGTAATAATAGTCTGGGGAGGCTGAATACATCATGCGAGGATTGCATGTAATCATGCCGAAACCTTAAAGTATAATTTTAAAAACGTGTTGGTAATTCTTACAGTGATGTCCTGCCGATTTTTACTGTACGGATTTAACTTGTGAGAATATTAAGTAATATTCTGGCTCTAATGCCCGTCGTCAAATTCTTAAAACAAGAATTTTAAAAGTAGTTTAGGAAAGCGTCTTCATGTACTACAAACTAGGATATAAGTATTGCACTTTTAAAACAACAAGCGTAGACTCAACTATATGTAAAATCTAGAAATACACAGTCAAACATACGAGGGTAAATTGATATCTAATTTGCCTATGAATATAAAAATGAATAAAAAAGATGCAGATTCTCAATGTATATATAATCCACTATAAAAACAAAATAGATGAAATAAAAAGATGTCAAGTATAAAGGCTGATAGACAACGCACAAAATAAACAGAGAGCAATCTGGAAGTTTATGAATGCAAAAACTGACAAAAACAAGAAGATGCCTGATGGTGGGGGTGTTGGTGATTTATCGGCTGAAGTGTTCAATGCATATGTTGTAAACATTGGAAAAGCAATAGCAGATGGCTTGGGTGCAACCACGGACACCAGGTATAACGAACTTCTGGGGAAAGGCTTTTTTGACAACACAAAATCGATGTTCATGGCAGAAGCCAGGGAATAAGAAATTACGTCCATCATGGGGAAACTAAAGATCAAGCATACCAAAGATATCTATGGCATGAGTACGATGGATCTGAAGCAAGCCCTGGTTCCCTAAATCCTGTGACAAGGCCAGACTTGAAAAGGTCAAAGCTCACAAAAAGCTTTTACACAATCCCAGTCCTGAAAACCCTCAAGCATTTAACGACGCAAGAAACCGCTATGTCCGCATTCATTCTGAGGCAAAAAACTCGTTTAATAACCACATCAAAAACAAAGTCCTCTCAAACTCCAACGGCAGCAAACCCTTCTGGACTCTTGCTAAATCTATTGGGAATAATTTCTGCAAGAGCACGTTCCCACCCCTTGTTTCAGGGGATGAAATTGATTCTACCGCCCTGGGCAAGGCTGAACTTTTTGCCTCGTTATTCGCCGGCAATTCTACTCTCAACCCACCTCCAAATGTTCAACCACCAATAGTACCCAATGTCGCGCATAAAATGACGGATATCATTTTCAAAACTAAAAATGTACGAAAGATGCCCTCTTCTCTTAATACCAGGAAAACCTCTGCCCTTAACGAGATCTCAGAAATTGTTCTCAAAAAATGCACACCAGAACTTGCTCCTGTCCTCACTCATCTGTTTCAGACATCTTACAATAGAGGCATATTCCCTAGTAACTGGAAAACTGCTCGAGTACAACCCGTCCCCAAGAAAGAATCCAAAGCGCTTCCCAGCAACTACAGGCCTATTTCAGTCGTCTCTAAAATGATGGAAAAGTATATAAACACCGGTTTACTAAAATTTCTTGAAAAACACAGTCTAATCTACGACAGTCAGTATGGATTCCGTCAGCATAGATCGACTTCGGACCTCCGTTCCTCTGTCACCCATTCTTGGAACAAGTCGATAGAAGTACACGGTGAATCCCAGATTGTGGCTCTAGACATATCCAAAGCATTTGGCCAGGTCTGGCACGCAGCGCTGCTTAATAAACTTTCTCTAAACTGTATCAAATTAATGCAGGAGTCCCTCAAGATCCAGTTTTTAGCGCCTACGTTGTTTCTTCTCCACATCCAACCCAGTTTACTGTTACGCGGACGACAGCACTCTCCACTCAAATATACATTTTTCTAAGCCTGTCTCTTTAGCCCAATTAGATGAAGATCCGATGGACCATTGTATAGAAAAATACGGACCTAACGCTCGAAAAATAAATCGGACAATGGGCTAATGGATAATTATCCGCAGCCAAGAAAAGCGCGAACAACAACAACAAATAGATGAAGATCGCAGACTCATGGAGGGTTCTGTCTCTATGGATCTCCAAAAAATATTAGACTGGGGAAGTAGAAATCTTGTACTATTCAACTCCACCAAATCTCAGTCTTGCTTTCTTTCTCATAAGAGATACACCAGCCCTAGACCCATCACAATGAACAACCAAGTTATTCAAAGTAATGAGTCCTTTACACTTGTTGACATTTCTGTGGATCGAAATCTCAATTGGCACCAACATGTCACATCAATTGCAGAAGTGTCTGCTAAGAAATTAGGTTTCCCCTTTCGGACTCGCAAATACTTTTGACCAACTAATCTCTATACCTTATATACTTCACAAATAAGGCCAAACCTCGAATACTGCTCCCACATCTGGGGTGCCGCTGCCGCTTCTACACTCGCTATCCTGGACTCCATTCAGAAGAGATTATACGTCTCATCGGTGACCCTACCCTCACCCAAAGGCTGCCATCCTTTCCCACCGACGTGCCGTTGGTGATCTCTCTCTCCTTTATAGATATCTGCACGGGCACTGCATAGAGGAGCTTTCTTCCATAGTACCTCCACCTGCTGCCCCCAACAGATCTAGCAGGGGAACAGAGCGGATGCACCCTTTTACTGTCCAGGTCACCAGACGTAGAACATCTCGTTATGTCCCGATGACTTCCAAGTTGTGGAATTCCTTGTCGGTACATGTTTTTCCTTCTCCTCCGAACCTCCAAACCTTCAAGTCCAGAACTCACAAGTTGCCTCTTTCCTCCTTGTCGACACCCACGGTACGATAGTATTTAGGCTGTAAGCCCGCGTGGTGTGTTGTTGAAATATAAAAAAACGTAAAGGCAGAGCTCACAGCTCCACTGACTGCAATAATCAGTAAATGTCTCCAAGTGGGGGTTTTCCCCAGAAAACTGAAAAAATCAAAGATAGTGCCACTACACAAGAAAGCTGGTGAAGAAGACAAGGAAAATTACAGGGCGGTGGCAATACTGCCAGTTTTGTCCAAGATCCTGGAGACTGCTATAAAAAATAGGTTGGTTGATTTTTTTGCAGAGTATAATATTATCTGAGATAGCCAAGAAGGTTATAGGAAGGGTCGCTCTACTGTCTCGGCCTTGCTTAGTGTGGTAGAAAGGATATCAGAGGCCTTTGATAACAAATTTGATAACAAAAAAATTGCGGAATTAACTCTTCACGATTTCAGTAAAGCATTCGATACGGTATCGCTATCAGCCCTGCTGCACAAGCTCAAGTTTTATGGAGTCAGGGGTGTCCCACATCAGGAGGTGAAATCATACTTGCGAGAGAGAACCAAGTGTGTGGTATGAAATAATGTCGTGTTATCGGAGAGGCCAATTACTTCCGGTGTCCCAAAGGGTTCAATTCTGGGGCCGATTCTATTTATTATATTTATAAATGATTTGGAGGCAAGTGCTAGAACAGATGGTTTGTACTGTTATGCGGATGACACGGCATTCTTAACGGTGGAGACCACTGTGTTGGACATTGGGCAGAAGACTCGTCAAACGATGGAGGCTTCAGCAGACTGGCGTTCTACAAGTTTTTCGAATTACTTGTAGAACACACTTCTTGCGACATTTTCTCTGCATAGCCCGTATTCGCTTTAGGTTCTTTGCCTAAAAGTTGCCAATTTTGGCGTTTCAAATCACGACTTTGAGGTTTTAAGAGGAAAAGTTATCAAATTTTCAAAGTAATTTTTGTGGAATTTCTGGACCTTTTTGCACCAAAAAACTTAGTATTTCTCTGCACCATACACTAGAGTTTGTTATTCACACAAAATATTTGCTTTTGTGCATTTATATAGTCATCAGTGGCACCCAAAATTTATTTCTTTAAATTACTATAACTTTTTTGCCCTTTAAGCTATAGAGCTAAATGGTATGTAGTTTATTTTTTGTAACAGAAATCCGTGTACCAAATTTGGTTGCCCTAGGTTACTTCCGGAAATATAAAAATTTTCCGAAACAAAACACAAAAGCCAGGAAAAACTGGGCCGATTTTCCTGGCTAACGAACTTATCTAAGCCATTTGCAAAGGGGAGGTATTCACTAAATTTGATCCTAATCGGCCCACTATTTTTTGAATTATAGGTGTGATACATATATATATATATATATATATATATATATATATATATATATATATATATATATATATATATATATATATATATATATATATATATATATATATATATAAATTCTAAAGTGGAGATCTCCTCATTAGTGATTTTTTTAAATTCACTAACAAAGCCCAATTTTTCAATATTAATCAGTGTTTTTATTGTCAAACCAAAAACAATAATTAATTGGAGGTTTTGGTCTTATTTTGTGATGTTGGATAATAAATTATTAGTTCGAATTTTGACTATACCTTGACATTACACATAAAATGAACAAATTGTTCAAATAATTGATAAAATCCATCAGCACGGGGAATAAATTTTTATAACACTATATACGAATATAGAGTGTAATCAAATGTGCTATGAAACTAAATTGACACCTACCACTCTGTGTCCATAACAAAGCCGTGGTTGCGTGTTACATATTCGGTGGTTAATCAGTTGTTATGTATTAAAACAACCATAATTTAAATGTAATTTGATCACAGAAAGTCAATTATGGCTAGAGTTTATGGCCTACATTAATTCTTTATTACTTAGTTACATGGATAACGGACATGAAGACTGGAGACACACACATAGAATACTTTTCTTCATGGCACATTTGATTATATTTATCTTCTAAATAAAAAACTAAATAATGTCAACGAACCGGCCCGGAGTCAGTACCTGCCTAAGATTGCCCTGCTCCCGCTACTGTATGCCTGAGTTGTTTATGTTTGTAGGTCAGATTTTTTTAGTCTTTAGAGTAACTACTTGTTAATCTGGTTTTAATAAATAGGTTTCTAGTACATGGTTAGCCTGGTAGTGTAGAGTATACGAGCGAATGAAAACCAAAAAGCAAAGATGATAAAATAAAGCCACGTTGGTGGGCGTTAACTTAAGCTAAAAAATATAACCTCGATTAGTGTAGGTAATTTAAATTTTGGAACTCCAAAGCCATATGGCATCAAGTCTTTTTGGATACCGATTTTGATCATAGACTTGATCATTTAAGTTGGTCCGGTAAAGGCCCTAATTTCCTAAATGGCATACACTGATTAAACCACATTTTGTAGTGATTGGTAAATGTAGCATGCGTTATTGGTCTTCAGAAAAATATCATCGAATGCCAGAGGTTGATCATGAAAAAATATGGAGTGTTAATGTTTGGTGTACCATTCTGCGATAATTATTTGACCGCTTAGTGGCGGCATTTAAAATCGTAAAACATACTTAATTTTTTAAATAATGAATTACTACTATTTTTAGAGGATGCTTTGTGGAAAACTCTCAGAACAATGTGATTCGATCAGGATAAGAGATTTTTTGCAAATCGTCCGTGACCATCTCCATAGTGTATTTTGAAATCGATGGACTGAAAACAAGTTTTTATTTCTATGGCCTGCCAGATCCGGTGCTTTGAGTGTCTTTGACCTTTATAAATAGAGAAGAATAAATTATATGGTTTTCCAAAAACGCCCTACAACACAAAATGATATGACTCAACGCATCAGGGATGCTATAGTAAGCTTACCAAGGGCAGATATTGAAGCAGCAGTTAACTAAAACTTATTGCAAGATAAATGTTTACATAAGTAATGACGGAGAACGTTTTGCACGTTTATGTTCTTCTTCCAGGGGTAAGAGCACGTGCCTCAGAACCATAGGGTACTTGTTAGATTCCCTTTCACTATGGTTAAGAACGAAAGGTGGGGAACCAGGCCGTGGGATCTTAGGACCGCATGGTCATCCGGATTCCCTGTTCCCTGTTCCCCTTATAAAAATGTACCCCAACCCAAGCTGTGGCATTGTGTTTGAGCAAGTTGGATGTCTGCACGTTCCGCCCTCGGAGATGGCGTAAAACCGTCAGCCCTGTGTCCATGCGATGTTGGGCACGTTATGAATCTCTACCCTCCTTACAGAAAGGCAGGGGTTTGGCAACACTTCCAGGATAGTGATGTGAAACTGCTCCCTGGCGTCGGCGATCGGCCATAGTCGCGGAAATAGACCGACATTTATATATATATATATATATATATATATATATATATATATATATATATATATATATATATATATATATATATATATATATATATTCTTAGTTATGGTATGGTCGTAATACTTTTTAGTTAATAGAATGTATTGGTTATACTGTTTTTCTAAATACAATCTCTGCTTTGTAGTAAAATATCGGTTTTCGAAAATGTCAATATTGAAAGTTAATCGGTCAACCCCATTGCTACTTCACTGTCTTGTGTGAATTAATAATAACACCCTTGATCTGCTACATTTCGTAAGAAATGTCACCCCACTTATAGTGTAATACTATTATTAGTTCACAAAAGACTGTGTGATGGCAACAAAATTAACGATTAATTACTTTAACCCAAGAAGTGTTTATATCAATAGTAAAATAAATAAAAAAATATTGTCGTAACTTTGTGTGAAATAGTAAAACATAATATTGATTTATTTGCATGGCCAAGTCAAACATGATTTCAATTACTTTAAGTAGTTATTTGTAGTTGTAGCTGAAATATTCTGTGACAATGGACTTTTTTGGCTGTACGTCAAAAAGCAAAAAATATATTAAAAATTGGTTCCGCAGGCATTATATACCATCTTGGTCCTTTAAAACAAAGGTAACAAAAGTGCAAGTTGACCTTTAATGTTGTTTTTAAAAAAATTTTGGAAAGCTTTCTTACTTCTGTCGGTCTGTTTCGTTTTCAATGCGCCACCGTATATATATATATATATATATATATATATATATATATATATATATATATATATATATATATATATATATGTATATATATATATATATATATATATATATATATATATATATATATATATATATATATATATATATATGTATATATATATATATATATATATATATATATATATATATATATATATATATATATATATATATATATATATATATATATATATAATTTAAAACTGACAATGGATATGGGTTCCAGCAGGCGTACTTCGCGCTCATTTAAAGAATTAAATAGCGCAAAGGTTGCAACCGGCTTATTGCGAATATTTTAACTGTAAGATCTAATATTTAGGTTTTGGTGGGGTTTAAAAAAATCCAAATGATATAAAAAATTTAGTACTGATATAAAATTAGTAATCAGTTAAAAAACTTAAAGGGTGCAAAAATGTGTTCTTATTTATATTGAGTAATGGTTGAACAGCAACTATTTCTTATTTTCATTAAATCGCGGCCAGTAATTCGAAAAACTATATTACTGCTTTTTAAGACTCAAAATAAGTCCAGAATTTGAGAAATTTCAAATTTTCTACTAAGGTTGATAATTTAGGTTTGAAATATTGTGTTGTTTTCAAAATTTTTGGAAAACTTTAATGATTAAGTAATTGTGAGATGTTTTGCACTAACGCCATCTAGCCTGTGGCTAGGAATTATATTGTTTCAACAGCTCTAATAATACAAAACGTTATAAAGGGTTTTTCAATAGGGACTCTCAAAATTAGACTGATTGTAGCGGCCATCTTGGAAAAGCGATAGCTGTCAAATTTGGCAGGGATACATATTTATTGGAGACATGTCACCATGGAACACTACACGCTTCAACAACGCATAGAAATTGTTAAAATTTATTATCAAAATCAGTGCTCTATTTGCCTAACGTTCCGTGCGTTGCGCCCAACTTATGGTATTAAAGGTCGTCCTGAAGAGTCCATAAATCGTCGTTTAATAAGTACATTTGAGAGAACCGGGTCGGTTTTGGATGAAGAAGGGCCTGTGCGTCAAAGAAACGTAAGATCGTTGGAAAATATTGTTGCCGTTCAGGATAGTATGCAAGAAAACCCCAAACAGTCCATTCCGCGTCGTGCGCAAGAGTCCTTCTGCGACATCAACTTAGCGGATTTTACGTCAAGACTTGGGTTTTCATTCATACAAAATGCAATCGACTCAAGAGCTAAAACCCAACGACCATAAACAGCGAATACGCGGATTGGGCCTTAGAGCATTTTGCGGCTGACCCTGATTTCGGGAAGAAAATCATCTTTAGTGATGAGGATCATTTGTGGCTGAGTGATTTTGTTAATAAACAAAATTCCATCAGGTGCATCTACACCCAGAAGAAGTCACTGTTTGGTGTAGGTTTTGGTCCGGCGGCATCATTGGCCCTTATTTTTTCGAAGATGCGCAATGGCGACCGATATCGAACGATGATAACAAATTATTTGTGGCCTAGAATCAATGGTATGGGTCTCACGAACATGTGGCTCCAACAGGATGGCGCAACTTGCCATACTGCACGGGAAACATCAAATTTATTGGATGAGATGTTCGAGGGCTTCGTCATCTCGCGTGATGGTGACATCAACTGGCCACCGAGATCGTGTGATCTAACACCGCTCGATTACTTTCTGTGGGGCTACGTAAAATCTCGAGTCTATGCTGACAAACCACAGACAATTCCTGCCCTGATGGCCAAAACAACTCACGTTCATCATGAGACTGAGCCACATTTATGCGAAAATGTCGTCCAAAATTGGTCCACTACTATATACCACCTTCAGCGGAGTACGACGGCCATTAGGCTGAAATTATGTTCCATACATAATGTAATCAAATGTTCTTTAAAATAAAATAAAAATTGTGGCAACATCACCTAAACAGGTTGTTTTATTCAATTTAAAAGTTCGAGCGCTCTTAATGAAAAACCCTTTACATAGGAACTGTCTACAACCAACAACGATGGTTAAATCGCAAGCCCCGTTACTTATTCCCTGATTAAGGAAACGATGTATGAATGTTTAAATATAAACATATGCGAACTAATGTTTTTCCAAATTCTAACACAACATATTTATAATAATATCAAAAAAAATATATATTGTACTGACCTGGAAGTAGACCTGTCCCTGGTCAACCCATCCAACCACCATATCTGCCCCTGCCATCCTACCGTCCTTAGAGAACCCAAACCCCACATACCCCAGAGTCCGGACCTGTAATTCGAATGTTATGTCCTGAGGTCCTGGTCCTAGTGACCACAGTAGTCTATAGTCTGGACTAAGCATTGTAGAATGTGACCATCTCGCTGAGCGCGCTAACTGCACTAAACACAACACTATCAACACTGAAACTACTTTCCCTAGGGACTCCATTCTGTTGCGGCTATTGCTCTGGGGTCAGTTGCACTTTACCATTATCTGGAACAAAGGAGGAGATAAATTAGAAATGTGATTATACGACAAATCAATGCTTTATGTGGTATTACGTGAGTATTTTTGTTTGCTTAATTTTGTATATTGTTGGTGAAGAAATGCGTCTGAGTTTTTCTTGTAAAATTGATATAATTTCTTAAATGTCTTGTCAAATTGAGGTGAAAATCATTTATTGTTATAAGCTTCACTGTCCTGTTAAGCCAAAGAAACCTATCTGCAATAAAACTTTTAAGTCATTTATAATTTTATATAGTCTTTTGTGCCACAGATCTTATTGCTATTTATTGTTTTATTTTTCAATATTACATAAGAGACTGTTTTTGTTGCAGAATAAAAGCCTCCCAAATGGCTTCGCTCATACTCCATAGAAAATTAGATTCTGGTTAGTTACGTTTTTTTTTTTTTTGTAAGAATGAAATTTAGGCAATAAAAGAAGACGCAGCTGCTACACCACTTTGTTTTAATAGTTATTTCAATTGACAAAACACACTAAGTACACAAAATAGAAACAGGACAAAGACATATCAAAACTTCAAAAGAGCGCGTTAAAAGAGAGCCAAACAAATTAATCTTTACCACTTAATCAGTTTGAGATGGCGTTCGTGTTTCAAAGATTTTTTTGTCGATTGGCATAACTTAGGATTGATTACAGATATAATAGGGGCTCATACGTTTAGATGTATTATTAGTGTAATTTTTATCTAGGAATATTATATACGTTTAAATATTCTTGTTTAAAAAGAGAGGTGGTAAAATAAAAATAAAACATTAAGAGTTCCGATATCCCTTGTGCTGAGATTTTATAAAACATTAAACAGGCCTTCCACTTCAATCATATTACAAACTGAAAGGTTTTGTATTGCGGATGTCAATACGGCAAATCAGGAACAAAATGAACTGGAAACTTTTATCGATTTCAACCGGTTTTAACGTACCAGTCTGCCAGGGCTGACACTTGAGGGCGAACGGACAAAACTAACATTTTAATATAGAACCAACTAAATCTGGAATGACGAAACAAGGTTACACGATTCTGCCTGAAAAAGCTAATCTATTGCTTGCATGAGGGAGTTATAGTTTTTATCAGATAATGTAATATATGTTTATACATATAGTTACGTAATTTTAGGGCTAAGCGTAACACGAAAATTCATACCCCTCTTCATTAAACGTTGTATATATTTTTTTATTTAGAGCAGATTGTTTTATTTTCACAGCAAGTGTAGTTCACAGCAAGTCTGGTATTATACCGTTAATGAAGGGTTACAATGTATAATTTGGAACGTAAAAGCTCCCCAGTTCTTCGTCATTATGGAATAATAGAATATGTATCCGGTTTTACATACCGAAATTCCTAAAATCAATTAAAATAAACGATCTCATCTCAGGAATGTTAGCGCGATTGTTAGTTCTTAAGCCACTTGTTAAAATGAAATAACAAAATTACATAAAAGATTCGAAAACATATGTATTTAACAGACGCTGTCGCACAACGTTTATCTCCTTAAGCCAGTGGCGGCTCCTCTATTTCAGTCGTCTCTAAAGTGATGAAAAAGTAAATAGACACCGAATTACTAACATTTCTTGAAAAACACAGTCTAATCCACGACAGGCAATATGTATTCCGTCAGCGCAGATCAACTGCCGACCTCCTTTCCTTTGTCACCCATTCTTGGAACAAGTCTATGGAACTACACGGTGAATCCCAAATTGTCGCTCTAGACATATCCAAAGCATTCGACCAGATCTGGCACGCAGCGCTGCTTAATAAACTACCGGCCTATGTCCTACCAGCAAAACTCTGTACCTGGACAGCAAATTTTCTCTCCAACCGGAGCATATCTGTTGTCGTGGATGGACATTCCTCTGAACTGTATCCAGTTAATGCAGGAGTTCCTCAAAGTTCAGCCCCTACCTTGTTTCTTCTCCACATCAATGACCTCACTAGTAGATCCAACCCAGTTCACAGTTACGCGGACGACAGCACCCTCCACTCAAATATACAATATTCTAAGCCTCTCTCTTTAGCCCAATTAAATGAGGATCGCAGACTAATGGAGGGTTCTGTCTCCGTGGATCTCCAAAAAATATTAGACTGGGGAAGTAGAAATCTTGTACAATTCAACCCCACCAAATGACAGTCTTGCTTTCTTTCTCATAATAGATACACCAGCCCTAGACCCATCACAATGAACAACCAAGTTATTCAAAGTAATGAGTCCGTTTAACTTGTTGGCATTTCTGTGGATCGAAATCTCAATTGGCACCAACATGTCACATCAATTGCAGAAGCGGCTGCTAAGAGATTAGGTTTCCTCTTCCGGACTCGCAAATACTTTTCACCAGCTAATCTGTATACCTTATATACTTCACAAATAAGGCCAAACCTTAAATACTGCTCCCACATCTGGGTTGCCGCTGCCGCTTCTACACTCGCTATCCTGGACTCCCTTCAGAAGAGAGCTATACGTCTCATCGGCGACCCTACCCCCACCCAAAGGCTGTCATCCCTTGCCCACAGACTTGTCGTTGGTGACCTCTCTCACTTTTATAGATATCTTCACGGGCACTGCTCAGAGGAGCTTTCTTCCACAGCTCCTCCACCTGCTGCCCCCAAGAGATCTACCAGGGGAACAGAGCGAATGCACCCTTTTACTGTCCAGGTCACCAGACATAGAACACCTTGTTGTGCCCGCTCTTTTGCCGGCAGATGTTTTTCCTTCTCCTCCAAACCTCCAAGCCTTCAAGTTTAAAGTTAACAAGTTGCCTCTTTCCTCCTTGTCGACACCCACGGTACGATAGTATTTAGGGTGTAAGCCTTCGTGGTGTGTTGTTGAAATATAAAAAAATATATATCTAAAAGTCGAGATATCCTGAAAACCAATTTTTTCCACGAAAATTGGCTAAAATATGGTCCAATAGTTGAGCTAAATATATCCTAGTATTTTTTGTAATACAAGTGACTTATGTAGTTATGCGCAACACCTGACCTGCCATACAATGATAAAAAAATCTCAACCTTGAATATATTTCTTTTAAATAATTTGTGGCCAAGACATTGTCAGTCCGTAAATGGATTAACAGGAATAAATTGCAACTTATTTATAAAGAAGTTTTTCAAAAACCGATCACGTTTTTTCCAGATATTTGTTGCACAATTTGTAGTTTAGAAATACAAAAGAGTCGTGAGAATCCACAGAGATATTCGCCTCGTTACGACAGGAGTAAAGTTACAGTAATATTCGACGCGAAACCGCAAAATATGCAAGACCTATAATGCAATTCTTCGCACTTCACAGAGCTGTTATACTTGAATGCATGTAAACATGCAGGTTATGGTCATAAAACCGCGACTTACGTAGTTATGTCAAAGAAATGAACAAAAAAAAAAAGACTGAAAAATAAATCAATGTTGTATTCGTTTCATTTCCATGAAATTATACATTTGACAGTAAACGTCTTTATTAACGAAATCGCAAATTGATACAGTAAAGTTTTTATATGCATTTTATTGTTGTAATTAAATAATTTTATTGCGGCATAAAGTTCGCTTCGGTTGAAACAAACCAGCCAGATGCAAGCAAAAAGTCTGGAAACTAGTTCGCGATTTCTACGACGCTTTTGTCTCGCTACCATAATATCTGATATTTTAAGCGAATACGCCCAAGTCTAGATCAACAATTAACTGTAACATAATGTCTGAATCTTTAGTGTCTACAGCAATTAGTTGCTTCTTGTATTATGTGTAATATAGCAATTTTCTTTAGATTGAATTTCCTCTCCAGCTCCACTATTAATTTGGGCTTTATAAATAATATTCTACTAATGAGTATTACTACGGCTCTGTATGTGCAGTTTGACCAGCGTGTCATTCTTTTTTCTGTACAAATAAGGTGGTGGTGGTGGTGAAAAAGGTGGTATGGCCTCGATAGAATTGTCATTATCCACAGATTTTTTAACTTCTCGTTTGAAGTTTATGTTGTTTTTGCCTTTATTATATTTGTTATTTTTGATAACGGAAATACAATCTAAACTACACGTATATATTTTTAAAGTATTTAAATCTTCTAGACACATACATACATACAAAACAAATATATATATATATATATATATATATATATATATATATATATATATATATATATATATATATATATATATATATATATATATATATACAGGGTAGCTGATAAGTCTGGAAACGGTCGATTATCCGGGAAAATATACAAGGTGTCGAAAAAAGTTTTATACAAAAGTTTTTGGGTTCTTCAATGTCTACTAGGCGGTGATAATTTTATTTATACAGGGTTGGTCATACAGGCGTGGCACACTAATATTAATTTTTTTTTAATGGAACACCCTATATATTATTCGATATTTCAATCCTTCTCTTAATTTTGAGCAACATTTATGAGAAGCATAATGTACCTAAACTCAATCGTTTCCGGGTAAAAAAATAAATAAAAATAAACGCTACTGTTTTTAAAATCTATTGGATGAAGAACAAAAATAAATGAAAAGTAGAATATCTCTTGAAAACAATCTGTGAGTGTGAAAAGAACCGGTTGCGATGTTTTTAACAGGCTTAGAATATTGTATATTTGAGTGGAGGGTGCTGTCGTCCGCGTAACTGTGAACTGGGTTGGATGTGCTAGAGAGAAGGTCATTGATGTGGAGAAGAAACAAAGTAGGGGCTAAAGCTGAACCTTAAGGAACTTCTGCATTAATTGGATACAGTTTAGAGGAATGGCCATCCACGACAACAGAAACGCTCCGGCTGGAGAGCGGTCCAGGTACAGGGTTTTGGTGGTAGGCCATAGGCCGGAAATTTATTAAGCAGCGCTGCGTGCCAGACCTGATCGAATGCTTTGGATATGTCTAGAGCGACAATCTGGGATTCACCGTTTAGTTCCAAGAATGGGTGACAAAGGAAAGGAGGTGGGCAGTTGATCTACACTAACGGAATCCAAACTGCCTGTCGTGGATTAGACTCTGTTTGTCAAGAAAGTAGAGTCAGGACAGAAGCAAGTTCTGGTGATTATTTTTTGCTGGGATCTCGTCAAGGCCAGAGGCTTTCCTGGTATTAAGAGAAGAGAGCATCTTTCGTATCTTTTTAGTTTCGAAAATGATATCCTTCATTTTATACGCCACATTGGGGACTGTTGGTGGTCGAACATTTGGAAATGGAAGTTGAGAGTAGAATTGCCGGCGAACAACGAGGCAAAAAGTTCAGCCTTGCCCAGGGCGGTAGAAACAATTTTATCCGGTAAAACAAGAGGTGGGAACATGCTCTTGCAGACATTATTCCCAATAGATTTAGCAAGAGTCCAGAGGGGTTTGCTGCCGTTTGGGGCTTGAGAGGAGTTTGTTTTTGATGTGGTTATTAAACGAGTTTTGTAGCTCAGAAAGAATGCGGACATAGCGGTTTCTTGCGTCGTTAAATACTTGACGGTTTTCTTGACTGGGATTCTGTAGAAGCGTTTTGTGAGCTTTGACTTTTTCAAGTCCGGCCTTGTCACAGGATTTAGAGAACCAGGGTTTTTGAGTGACTGAAGAGGTTTTCTGTGTACGTGGAATAAATAATTCCATGCCAGATTGGATAGTTTCGGTGACGTTTTGTGAGATATCAGAGGGGTCAGGACGAGAGAAGCAGACAGACTGCCATGGAAATGAGGAAAAGTAATCCCGCATTTGGTCCCAGTTCGCGGAGTGGTAGTTCCAAACGATACGTGGGTGTGATGACTGTGTGACCTCCGGTTGCATTGCGCGGGAAACAGTGACCATGCCGTGGTCTGAGCGATCAATGGGGGCGGTGACTGATATCTTATAGCATTCAGGTTTTGTAGTAAGAAGGAGATCCAAGGGATTTGGGCTGTGTGTTGTGATGCGAGGAAAGTAAGTAGGTTGCTGAACCATATTGGCTAAAGAATTGCTGACTGCAAAGGCATCCGCTGCTCTCCCTTGTGGATCGGTTTTTGAAGATCCTATCCATTCCTTATTATGGACATTGAAGTTACCAAGAATAGTGACCTCGGAGGAAGGATATTCAGAAATCAGGTGGTCGGTTTTTCAGAAAGATAGTCAAAGAGTTGGACAAAGTTGTTGTCAGAAGGTGACAGGTAAATGCAACAGACGAATTTAGTTGCAGCCCTGAGAGAGAGTTTCATCCAAAGTATGTATTTTCTTTCAGCTTCCAAATTGGGGAGTCTGGTGCAGGGAAGATTGCTACTGACGTATTCGCACACGCCTCCATGCAATCTAAAGGAAGTAAGGAGCTGATATCCCGGAAAATTAAGGTAATTAGTGGCTGTTTTGGCACTGATTTGGGCTTCGGTGAGGAAGAGGAGTTGGGGCCTATTAGCCTGGAGGAAATGGTGGACGGAGTTCAGGTTAGAATTTATAATTAACAAAATTCGTATTCTCCTTTCAACTATCGTCTCACTACATTTTTAGATGTGCGTTACGATATAAAAATTGAACTGAATTCAACAAACATATGTTGAGGCGCGGGGACATTTAGTAAAAACCACGCTGTGTGAAATGAAAGCTACTTTTTTTCACGGCACAGCAGCGGCCCTTGTCCGGCGAGAACCGTGCTGTGTGAAATAGGCCTTATTTATCTGTGTAAAGGTCGGTCATGGCATCCGGAATGTGACGGTTATTCAATATTATTAGTGTTTACTTTGCAAAAATATTTCAAAATAAAAAAATATACAAAAGGTATGTCATCCATAAAAGAAAAAAAACAAAACGATTTTGATTTGGTTTTTGGCGTAAAATTTCAGAGAAGGAAACTTCCCCATTCAACATGATTTCTAAGAAAATGAACAAAGGAGGAATACAATAATCAATTGGACATCATGTGTTCTCTCTTTTTAGTAATATAGACTGTTACTCAAAATAGAAATTCCCCAATATGTTTGGGAATTTTAATAGTTACACGGAAATTATGACGTACAATATACCTATTTCGTTGGTTACAATAAACTGCAAAATACAAATTGAATTGTCCACCACCTTCAATAGAAGCTGGTGCATCTTATTTTCCGCTCTGAAAATCATTTGATATGCTTTTTACGTATGAGGCAGACTAAAAGTGATTTTGAGCTAACTAATTGCTTTCCTTAAACGATTGAATAATAATTTTGTGGCACATCAGGTAACGAAATACCACTTTTTTCATGTGGTAACAATTTTACGGAGTTCATCGATTAGTTCCTTGTGATAGACCATAACCACATAATATAATGGGATCAATAACGACAAGAAAGTATCGTCAAGATTCTTTTTATTAACGCTAAAGCTTCCGAAATTGTTATGTCATTGTTATATAGTCTTCATTTCGTAGGAATCCATATTGATGTGCTTTGTCCTTCAGTGTGCGGCTTCTTAAAGCTTAACCATGATTTTTTTTGTTTTCTTGAACACCTGCTGTCTATTTCTTAAACGTAGTGGATAATATTTTATTGCAATTAATTGTATCATAAACAATTAGAAAATAGAAAGAATAATGTATTTTCTTCTTCATGAAATAGTAAATTTCGTAGCTTACGATTACCTTAAAAATATAATTATTTTACAGAGGTAAGCAGTTTGGTTGCCTAGAAGTAAAAACAGGTCTTTATAAAACAAAGGATCTTGGGTTCGATGCAGTAGAAGCAAAATTTCACTATTTTAGTACATCCTCTAAACATTATCATTAACGGATGTTGTGGTTTTATATTTGATAAAACTAAATGTCAGCACTTCTTGTTTTTTAGACAAGGCGTAAAGCCTTCCGTCTCGTTGGGAAAGTGATAATTCCCACTCCGTCTACAGAAAGACAAAAATAGGCAAAACTCCCCAGGCAAAATTTACAATTACATCCCTGGGGTCGATTACTGGTCATAGTCATAAAAATAAGAAAACGTTAAAGAAACACAATGGATATATATATATATATATATATATATATATATATATATATATATATATATATATATATATATATATATATATATAGTATCACCGTTATTTTAATAATACTAGTTTCAATTATTTCAAAACAAACTTTTTCTGATGGAGAAAAAAAAATCTCCATTTGAATGTGGATTTGATCCTAAATCATCTGCTCGTAATCCATTCTCCTTACACTTTTTCTTAATTGCAATAATCTTTTTAATTTTTGATGTAGAAATTACTTTAATTTTCCCTTTAATTCTAACTTTAAAAAATTTGAATAATTAATTTTTATTCAACTATTACTATTATATATATATATATATATATATATATATATATATATATATATATATATATATATATATATATATATATATATACATACATACAGTTTGAAGCACACTTATGGAATAAAATTCATTGCTCAGCAAAAAATAGTTTCTGTGGAAAACGCTGAGACACGTGAAGTTTAATTTGTCGAACATTATCTTATGACCATAGTTATAAAAATTAAACTATCACCATTTTACCCCTACAACTTTATCTTTTTTTTGTAAATAGCAACCCTACATTTTTTCATCACAATTCGATGGACCACATTTTTCTGAGTGCGGAGATACCCCATATGTACAACTTGTGCCTGTGTTCTACGCATATCACCATACCCAATCATCATTAATATTTCTGTTCGCAGAGCTTCAGTTAAGTATCACATTATTAGACCAAAAATTAATTGAAATTCTCGGAAAACAATCACGACTAATTTATTAGGAGACCGTGCATTCAACACAATACACCACAAAATAAAACAGAACTGTTAAATTTTACCTTTCACACTGCAAAAATTGGTAGTTAATAAGAAACGATTAATGACACCAAGTACGTTTTAGATAAAAGACAAGATAAGAAATTTAAGATAAGAGTCGGTGAAGAATTCCAGAGCAGTTTATTTCGTTGTGTGCAACTGAACGGAGAACACTTTGAACACTTATTGTAAGAAAGAGACGTTTTTATTAAGTTTATTTTCGAGATTTGAATTTCAGGGTAAACTGTTTAGTTTTAATATTCCGGTATTAAATTTCCACCTTCTATTGGAAACTGTAATATTAGACCATACATGTGGGGTATCTCCGCATTCAGAAAAATGTGGTCCATCGAATTGTGATAAAAAACTAGGGTTGCTATTTAAAAAAAAAGATAAACTGGTGGGGGTAAATTGGTGGGAGTTTAATTTTTTTTAACTATGATTATAAGATAATGTTCGACAAACTAAACATCAAGTGTTTCAGCGTTTTCCACAAAAACTATTTTTTGCTGAATAATGAATTTTATTCCATAAGTGTGTTTCACACTGTATGTATATATATATATATATATATATATATATATATATATATATATATATATATATATATATATATATATATATATGTATATATATATACATACATAAATTAAGTTCAACTGACCCCGCTTTAAATATTTTCTTTACCGCTCAACCTCTCAACAATATGCAATCATAAAATTGATTTTAACAAAGCTATGGAAGAACATATCAAATTGTAACCGTACAAAAATTTTTAGCCACTTGATAGTTGCCAAGACAGACCATAAAATCATTTTATTATTATAAGTATTATTATTATATAGCAATTATTTGGCTAATCATAGTTAAAACATAGAATGAGGAAGCAAATTCAAGAATTACCGTGATAAAGAACATTTAGAGCGAGCTAAGGAACTAGAGAAGTACTGCTAGCACGATAGGGGAAAGATAAATATTTTGATTGCTTTTGCATAACTGAAAAATAATTATTTGATAAATTTTATCGGTTGGCTAACAAAATAGCTTCTTTTTTAAATAAGGCGGTAGGCTATCCTAGTACATTTATTATTATATAACACTGTGAGCGAAATAATCATCAGAATAAATTTCATATCATTGATGAATCTAAACATTCGTTTGGTGTAGTGAATCGAATTTGGCCCAGGTGAACTACTGGTGTTAACCATAACTTGCAAGCTTCTCATTGTAAAAAATATATTTTTAATGAAAATTCGCTAACAGACGGAGGTAGTTGTCTACATTTACAATAACAAGACAACTGTTATGGATCCCAAATTCAATAAATTTTACATTTTAATTTCTTAAACTTTAAAGCCGCGAAAAAAAAAAGAGGTATAATTAAAACCAATTTTAAGTAATCAAAGTAAATACTTCATTTGGGCGAAATGAAATAGTTATGAAAGACTAAATGGGATGAAGTTATTTCGCCGAAATTTGCTGCTTTGATAAAATACTTAACTATGCAACACGTGTAAATTCCTGGCTGGTGAGTGAATGCCGAGACGAGACGAGAGACCTGGCTGGGCAGAATGAGGTGACCCTCATCTGGGTGCCGGGTCACTCGGGGGTCAAAGGCAAAGAAGAAGCTTACAGTCTCGCGAGAAAAGGGGGTCAGCAGAACCATTTATGGGACCAGAACCGGCTCTGGGCGTGTCAAAGAGCACTGCCAGGGGAGCCATTACGTCATGGGTCAGAAACCAACACAAGGTGTACTGGGCGGACTGTCCAGGGCTCAGACATGGAAAGTCAATAATTGACGGACCCAGTTCAAATAGAGCTGTGGAGCTGCTAAATATTAGCAGAGGACAGCTCAGAAACATAACAGGTCTCTTGATGAGACACATGGCCGTCAAGATACACCTGCATAAAATGGGGCGGTTCGAGGGGGATCTCGCATGCAGACCCTGCGCCGAGGGGGAGAAATCAGCCCTGCACATCTTGTGCGAGTGTAAAGCTCTGGACCGCAAAAGACAACTGATCTACGATCAGTCTAGCCCGGAGACAGAGCATTATAAAAGTTGACCCTACCAATCGCTGTGCAGACTAGTTCAAGGCACAGTGATTTTGGAATGGGTGGAGTAAGACTAAGGGTATGCACAATCAACCAAAGGTTGCAGTGATATCGGGGCAGCAAGGCCGCGGACGAGCCCTGAGGAAAAAAAGGATAAATTCCGTTTTTAAGATTTTAAAGATTTTATGAAAATTATCTGCCAAAACGCAGTTGTTTCGACTGGATTTTGTTCAGTTACGACAGCGTACAAGCACCATTTTTAATTTAGTTGCTTTAAATATGTTCTATTCTATAACCTAAACATGTCTTTGAAATTTTAATGGAACTAAGTCTAATAAAAGCTTGTTTCGAAATCTAACCAAATTAAATTAGCAAAAAGTAAATTGGCTCTGTCAAATTATATTATTTGAAATATCACTGTTGACATATCTATTATAGCAGTCTGAGAAAATACAATGGTGAATATTAAAAGACTAAATGTCAAATTAACCCATTAAGGTCAGATAGTTATAAAGCATTGCCTTCGTCTAAAGTAGGCTGATAAATATCAAACATATGAATAAGTTGAAACTTTCACTGCCCATAGAAAATATGATAGTAAGAGTAAGGTCTCTTTGTAGGACGCCTTGTACAACTGTATAAAAATTTTAATCTAGTTAAACAACATTACCTCTGTGTTGCAACGTTATTTACCAAATTAAATAAATGTCAATTCTGTCCGAATTGATATTCATAAATCAATGGATACAATTAAAATAGGACACGGATATTAATTGTATCTGACCGACAATTCCATTAATAATTTTCATGTCTGATTTGTTGGTCCGTATTATTTGTATGTTAATCACAGTTTTCCAATGACTAATGATTTCTTTGTTTCGAATAGATTGATTACTGTGGCGTTGAAGGTGTTAAACCTAATTCTGCTTGGGAGTACAAGCTACAAGTGAAATAAAAAGACACAGAGCTACAGCTGAGAATAACAATTGGAACCGTGTGTCTGGGGTGATTAATTTTGCTATCGAAAACATTAGTTTTAATCAAGTCACTCCTAAGTGTGGGACGTAAGAGTTTAATCTTAAATGTCTACAGTCTAAGGAATTAGAATCTGTTATCTTAGTCACATTAAACTTTTTTTTGTAGGTGTCCTTTGAGAACAAATGTACACTGGCAGAATATCAAATTATGTGCATAAAAAATATACGAAAATTCGAAATTTCATAGCATTGCTTCTCGAACTGGGGAATTCAGTCAAGCAGAGGTCATTGCCGCATCACAGTCTAAAGACGATGTAGTTTTGAAGTCGCAACCATGTCTGTCTCCAGTAGCTAAATTTATTTCCGTAATGATAATTGTACGAGGAGAAGCGACTATATCTTGCTAGTCTCAATGAATTCAAAATATTTCAGTTTCTGATTAAGCCTAAATACTCAAATTAGGAAAGAGGTATACCCTTTATCTAGGCAATACGTGTAGTCAAAAAGCAAAAATATCCATACAGAAAACTTAAAAGCAAGGAACTGAAGAGAACAAGAAGACGTTGAGGAGGAATAAAAGGAAAAGAAGTGGGATAAATGAAGATGATGTATTATTAAATGGGATGACACTATTAAGGAAAAGGTAGGGTGTCAAATGTTCTCCGAAATATCTCTTCGTATTTTTAAGCTGCAACTTTGCTTAAAACGGCCTTCTATGCCACTTCATTTGCAACGATAATTCTTAAAGTCATTACTGCAAGATCGTCTACGTTCAATAGCTCATCGTTCAGTAACTCATTAGCTGAGTTAATGAGTTTCGTCAGTTGCGCACGCTACACTTTCCTTTGAGCATGTTCCATCTTCTTGAACTACGTTCACTTACTGAATGCTGACACACACGTTCAGAGTCTCTTTCAAACTAACGTTCGCTTTTTACGCAGTGTAGTTAACTGATAATTATTGTCCGTTTGCTTTTCACGTCCCGGGTTTCGGCACCAAAAAATTTCAATTAAACGTCTTATATTCCTAAGTTCAGTGAAAATACAAGATATCAGCAATTATCAATAACCACTATATACACACTACTACTACACTAACTTAATTTAGATTGAAAACAGACAATTTAATATTCGCGTTCAGGTTTACGTTCTAATATCTATCTATTCGTTTTTGTCGATGTCACTTCTTCTGGTGAACCCCGGTCGACGATCTTAAGAACACTACTAATACTATTGACACTCTACAAACTACACAAAGCTAACTCACTAGGTTGCCACCCTCTAATTCGTTAGGTCTGGGGCGTCTCGTGAATACCTCTATATATTTTTTCATTAGGGTTTCAGATAATGAAGCTTCCTAGCAAAAAAGTGCATATTCATGTGTACATAGTGGAAAATGTTAAGGATAAGGATTAAAAAAAGCAAATCTGACGAGCCCTAATTAGTGCCAAACCGGTCTGCGGTTCTAATTATGGTGAGAATACATCTAGCCTTACATACATTGTCCCTATATTAGGCAAGACATGGGCCAGGGCTGACAATTTTCAAAATTGTTAGTTTGTTGTACACAGTCTCTATTTTATAACATTTTGTGTTATTGGGAGCTGTCGTGACAACATACTACCTGATTCCTCACCGAGATGGCGATCCTGTCGTACATCTCACAATGTTCTAGGAGGCTGGCTACCATAGCCGTATTACTTTATAGGTGTGTTCTCGTGTAATTATTATAGCGTACTGACGAACTCTAATTAGAGCAAAACAGATATACGGTTGTAATTATTGTGAAAATGCATCTACTCTTACAATTTTACACCATCGCATAAAGTTTCCATGAAAGAGAGGCCAATTTTTTTCGTTTCTAACAAAATGTTAGTGAATTCCTATTAAGACGTTACTTTTACCTCACCTTGTATATAAGTAATTAAAGAATGACAGACCGGTTTTTATCAAACTTGGCACCCGTGTTTCTTTAGTGAATGGCTCGGACAAAATTGACGAAGTTTTTCAGGAATTGTTGATGAAGATCTATCCCTCGATAGATCTTCATCAAAAGTTTTGTAATTGTAAGCTTTTTCGGATATCCTGATTATTACTTTTTTAGCAGTAGATAGATAACAATTATTTTTACATCGATTGGTCAATTATTAATCAGATGACCCTACTGTTTTTGACCCTGTGACCATTAGCGAGTTGGGCGATTACACAGGGAGATGCAGACTGGTGATATGTAAATTATATCTCTAACAAAACAAATTTGATTTGCCTGCATTGAAACAAACGTGTTGTTGTGTTCTAATATTGTTTGATCCCCACGCTCAATCACCCCTGGTCCGACCCTGAACATTCCCATCCTGAAAACTTCCCTCGATGGCTCCAACAGCAACCAAAGGCGCAGAGACTACATTGGCACTCCTGCAACAGTTGGCAACAACAGCCATTAGGGGCGTACAACATTGGCATCCCTGTGACAGTTGTCATCGAGCGTCACCATCCAAGCGAAGCAGCTACGAGAGCACGCAACACTTGATCACTTTTCCATCGTCCGGCAGCCAGTCAAGATCGTAACCAGATCGGTTCCAACCAAGTCCCGGTGATGATTAGTCACCAGTTCATATTCTTGGTCATTTATCGGTCTGTGAGCCTCGCGTGAAAGAACCACACTTTCAACAAGCGACTGACCCGTGGCAAGAAGTGAACCACGTGTTTGTGAGACCGCGTTGTCAACTGAATAATCGTCGCCCACGTGGCTTCCTCTGTGGTCAAAGCCCCAGGTACTAGCGGCAGCTTCTGCGTGTTGTGTACCGCAACCAACAAGCTACCCAGCTCCAACTGTCCAATTGTAAGTCACCGTTTTGTTGTATCATTAGTGAGTCACAACACCCCCATTCCCTTTTGTATTTAACGTAGTAACTGTGTAGTATTAAATTGTTTTTACTTCTACCACGTGTATTCATAAATCTACCCCACAAACAATAATTCCTTTGGTCCTTCACGAGTGGTAAACGGGCAATTAGAACAACTACATTATGCTAGCCTTTTCTGAACCGCACACGTGTCAAAGTTGAAAACACACCCTTGGCAAGTTACACAGAGCCGAAGTTTGTTTTTGTCAGCACAATATTTTCTATAAATTTTTGTTAAAAATAACATTTGTGTTCCAAACACAAAACTCAAAGCGCTTTAGTTTTTGTAATGTATGCACAAAAACAATTTAGGGCTAACCAGATACAACTTTTATTTATATATTATCCATATTTTAGTGAGAAAATACAATGAAAATAAATGCCTATTTTCCATCACTCATGCATTCATATGCATACTATATAAAAGGCCGACCACGATGTGGGGGTTTTTTAACGCTATGAACAGGAATAACAAATGGTATGTCCATACAAATTGATGGTTATTATAGTAAAAATACAGTCAACATGATGTGTATGAAGGTAATGTTATGTATATTTTATTCAATGAAATCGCATTTAGATGTCAACGTTAATTTTTTTCGAGTATTTTTTATTACTCTGCAGATATTAATGTATATTATTATTATCAACATTATGATTCCTGGACAAATATATCATTAGATGTAAATGAGTCGCCTGTCTATTGTCTATTATTGACTATTGGAAATAATAAGTGACAAATTCAGTTAATAAGAAGCCTGGACGCAGCAAGTGCGTTATGGTAGTGAATTTTCATAGAAGTGATCTGGCACAAAATATTTTATAACTTCTTTTTCTTGTAACATAGAAATCTAAATTTTTGTGTGCAGTTTACTTTTTATATCGTAAACGTACCTACCAAATTTGGTTATCATACATTTTTTATTTTTTAAGATAAAATTTTTTTTCAAATGAAAACTCAAAATTTTCCCGGAAAACCTCGTCCGATTTTTTTGATTAACGAACTTGTCAAAGCCAATTACAAAAGGAAGGCATGTGCCAAATTTTATCAAAATCGGCCTATTATTCTTTGAGATAAAAATTTTTTTCGAATGAAAACTTAAAATTTTCCCGGAAAACCTCGTCCGATTTTCCTGACTAACAAACTTGTCAAAGCTATTTACAAAAGAAAGGTACGTGCCAAATTTTATTAAAATCGGCTAATTACTTTTTGAGATAAGATTTTTTTTCGAATGAAAACTCAAAATTTTCCCGGAAAACCTCGTCCGATTTTCCTGACTAACGAACTTATCCAAGCTATTTACAAAAGAAAATTACATGCCAAATTTTATCAAAATCGGCCCATTATTTTTTGAGTTATCGGTGTGATACATATATATATATATATATATATATATATATATATATATATATATATATATATATATATATATATATATATATATATATAAACATATAAAAATTGAAACTGACCCCGGATATGGGTTCTAGGGGTCCTAGATCGCGCTCATTTGAAGAAATTTTTTCAAAATTCAAAAGTCGAGATCTCCTCATTAGTGAATTTTTTCTAAGAAAATTCACTAAAACCATAAATATACAGCGTGGTTCACGCAAGTCGTTGGTGAGAAACTTTCGAACTTGCAATAATAATTTCGGTTTGAAATTTTCAGCAATCAATGTCTATCTTTCAAATGAAAATACTTTCAAGATGGCGGCACACCTAGTTATACCCGAAACGACAACCAAATCGTTTATTTTGAATATAACACCCTATATATTATTGTATATTTGGATTCGCCGTTAAATTCAAAGCTAACTTTATCTGAACCATCATGTTCTAGTTTACGACCATTTCTGAGATACTCGTGAATTTCCGTTATTTTTGACGTATCAACCACTTAATAGAGACGACATTATCGCCCAAATGTTAATTGCTACAAATCTAAAACTTGCTGTGATTATTTGAAAAACATCAAAGTATCTACCCTAATGGCAATTTTTCCGATATACACAGACTGTTCATAAATTGACCTCGAATTTGGTATTATAAAGTCTCACAATTATCAAATTAAACAGTTATAATATTAGTGAATTTTTATTTAAAAAAATTCACTAATAGAGAGGTATCGATGGTGAGACTTTGCAAAAATTCTTTCAAATGAGTGCGAACTAGGACCCCTAGAACCCATATCCGGGGTCACTATCAATTTTTATATGTTTATATATATATATATATATATATATATATATATATATATATATATATATATATATATATATATATATATATATATATATATATATATATATATATATATATATATCCGTCTGATAACTCAAAAAATAATTAACAAATTTCGATGAAACTTGGCAAGTGCTTTTCTTTTATTAATGGCTTGGATGAGTTCATTAGCCAAAAAATTGGACGGGGTTTTCTGGGAAAATTTTGAGTTTTCTTTCGAAAAAGTTTTTTTTCCGAAAGTAACAAAGCTGTTTTAATCAAATTTACTATATAGGTTGCCTCAGGAGAGATCTTACTACGTACCAAAATTCAACTTTCTAGGTTTAGAGAAAATTGTGTTATTCAAATTTTAAATTTTCTTTGGAAAAAATTTTTTTCTCCGAAAATTACAAAGTTATTTTAATGAAATTTTGTGGACATCTTGCATTAGGAAGGACCTTTTTTTTTTTTGTTCCCTCAGGGCTCGTCCGCGGCCTTGCCGCCCCGATAGCACCGCAACCCTTGGTTGATTGTGCATTAGGAAAGACCTTACTACGTATTAAAATTAACTCTCTAAGTTTATAGAAAATTGAGTTATTTAAATTTGAAGCATTTAATAAAAATTCACTACCATAACGCACTTGCTGCGTCCCGAGTTTTTTTTTATAATATTATTTGATGGTAAAATAAAATATTTCACTTAGGTTTCCCAAAATTTTTCTATAAGTACAGTTTGTATAATATAGAGAGTTCATTACGAATGCGTTTTAAACGTTGAAATGTATCAAGCTCATTGGCCAACTGTCTTGTTCTGTTAAAAACGACGGGACGCAGCAAGTGCGTTATGGTAGAGAATTTTCGTAAAAATGCTTTTAATGGCAAATATGTCTTGTTTTTAAAAGAAGGACATTTGGTTGGCAAAATTGCAAATTTTGAGTTTTCACATTGCGATTTTGACGTTTTAAAAAGAAACATTTTCAAATTTCCAAAATATTTTTTCTGCTACTTCTAGACGTTTTTGCGTCAAGAAAACTTAACCGTTGTATGTAATATTCAATTGGTTTGGTTGACCACACAAAATATTTTGCTCTTGTGCTTTCCTCTGATCACCAGTGGCACCCAGATTTTTTTTCTTAAAATACCTATAACTTTTTTTCCTTTCAACCTAGGGATTTGAATTTTGGCATGTAGAGTAAGTTGGACAGTAGAAACGCATGTGCATATATATATATATATATATATATATATATATATATATATATATATATATATATATATATATATATATATATATAAACAACGCTAAAATAGCACACAAAGTTAGAAATTCAGTTCAATAAAAATCGAAAGCTTTTGGACCTATTTCCATATTATTAGTTTCTTAATCGGGCTGAACCGATTAATAATTTCTCATAGCTATGAACAGTGTTATTATTTTAAAATAGTGTTCTGGGTTTCTTGTTGCTATAGTAAATTGGATTATGCAGAAACGGCTGAACGAACGAACTGATTCAACCTCTCGATTAACGTAATAGATGTGAAATAGATCATGAAATTTATAGTTTTTGTTTTAGCTTGAGGTAAATCTTTTGTTTGTAACATTGAATACAGTTAGGTGGTTACATCAGTTTAGTTTTGTCAACGGTCTTCATCTCTTTTTGTTTTGTTTTCTACAAAATTGCTCGTTCTTACTTAAAATTTAAACCAACAAAACATCGCTTGAATTGAAAGTAATTTTTATGATTTCCGTAAAGAATCTTTCAACTGTCGAACTAACCGGTGATGTGCTTAGTGAAAAAATAACAATTAAAATCGTCCCGTTCTGCTTGAATAATCGAAGAGACATAAAAAATCAGCTGTGAAAAAGACCGGTGCTCATGTAGTATGAAATAATGCAATCAAGATTGAACTGTAAAAATATTTCTATACCATCATCGCCGAAAGCTGGTTCTATTTCACTTGTCCTGTCGCTTCTTGCGTGCCTTAATTAAGTCCTCCTCTTTTGTCATTTCCGTTACAGCTAAATGTCTGATGATTCAATTTGTTTAGTTGTACCACAGCATGAGAATTCTTATACTGTGGTTGTAACTGCGTATGGTGGCGCCCTGTTCCACTAAATGATCCGAATCTTTGTACGGTGCTGAAGAAAGCGTTGTTCCAGTTTCTGTCTGGTACCGGGCTGTAACCGCCTTAAACTGAATTATGAGAAATGCTGATGAGCCAAGGAATATAACTCATTTAGGTTATTATCTTGAAAAGAGGCAGCGTTACTGTATTCAATCATTTTTGAGACATTCACGACCCGTCGAGATTGTTCGTGTTGCTAATATTTCGTAATTCGGAATTAGTTTACTGAATTTCGGGTGATTTGATTTTTATCGTCGAAATTAACATAGCCAGGGGAACAGTGTTTAATTTGAAGTCACGTATTTACTAATCTAGATTTCACATTCATTTTTCGTTCACATTTTTTTAAAGATAACAATCAAAGCTAATGAATTTCCATGAAAATGTGGTTGCCATGCAACCCTTAAATGATTCAAAATTTAATTGAATCTAGCTAAAAGTTTGTTTACGCACAGTGCGATTCGAAGTTGTCTAATAAGCTTCCCGAGAAGTGAAAACATGCAAGAGGAATATCCGCTTTTTGGATGGTTTTAACAATAAAAAAAGTTTGGCAAATATCGATGCACTTTTTCCTCTCACTTTTGTTTTAATCTGCAGTGACTATTTCTTGCTACAAATAATATACTTAGTGTTGATAGCTCATACATACTCACATTTCGCTGTGTAAAATATCGTCAGACGATGCCGTAAATGGCTTAACCGGTCACAAATAGGAAACAAGCACTTGTGAAGCCACAAAGAAGACATCTACATCTGTATTTAGTATGAAACGGTTTCACCAAGTTAGGGCAATAACAATCAATGAATATAGGTACTTATGGTCTTAAACTTTTTTCAGAAGTGGCTTTTTTTTAAAGCGTGGATTTTTTGTGTAATATTAAGTAATTTGTTTATTCATTGTTTTTTTAAACTATCTATGTAAGTTTAAGATTTTTCCACTTATTTTTTTTACTACAATTTTTGTCGCTTCCGTTTTTTATTTTTTATTACCGACAAAGCAAAAAACAGTGGAAAAACTGCTCGATCGGCACATTAGGGGCCGTGTACTGGAAGCATATCCCCTACACTGCGGTCAATATGCATACAGAGCAGAATTCTCAACAGAAACAGCATTGCACCAACTGGTGCTGAAACTGGAGAGTACGCTGGAGAACAGGGAGATGGCGCTGAGGGCTTTCCTAAACCTAGAGGAGGCCTTCAGCAACATCTCATTCGGATCGGTATTGGCAGATGTCAGAGAGCGTGGATAGAGGAGACCTGCTGCAGGTGCATCGGTTCCATGCTCAGGGACAGGGCGGTGTTCACCTCACTCGCGGGAGGGACTCTGCTGGCGGGGGTCGCGGCGGGGTGTCCGCGGGGGAGCTTTCTGTCTCCCTTGCTCTGGTGCCTAGTCGTCGTCGGCCTGCTGGGGAGGCTCTCGGAAGGGAGGTATGAGATACAGGGCTACGCGGACGACATTGTCATCATAGGCCGAGGAAAGGTTACACAGTCAGTGTGGGAGCGCATGCAGACAGCACTGAAAAGGGTGGACGGTTGGTCAAGGGCTCGGGGTGAGCCCCGAGAAAGCAACCGTCATACCGTTTACGAGGAGGAGGAAGTGTGAATGCCACAGAACTCTCACTCTATACGGTAGGAATATTCCAATGGCCAGGGAGGAAAAATATCTTGGCTGTGGACTCTAAGCTAACCTGGGATGGTCACGTTGAAAAAATGCTGCGTAAGGCAGTCATTACCTTAGCCGCCACTAGGGGGCTATATGGAAAAACGTGGGGACTAAGACCTAGTATGGCCCACTAGCTGTACCCAAGGGTGGTCAGACCATCGGTAACATACGCGGCACTGGTCTGGTGGGCTAAGGTGACACGATCCAGTGCCAAACAAAAACTAGGCAAGATCCAAAAGGTGGCTTGCCTAGGCATCACAGGGGCCATGTCTTCAACCCCAACAGCCGCCATGAAGGTGTTGCTGGATCTGCCCCACCCTAGACTTAGTTATTATGGGGGAGGCCAGGCTAGGACTATACAGACTAGCCTGCAATGGTAGACTGAAGATCAACCCAGGCTTCAGGGGCCACTGCAAAATTCAGGAGATCGTAAAGGAGCCCATGCTCGAAATGAGGTCAGACTTCGCGAGCCCGCGAATCTGCTAGGAAAACAACTTTACAGTGAAAACCCCGACCGGAAGTCATGGCAGTAGGAGACGCCAGGCACACCACGGGACGCGCTCGTCTGGTTCACGGATGGATCCGGCGAGGAGCGTGGGACGGGGGCAGGTATTTATTCGGAAGGACAGAGGGTAAGTCATAGTATTTCCCTCGGAGCCCATGCAATGGTCTTTCAGGCCGAAATGTACGCCCTCCTGCACTGTGCGCAGAAGGACAAGAGGGGGGCTGCACCAACAAGCGGATCCTCATAGCCACAGACAGCCAGGCAGCCCTTAAGGCCCTAAGTGGTTCACGAGTAAATTCCTGGCTGGTGAGTGGGTGCCGAGACGAGGCAAGCGACCTGGCTGGGCATAATGAAGTCACCCTCATCTGGGTGCCGGGTCACTCGGGGTCAAGGGCAATGGAAAAGCTGACAGTCTCGCAAAGACAAGGTCAGCAGAACCATTTCTGGGACCAGAACCAACTCTGGGCGTGACAAAGAGCACTGCCATGGAAGCCATTAAGTCCTGGGTCAGAAACCAACATGAGGTGTACTGGGCAGACTGTCCAGTGCTCAGACATGGGAAGTCAATAAGTGACGAACCTAGTTCAAAGAGAGCTGTGGAGCTGCTAAATCTTAGCAGAGGACAGCTCAGAAACATAACAGGTCTCTTGATGGGACACATGGCCGTCAAGATACACCTGCATAAAATGGGGCGGTTCGAGGGGGATCTCGCATGCAGACCCTGCGGCGAGGGGGGGGGGGGGGGGATCAGCCCAGCACATCTTGTGCGAGTGTAAAGCTCTGGACCGCAGAAGACAACTGATCTACGGTCAGTCTAGCCCGGAGACAGAGCATTATAAAACTTGACCCTACCAATCGCTGTGCAGACTAGTTCAAGGCACAGTGATTTTGGAGTGGGTGGAGTAAAAAGACTAAAGGCATGCACAATAAACCAAAGGTTGCGGTGCTGTCGGGGCGGCGAGGTCGCGGACGGGCCCTATGGGAGGAAAAAAATTGCGACAAGATGTTATGTCGTAAGGAAGATGATCGTTCAAAACCCTGACGATGTTCTACTTTTTACTGTCACCTAAGGGGCATGCAAAATGTGAAAGCAGCCAAGTCAGATCATAATTTTGAGTATGCTGTAGCCAAGTATTAACTCATTCTGCATCTTGCAGGCTAGCATGACCAACTGCGATCTGCAAGCTGGAACGAATGTGAGCCGCTGTGGAGTTGACTTTCATCCCTTCGGTAAGTCGATTTTTAGTTTGACTCGTTTGGCAAGAAATACTGAATATAGCCCTTCAAATTTCAAACGGAAATCATGTTTTATCTGGTTTCTCGGCTACCTTGATAATAATATTGGTCCTTGCTGGAGCGAAGAATTTGATCAGACAAATGCCTTAATTATTAAAATCCAGTATACTGATATTTTTATGCCCATTTTCCGTCCCTTATATCTATGTTATTTTTCCGACGAAGCTCTAATTCAGACACATCTAATTATTTGTCGGAGTACTGCGTTGATGAAGGAAAATAAATCCCAATTTGCACAACAAAACAGAAGGAAGAAGATAAGTTGGTATGTTTTTGGGTCACTCATTGCTTGTAGCTATATGTCTTTGATGCTTTTGCGTTGGTTTATTTCTGCGGCGATGGCCAATCATCGAGGCAGCTTTACCTCATGATACTGAAAATTATATTGATACCTATCCTTCTGAAAGAAGGGCAAGGATGTTTGACGTGCTCAAAATCACATGATACGTGGGACGGACAGCTTTTTCCGAAGAGCAGAACAATCTAGTACATATAACTATTAACCAGGTAACGCTTTTTGATGAAATCTGATAAAGTTGTTGGTAAATAGGCTTCTCTATGTATCGAGTTTCAATTTCCTAGATTAAGTAAATAAATTTTATGCGGTCGCTCAAAATATATCTAGACTCAATTTAATAGGACAAATCGACAAGAGTTTCACCTACATTTTCTGTAATGTCCATTAGTTTGCCTATATCTAATGTAGCTTCATCAGAAAGATATTCGAATACAGTATATATGAAGCTATTGTGTAGCGAACTCGGTCATACGGTCCAATATAAATCAGTAAGAAATTTTTCCTAGCTTGTTTTATTAAAAAATTAAATGAATGTTCACCAAACAATAGCCAATCGATAAAGTATAAAATAACAGCATATATTAATTTTATATGCCAATTAAATGTTCTGTTGGGCTACATTTTGTATTATATTGTATTTTGCTGCTTTAACGTGGACCAATTTTCACGACTATAACAAATCACCAATGCCAAGAAACATACCTGATTAAGCTAGAAATTTTTCCGAACCTCTGTTTTTTGTAAGCATGGTAGGGTTCCCTCACGTGCCCAACATCGAATGCAAGGGTTGCCCTCTATAAAGCAGGTTAGGAATTTTACATGTGTCTCACATTGCATGGTTCACGGTACCAACGGAATTGAAACGCACCAAAATACAGAAGAAGAAAATATAGGTTAAACATATGATAAATCTGCTTGTCATAGGTGATTCGCACATGTAGCTTAGTTTTAGAATATCACATGTAAATTAGAACTGGCGACTTGAATAACCTTTTAAAAATTTAAATCACGCCTCAGATAAAACGCCCAATTTTCCAGACAAAAATATTTTCCACTTCATGATTTATAGACTTTCAGGATTCAGACGTATTCTAGCTGTTACATGTTCCCTCCTACAAAATAAACCATTCAAGTAGAATTTGGAGAACCCAATTCATCACAATAGAGTCTTCAGACCTGACGACCGTCGCACAAACTTAACGTCAACAAAGGGTTAAATAACTTAAGTGACTGATGACGCTTACTTTGTTAACGAAACGGTCATCAGTTCTGAAAACTTTATTGTGATGCGTTGATTTCTCCAATCTACTTATCAGTGGTCATCACAAGTTCACTCATAAACAATATACCCAATGAGCACATATGACTCAGTTTTAGAGGTAACAAGCACAGAAAAATACTCCGCAGTCTCTCCCCATACCGCGTTATGTAATTGAATAATTTATTCAGTTGTTTTGTGCAATCGAAAGCTCCAAGCTTTGCTCACGAAATAGATTCATCCTCTTGACCCTCCGGCAATAAATTTAATAAACAATTTCGCAACGTGTGTGGATTCCGAGAGAAATATTATTTTATCCTCGGATACGTGATACAGATGTGGTGGGCCTAAGTTCCATTAACGATTTAACACCTTTGGTATTTTATGGTATCGAAACAACTTGGCATCTTTCGGAGTACAATGGTGCGAGGAACAATAAAGCAAAATAAAAAAACGTAACTCATTTCACGGCTGTTATTCATATTGAATGGATGGCTTTCTTTTTCCAAGGTTTTTAAGTTTCGTTTTGTTACAAAATAATTAATCTTGTTCGTGGTCCCTTTACTCACACAACTAAACAGTCGAGCATCACGAGAAGAATGTTGCTAGATGGTTTCACGCATGTCCGACTAACGTTGCCATCATCGGAGAACAGTTAGGTTATATAATTAAATCAGTAAATGAGGAGAGCTGTTCCGTTTACTATGGTCAATAGATGAATACATTATTCTTCGGATATGCTCTTGAGAATTTTATTGTCGAGAGTATACAGTAGCTGGTGAAGATTAAAAAAAAATGAAAAACCACTTATTAGACGCTAAGAGCCTTTTATGTTGTAAATTGAGTTCTAACAAAGTAATAATTTCTTGTACCGTATGTCTGTAACGCCTTTTATATTTAAATGTAATTTATTATTAACTAAAACATATTAAAATACTGTAATCAACCATGGAGAGATGAACTGTTTACACGGTGATTAATGAGATGGGCTACTGAGTTGGCTTGTTCTCATATTTTAATTGCTGGAACTTAATTTGTTGGTAGCACAAAACTGTGAGAAGCATATATACTTGTTCTGCAAATGCCTCGAGTCATATTAGTATCCACCATAATCGCAATCTAAAGGCGAGGTCGCCTTGTCTTCGCAACTACCATTCTGTTTCTACAGTTTGCTCCATTTCATCGTAGCTCCCCTCATCATCGATTGGGCTAGGGGTTTCAGAAGTCTCCTCTTGGTCTAAAGCTTCTTTTTTTCCAAGTATGATCCCTTCAAACTTTCTTATTTTGTCTAAGAATATGGCCAACGACTTTTTGTTACCTCGTAACAGACGTTAAGAGGAAACAAAAATTCGTATATTAGCATTCTTAATTTTGGACCTAATAAAAAAGTTTTAACGTTCACAACGTTTTATTAATCCATTCAAGTCTTTTCACTAATTAAACTCTACTCTACTTTATATCATAGACACTTTTAATTAAGATTTATTGTATTTTAGTAAAATAGTGTTTCTTCTATTTTAACTTCACAGCATTTTTGTAATATTCATTTGTAATAAAATTGTTTTCTTTCTGTGTTATTTGCCCACTGAATTCACAGAAAATAATGCTAAACTCTCAGTTTTTGACAAATAAATCATGGCCCTCGAGACTTTGCATAGAAAAATGAAAATAACAAAACCTAATGAATCATTTTGGGTATAGGGAATGTTTATCAAAAAGAAAAAAAATATATGGTAGTACTTTACGATAGTTACATAATATACAGAGTGATTAATTTCAGAAAACTGAGAGAATAATGAATTTGTGTTTTGACTCACTTAGCAATCGATTTAATGAAAATTAACAAAATCAATCATTTTTATAAATAATAACAATAATTACAAAGCCACAACTGCAAAAGATCATTGTTCTTGTACTCCTTTTAAATTATACAGGGCGCTGAATTTGTTACAATTTTTACGAAAAATTGGTTATAACTCCTTAAACACCCTGTATAACATATTACAACCCTATATTCTTGTAATCAGGAAGTGGAGCGGATTTCATATTTAAATTAAAATACAGGGTGTTTCATTTAAAAATATATAACTCTGTACTGGCACGGCGTTACTGAACACCCTGTAGCATGGTAACTATATTTAAAATATGAACCTTAATGCTTGCTACGATCTTCCATTTTTACTTTGATACGTCAAAACTTCATCGTACCAATCAATCACTCTGTATATAAATATTTTTTTATCTGAGTAAAATCTATAATATTTTTATCTTTTTGTTCTTTCAAATTTAACTGATAAATAGTAAATATAAAATCAGGAGCATTAGGTTCCGTTTTTATTTTGTCAACTTACAACAAACAAACTAACCTATCTGGCCAGATACTGATATATTAATATATTTAAAAAACTTTCCATGTAAGACTCATTTTGAAGTCCAGTTAATAATAACTGGTTCATTGTTAACATTGACAACCTGATATTTATCTCACTATTTATGTTTTAAACAATTAATAAAAATTATTGTTGAGCTTTACACTCTTATTTGTTATTGTGATAACTTCCTTACCAGCTGTTAATAAGCTCATCGGCAGCATAATTATCGTGATATCGAGATAACGAACTAATAGTTATCGATCTAGAGTGTCACGAAAAATGTAAGGCTTTCGTCAAAATCAACCCCGAAAAAGTATGTATCCACGTTATTTAACTTTTTATATTCTCAACTGATCAACATCATTGTTTTAACTAGTTGCGTAATCAGAAAGATATAAGAAAAAGTCGCTACAAAACCTTTGTTTAAAATTAACCAATATTAATTTCGTTTTAGTGAATTTTCTTAAAAAAATTCACTAATGAGGAGATCCCGACTTTTGAATTTTGAAAAAATTTCTTCAAATGACCGCGAACTAGGCCCCCTAGAACACATATCCGGGGTCAGTTTCAATTTTTATATGTTTATATGTTTATATATATATATATATATATATATATATATATATATATATATATATATATATATATATATATATATATATATATATATATGTATCACACCGATAACTCAAAAAATAATAGGCCGATTTTGACTAAGTTTGGTGGAAAAATTCCTTTGGAAATGGCTTGGATAAGTTCGTTAGCCAGGAAAATCTGACCAGGTTTTCCCGGAAAATTTTGTGTTTTCTTTCGAAAAAAATTTATATCTCCGGAATTAACAAAGTAAGGGCAACCAAATTTTGTACGCTAGTTAATATCCTTATATGTAATCTACCTACCAAAATTTAGCTATGTAGGTCAAAAGACAAAAAAGTTATAGGCATTTAAAGAAAAATAAATTGGGGGTTTCCTCAAAACGTCAAAGTTGCGATTTAAAACGTCAAAATCGGCAACATTTAGGCAAAGAACTTGAATCTAATACGGGATATGGAAATCAAATGTCTCAAGAAGGATGTTTTACAAACTCTGAAGTCTTAGTTTCAACCGTCATTGTCCTTCATTTTACTAAAATGTTTCCAGAAAATTCATTTCAAATAGACCCTTTCTCTGATGCTTGGCAGTAGCCTTAGCTTTAGAGTTTATCGTTTAATGGTATATAATTTTTGTTGAATTTTCGTCAAAAATCAATAAAGCTCAATATATCCGTTATTATACAAGATATGAAGAAAATTTGTATATATTAATTATAGGGTGTCTTGAGCTACATCTTAAAAAAATATTTCTACAATCACAGGATGGCCCATAAGTCGTTGGTGATACAAATTTTCTTCTTTTTTTTTTTTAATCAAACACGCCTTATGTTATTGCATTTTTGAATTTTTCAGCGATGCATGTTTGTAAGAAAAGAAATTCGGGACGCAGCAAGTGCGTTATGGTAGCGAATTTTCATTAAATGCTTCAAATTTGAATAGCTCAATTTGTTATTAACCTATAAGGTTGACCAAGAAACGAGTTTTTCCGGGAACACTTTAAGTTTGCTTTTGGAAATTTTTGTACATTTTCACACAATAAAGTTATTTTTATGAAACATGGCACATTGTTTTTACTATATAGGTTATACTGGTAACCAAAATTGATGCCTGCTTTCTTAAAAAGGAAACACATATTTGCAATTAAAAACATTTTTATGAAAATTCACTACCATAACGCACTTGCTGCGTCCAGAGTTTTATATTATTGACTTAGCAGGCTTTCTTTAAAGTGATTGAAGTTGGGAACTGCTTTGAAAAGGAGGTCGGGGAATCGGGTATGCGCAACAATGTTGCAACAATTGTTGCACGCCTTTTTTGGGCTTTGTTGATTTAAGTGCTGTTTTTTCGTACGTTTTCTTTTGTTGCAAGGATGTTTGTTGCAAGGATTTTTTTTGCAAGGATTTTTGTTGCAAGGATTGTTGCACGCGTTTTTTGGGCTTTGTTGATTTAAGTGCTGTTTTTTCGTACGTTTTTTTTTTGGCTCCAAATTTAATGCTTCCCTGTGATCCGTTTACTTAGTGTTTTTGTCGGCATCTTAGTCCATTGTTTCTTTGTTTATTTTGCAAGAAATGCTCACGCACAAGTTTAACTTTTGTGAGCTTAACTTTTGTTTGTTTACAGCAACAGTTTTGATTAATATGTTTTTAGTTTCATTTTACATTAGATTAATAGGCTTATATGGCAATTTGTAATATTTTGTGGCTTGCATTATACGAAAGGTACTGCAAATAAACTTATTATTATTATTATTATTATTATTATTATTATTATTATTATTATTATTATTATTATTATTATTATTATTATTATTATTATTATTATTATTATTATTATGATTATTATTATCGACTTTAGCCTGAGGCGCTTTCACACTCCCTCAAAGGAGTACACTCACTCATCCCACGTATCTCAGATACCAAAGGGACTGAGTACAGATGAGGCCCTTTCCAAGTTATCTGGCCCTGACCAACAACGACACATCCTCATTTCCCAGGAATCTCCGCACGACGTGGGTAGTTGCAAGTATTACTGCCTTCTGCATAACCTTATAAAGATGCTCTCCAAGACCTAGCCTCTTAACGTTTTCTCTAAGACTCTTAGGAACCACACCAGTTGACGACATGACTATTGAAATCACTCGGACACTGTCTGTCCTCCACTGCTTTTTCACTTGTATCTCGAGGTCTCTGTACTTAATGATCTTCTCGTTGTACTTTATCTCTAGATTATTAATATTTGGAATCGCCACATCAATCAGTGTCACTTGGTTGCAGAACTTATCCACTATTATTATATCTGGCCTGTTGTGGGAAACTCATTGATCTGTGAGCACGATCTGATCCCAGCACAACCTGTATCCTGAGTTCTCTAGAACAGGCTCAGGAGTATATCTATAGTAGGGCATCTTACTAAGATTTGAAAGTCTCAGCTTCAGAGCCAGTTCTTGATGAAGTATTTTAGCAACTGCGTCATGCATCTCTTTATACTATGTTGCAGCAAACGCTTGACGTCCTCCGGTGACGTGCTGGAGAGTCTCTGATGACTGACACCCAAATCTACATTTGTCACCTTAGACCGAATTATCTCCAACTATATACTCCAGGTAGTGTCTTGTTGGGATGACCTGATCCTGTATGGCCAGCAAAAACCCTTCTGCCCCTGGAAACATCTGTCCGGACACCAACCAGTAGTTCGACGCCAGTTTGTCGACATGTGCCTGAGAGGCCGTATTTAGACGTCGCCCATGGAAAAGCTTTTTCATCCAAGATTGCAGCTTATCCTGAACAGCCCGATGGTGACTTTGTATTTCACTTTCTTTTAATTGTAGCGGTGTTGAATCATCTTTTATTATTATTATTATTATTATTATTATTATTATTATTATTATTATTATTATTATTATTATTATTATTATTATTATTATTATTATTATTATTATTATTATTATTATTATTATTATTATTATTATTATTATTATTATTATTATTATTATTATTATTATTATTATTATTATTATTATTATTATTATTATTATTATTATTATGGCCAGCTTGAATGTATGTATTAAAAATACAGATGAGTGTCCCCCATTACCCTCCGGAAGAGACTGCAAGCATCCAGTACAACCGATTTCTGAATGCGTAGGTATAATTTCCATACTAGGCCCAGTTGTTCAAGGCTCTTCTTCGGGCTTTTTGGTATTTCGCCTGTGGCGCCGACAACAATGGGGACCACCGTATCCATATGCCACATCTGGAGAATCTCATCACACAGTGGTAAATATTTATTAATTTTCTCCGTGTATGTTTTTTGGATGTTACCAGGGAGTGGTATCGCAAAATCCACCAAAAACGTCTTTTTGTCTTTTTTGAACGTCAGAACGAGATCAGGGTTGTTGTTTGGGATTGGTCGATCTGTTTGTATTTTCCTGTTCCAATAAAGACGGATTTCTTCATCTTCGCAGATGTTTGGTGGATCATAATGGTAATATGGAACAGTATCTGTAAGACCCATGTATTTCTCCCGCAGCTTTAGGTGTATGATCCTCCCAACTATGTTGTGTCGATCTAGGTAGGGCCCCAGAGCCAGCACTGAGCAGCCCGCAAGGATGTGGTCCACGCTCTCCTCCATCTTGTCACACATGCGACATTTGACGTTTTCTAACCTTTCTCCAAGAACTCATCTTCTATATGCCCTTGTTGGAATTACCTGGTCTTGTATAGCTGACATGAAGCCTTCGGTTTCAACATTAAGGTTACCCCAGCGTAGATAAGACGCAGACGCTTGTGTGTGCATAATCTCTCCCTCCATCACAGCCAAGTGTTTCCCATGGAGTAGCTTGCTTCTCCACTGTTGCAGCTGTTGTTCGGGGGTCGTGGACTCGGCGAGAAGGCAATAGGCCTTATCGGCTAGTCTTAATGGCGTGGCTCTCCTATCAGCTTTGGCAACAGCTAGATGTAGATCGCTGGTTTCTGCCTTTTCATAGAAATAATTTCTTAGGTTTTCCAGTTGCTTATGGTGTCTAACACTCACATCCGGAATTCGCCTGCCTCCGAACTTTCGCGGGAGATGGAATCTTTCAGTAGAGGATCTTGGATGATGAGCCCTGTGGTTTCTAAATTCCTTTCTTGTTTTTATGTTCAGCTCATTTAGTTCGGCGTTTGTCCATTTTATGATACCAAAGCCGTAGGTTATGGCAGATGTTGCATAGGTGTTGACTGCTTTTGCCATATTTCTCGCCGACAGTTTAGTACGGAGAATGGAGCGAATTCTTTTAATGTAGACTTCTTTAGTTGTTTGCTTTGCTACATGATGGTCTATATCCCTGGCCTGAAGGTACCCCAGGTATTTATATTTGTCTTCCTCCTCCATTCCCTCTATTATTATTATTATTATTATTATTATTATTATTATTATTATTATTATTATTATTATTATTATTATTATTATTATTATTATTATTATTATTATTATTATTATTATTATTATTATTATTATTATTATTATTACTATTATTATTATTATTATTATTGACTTTAGCCTGAGGGGCTTTCACACTCCCTCAAAGGAGTACACTCACTCATCCCAGGTATCTCAGATACCAAAGGGACTGAACTCAGATGGGGCCCTTTCCAAGTTATCGGGCCCTGACCGACAACGCGACACATCCTCATTTCCCAGGAATCTCAGCACGGCGTGGGCAGTTGCAAGTATTACTACCTTCTGCATAACCTTATAAAGATGCTCGCCAAGACCTAGTCTCTTAACGTTTTCTCTAAGACTCTTAGGAACCACACCAGTTGACGACATGACTATTGAAATCACTCGGACACTATATGCCCTACACTGTCTCTTTACATGTATCTCGAGGTCTCTGTACTTAATGATCTTCTCGTTGTACTTTATTTCTAGATTATTAATATTTGGGGTCGCCACATCAATCAGCGTCACTTGGTTGCAGGACTTATCCACTATTATTATATCTGGCCTGTTGTGGGAAACTCATTGATCTGTGAGCACGATCTTATCCCAGCACAACCTGTATCCTGAGTTCTCTAGAACAGGCTCAGGAGTATATCTATAGTAGGGCATCTTACTAAGATTTGAAAGTCCCAGCTTCAGAGCCAGTTCTTGATGAAGTATTTTAGCAACTGCGTCATGCGTCTCTTTATACTATGTTGCAGCAAACGCTTGACATCCTCCGGTGACGTGCTGGAGAGTCTCTGATGACTGACACCCAAATCTACATTTGTCACCTTAGACCGAATTATCTCCAACTACATACTCCAGGTAGTGTCTTGTTGGGATGACCTAATCTTGTATGGCCAGCAAAAACCCTTCTGTCCCTGGAAACATCTGTCCGGACACCAACCAGTAGTTCGACGCCAGTTTGTCGACATGTTTCTGGGAGGCCTCATTCAGATGTCGCCCATGGAGAGGCTTCTGCATCCAAGATTGCAGCTTGTCCTGATCAGTCCGATGGTGACTTTGTATTTCACTTTCTTTTAATTGTAGCGGTGTTGAATCATCTTTTATTATTATTATTATTATTATTATTATTATTATTATTATTATTATTATTATTATTATTATTATTATTATTATTATTATTATTATTATTATTATTATTATTATTATTATTATTATTATTATTATTATTATTATTATTATTGTTGTTGTTGTTGTTGTTGTTGTTATTATAATTGAAAAAGTTATAGAACCTCTCTACTATACCGTATTTGCTGGACCAAGACTTCTTTCTATCATGATTAAATAACTATAAGAGCTACTAGCAAGTGGAACTGAGCATCAATTAAGTGGATGAAATAGTTGCGTTAATTTTATTTATTAATGACAAAGTTTCTTGTGTTTAAAGATTTACGAGGGAATGTTTCAGGGGGTCTTGATGAGAGTTCCTTGAAGCATCAAGATCAAGCCGTAGATATACTTCGTTTCAAACCATTGGTTTGATATAGTAAATGGCCTATGGGAAAAGTAACTTACAGCGTTTTCAGGCTCCTCTGATACACTTCATGAAACGCGTTTTCTAACTTTTTACATAAACTTTTCCAGTCGTTTTCGTCTTTAATCTCAACAGAGATCGTTATTTTTTAGTTGCTCATTGTGTTTTATACCCAATAGATACGCTATTTTCAGTTTTTATAGGGACGTAAAGCATTTTAATAGGCTCTCATGTTATTTTTTTTATAACGACAGTTAGTTAATAAAATATCATTTTATGCCGTCGAGAACAGTTTTCGTCGATGAAGTTGTGGAAGTTTTCATATTATAAGAAGCAAATTTTCAGTGATATTTCAACATTGACATAAGATTTTATGGTTAATGCTCTTGAGATGTCAGCCGTCTGGAAATATGGAGTTAGCTGGGACATGAAAATGTTAGGAACATATTTTTTTGTAGCCAATTAATAAACTGTAACGGAAAACAAAACAAAAATGAAACAAATTTTTAATTATTTCTAACCTAAAAGCAGTCAACTTGAGATATTGACCTAATTAAAGAGGATAAATTAGTTCTCTTGTTGAGAAAAACAATAAACGAGTAGGCAAGTTTTGTAATGAGTAAATACCAGGGGGAGATGCATAAAATTCGTCTATAGATGTACTTAGTTGAATTCATTGAAAATATTTATTACTTGTCGTGGCCATTACTTGCTGAAACCGTTCCATACTAAATACAGACATTTGTGACTCTATGATTAAATTGGACCTATCTTGACGGTAATAAAAGAAGCAAACAGAAAGAGCATTTTGTCGAGTTATAGGTAAGGTATTTTAACCTCCTCATTCCCAATTTTGGATTGGGAGTTATAAAAATTTTGTGTGTTTTTTTTTAGTTGTTCGGAAGTTATAACACTTAAAAACAAAATAAAAAATCGTTCCAAAAACTTTTTTAAAAGGTAGGGTCTCAAATATGATACTTTGGTGGTACTCAACCACCACTTGAAATCAATTTCCTTGGGGATACGGTTCTTCATAATGGTCCCAGCTAATGTAATAGAAGGCAAAAGTAACGTGTAAGAAAAATTGACGTAAAGTATCTATCTGTGTACACTGATGTTCCCTGCAGTAATGTATCTGTCAATTTTAGGACCATTCGACCACCAGCATCTAGTTTTTCCGGTGTGGTAATCACAGCAGACTCTATGGTATGTCCCCTGCCTTCATACAATTACAAGTCTAGAGGTATTCCTTCTGGAGTGGTCATTATAAAGTTTTTAGACCAACGGGATTGGGTTTACCAAGCACGTACTGTTTCATTGGTACTTTTCCATGAAATGGTACCATCTGCTCGTCGATCGATATCTCTTGTGGTCGGAAATTATCTCTACAAGCCTTTGGATAATGTGTAACGTTGGTCGGGTGAACAGACAACAACTGAGTACTCTAGTCGGCCTGTATACAGGACACTGCCGCTTGCGGCACCACATGCACCGTATTGGGGTCGGTCAGGAGACCGAGTGCCGGCTGTGTATGGAGAATGAAGAGACAGCAGAGCACGTGCTGTGTTACTGACCGGCAGCGGACAGTACTAGATATCTGCTCTTTGGCAAGGTAAAGCTTGCTCCAGAAGATCTGGATCAACTTTCGCCCACAAAGATTATCGACCTCTGCAGGAGGCTGGATTTGTTGGGCAAAATATAGACTTTAGGCGTGAGGGACCGATATGGCCCACTCACATACAAACCTAACCTAACCTAACGTTGGTCGGATCTTCCAAAACCTGTCTGCTTCTTTCTGTTCTTTACTGATAATATTATCATCAATTATCTTTAGAGGAGTTCGGAGAGAATAAAAGTGGTTGCGAGAAATATTGTCCGAAACAATAGGGACATGGGAATCTCTTTGTCAGAACATTTTTAACCTAGGCAATTTGTAAACGCTAATAATGACGCAGCAAGCAAAGAACACTTTCATTTCTATCGTAGTAGTACCTAATGGTAACAAGAACTTTTCGTATATTTGTAAATTTAGCCAATGCTTCAAAAAAACTATCGCCAAGGTATCGATTGATATAGTCAATGTTTTTTTTACTTCTCCAGCTTCCCGATTAGCGTATAATTATCTAAGCGGGGCATGAAAGTCATCACGAAGCGATCTTCTTATTGCAGAGGTTACAAAATTTGAGAGGCACGTTATCATCAGACGAGTCACTGTCTGCGTCACCATCTCGATCTGGAACATCATCCCTTGGAGGCAAAACTGACCCACCCCCCTTCATCCTCACTGGATTCCGATAAAATATCGTCATCTACGTCCGATTCATCCAAGTTTATGTTCGCAGCAATTTTCTCTAGCTCACGTTGTGTGAGCCACTGCCCTCGAAATAAATAAAAATCCATAGTACATTTAGTAGTATTAGCTGCAATAACAATTATCTAAATAAACCATTACGCCCACAGTATCACCTCCAGCACAACGACCCCGGCGTCGTTACAAAACCTAATTTTTGATTACAAAAATATGCCACACTTCTTCCTAAACCTTAACACGAGTGACATCAAATAAAATATAATTTAAAAATTAATTACTTATTAGTTTTCGTAAGCTTCTTTTGCGGAGTACTCATTTTGTACAAAACACGCAAAAAATATTTGAACAAAAGTGAGGTTACGATTACTTTTATGACGTCGCTTCAATTTGTCATGATGGGCGGTAGTATCTCATATACGATATGCTCGAGAACAAGCTCTAAAACGACGTAGCCCTCGCGGGAAAAAATGTCAAACCGTAATATCACGTATATATATCACCTGGGAACTGAGGAGGTCAAGGAAATATGTTTGGAAAATTCACCAGGTGATGCAGCACATTGTATATAATCTAATTACCATCAATTCCAAACCAAATCAAGTCCTTTCGGGATACGGGACGCCACCACGGGAATAATGCAAAAACGGTACGGCAATGCGACGACGATAGGGAAGACCTTCTTACTGAGATCTTAATTCATTCCTCCATTTAATTCGATAGCCATCTATCTTGTTCGGTACCCAAAAATTCACTAATCCACTCCAAATTTTACGGTACGTGAATTTACTAAAGATATTGCCCATACAACAATGTCGGCCTACCACAAGGCTATTCGGCACACAAAAATCGCCCTACATCAAGACTTCATCGGTACGAGAATACTCCAGACGATACAAAAACTAATCTAGTCGGTACTTGGAAATCTCCCGGTACGTGAATTGCTATCCGTTACGTGAAATACTCCAGCCGACACAAGGAATACTTCCTCCGGTACTTGAACCCTAAAAACAACAAGTAACGGGATGCTAAAGGTGTTACAGTTAAGAGAGAGAATGATTTCTTACCTCCAGAGAGGGAAACGAAATTCCACAACGGGATACGATAAATGTGGTCCTTAAATCCCCTAAACGGGTCTCTCCACAGCCTTCGGCACTAAATCCGTACATTACGACATAACCAGAAAGACTGCAGATTAAATTCTGAGAGCAACAAAACCCACAAGGGAGGATACTTAATATCCAAAACTTGCTCTTCAAAAGGAACCACGTGTTAACTCCACAAAAATTACCAACCAACTCTCCTCTCGAAACTTCCAGCACATTCATATCTCCGACTCGAAACCACAGGTGCTGCTACATCCTTCGCTCTCTCTCGCATCACATACGTCTCCAGCCATCTATCCTCTTCCACATGCGGACCCTTTCCGAACTACGGCATGGCACGCAAGCGTGTAAGCCGGCCCGATATACCAGGGGTAATACAAATATAAATAATTTACGAAAGATCTAAATTCGATACATTATACGAGGGATATCCAGAAGAATTAACCACAGTTTCGCCACTAATTCTTTTTATAACGCAGGGGAGGAACCACAATTACGTCCTAATTAGCTTAGATGTTTAGCTATCCAAATTATACCGTTACATAGGGCTGGGAATCGAATACAAATAGTTCGAATATTCGAACATATTCAAATATTCGAATATATTCGAATATATATATATATATATATATATATATATATATATATATATATATATATATATATATATATATATATATATATATATTATGGCTGGGAATGATCCCCAGAAGATTCTTAGAAGCACTAATCGCAGGGAGCACTAGGAGAAAAAAGTATATCCTTCAAATAAGTGATTATGAATAATTTGTTAGCTTTGCACTGTATAGGCACTCTTAGCTTGGTTTCAACTAAATATTTCTAAGAACCATATAATTTTGTCGAGTATTTCTATGAATCTTTCCGTTTCTACACGCCTTCATGAGCCAATAAAAATCTGCAGAGAAACAGCATATATCGGATTACTAAGCGGAAGGTGTCGCAACACATTTTGAAACTTTGAATTGTAGGGCGCTTTTATCGAGTCGAAAGCGATAAATTATTGGGTTTGCAGATTGAGGTATAGTTTGTTTAAAGTTAGTTGAAAACACTGAGTAAGTGGAAAGCTTTATTTGTCCTTTAACTCATAGGCGGCGCATAGAAGTTCATAAACATCAAAATGTAATCAAAATATGATGATAAAGTTATTGTATTGTATGTTGTAACAAATCGACTGGTGGTTATCCATATCGCATTCGAATTATGCAATGAAAACAAACATGAATTTACCCTTTAACACATAGAGGATCATAAATACGAAAATAGAAATGCAAGAGATTCTTAGATATACTAACAGCACGGCAATGATTACAAGTTGTATTGCAACCTAAATTTTCCGAGAAATCAGAAGGCCCGAGAAACGGGTACCGCTGACAGGAACTGGTCACTCAGAGCGCTCTATTGCCGGTCATCATAAATTACTAATATCTAATATGTACACCATCTACTATAAATTATAAATTAGCTATATTTTTCTAAGCACATTATCAGCTTAAAACGCAAATACACGGGATGCGGATTTATTTACTTATTTATATATGTACTTGCAAATAACGTAAATATGACTAAAAACCTAAATGCTGTTTGATAAGGACAGTGAAACCGACATTATAATCGTCATTAATTTTTCTAAAATAAACAATGAAAAATTTCCGGAATTATTTGAAAGTTAAGAATTAAATAGCTAATTTTCTAGGAAACAGAGGCAGATTCAAAAAATGATAACGAGACACTTTCATGGGCTTAGGGGAGTGTTTATTACTGTGCGAATATTCGAATACTCTGCGGATATTCGAATACTAGACGAATATTCGAATACTGCACGAATATTCGAATACTCCTCGAATATTTGAATACTCCACGAATATTCGAATACTCGAATAATTCGAATAGTCGTGAAACTTTCGGAACGAATATTCGAATACACACACGGATAAATTTCCAGCACTAATTCAGAACCTCAGAAATCTATCGCGCGGTCCCCATAAAAAGTTATTACAAGGGAAGATGGTCAAGTTTGGAAGCTGGAACGAAATGGAATGAACTACTAAAGGCAAGGGGTCATCGCTGCAACAACAAGGTGACAACAACACATTGAGATTTTAATGACTGTGATTATGTAAATTGTCTTACAAACTTGTAAATGAATATGTAAAATAATGAATAATACATCGGAACGAAATTTACGGGACATCGACATCCCAACAAAAAATGATCGTAATATATGTTTCCGGTACGCAGTCACAGGCTAAGTAATAAGGACAATAAATATTAATGTAATAGTATACTCTTAGCTATGTCTCGTAGCATTCGAAAAAAGAAAAGTTATAACTTAATCAAATGAATATTAAAGAGAGAGGTGTTGGTCAACACGTTTTCTATTGTTGGAGCCGTCAAGAGGAAGTTGCAGCATAATAAATCAATTAATTTGACAAACCACAAATGCGGTTTTGTTATATCTAACTATAGGAACAATAACACGGTCCCAAGAATCAATAGTGATTCATCTTATTATGTGAAGGTTTGTCCATTACAATCGAAAATGTCAGTGGAAGGATACGATTAATTGACACCTCGGTATTTCTAAGAACGCATTCATTTGGAGATAACATCAAATTTCGTTAATTCATTTACTAATGCAACTCCTTAAAATAAAAACTCTGGACGCAGCAAGTGCGTTATGGTAGTGAACTTTTATTAAAATGTTTTTTATAACAAAGATGTCTTTTTTTTAAAGCAAAGCAGGCATCAAATTTGGTTACCAGTATAACCTCTATAGTGGGAACAATGTACCACATTTTATCAAAATAACTTTGTTGTTGGAAAAGGGGAAAATATTTTTCGAAAACTAACTTAAATTATCCCCGAAAAACTGGCCCGATTTTCCTGTCCAACGAACTTCTGCAGGGTATTTAGCCACCTACCAAGATATAATTATTTACAAAAAGCTTTTCGACAAAACCTACAAAAAAAATTGTAAACAACTATTTTGTGAAAATCCAAAAACATTTTTTTTACAAAAACTTATTAAACATTAGGTACTAATTACCAAAATTTTCAAAAAATTTCACAAACAATGATTTTTACATAAACAAATAAAGTTCGCTACCATAACGCACTTGCTGCGTCCAGAATTTTTTTCTTACAAACATGCATTATATTTCGATGGAAAATGCAAAAATGCAATAACATAAGGCGTGTTTGATTAAAAAAAAAGAAAACAACTTATGGGCCAGCCTGTGATTGTAGAAATATTTTTTAAGATGTAGCTCAAGACACCCTATAATTAATATATACAAATTTTTTCCATATCTTGTATAATAACGGATATATTGAGCTTTCTTGATTTTTTACGAAAATTCGACAAAAATTATATGCCATTAAACGATAAACTCTATAGCTAAGGCTACTGCCAAGCATCTGAGAAAGGGTCTATTTGAAATGAATTTTCTGGAAATATTTTAGTAAAATGAAGGACAATGACGGTTGAAACTAAGACTTCAGGGTTTGTAAAACATCCTTCTTGAGACATTTTATTTCCATAGCCCGTATTAGATTCAAGTTCTTTGCCTAAATCTTGCCAATTTTGACATTTTAAATCGCAACTTGACGTTTTGAGGAAAACCACAATTTTTTTTTTAATTGCCTATAACTTTTGAGCTACAGGGCTAAGTTTTGGTGGGTAACTTACCTATAATTCCAGATATAATTTTTTTTCGAAAGAAAACACAAAATTTTCCGGGAAAACCTTGGCAGGTTTTGCTGGCTAACGAACTTTTCCAAGCCATTTGCAAAAGGAATTTATTCACCAAATTTAATCAAAATCGGCCCATTATTTTTTGAGTTATCGGTGTGATATATATATATATATATATATATATATATATATATATATATATATATATATATATATATATATATATATATATATATATATATATATATATATATATAAAACATATAAAAATTGAAACTGACCCCGGATATGTGTTCTGGGGGGCCTAATTAGCGCTCATTTCAAGAAATTTTTTCAAAATTCAAAAGTCGGGATCTCCTCATTAGTGAATTTTTTTAAAGAAAATTCACTAAAAAAGGGCAAGGTGTATAGCATATTTGGAACATAAATTGGCAACGAAATGTGTGACCGATATTTAGTTTCAGAGAACAAAAGCCTTTTCGTCCATCAAATATGAATAATAATATAGGTACTCAAATAACCCACTGCAGGATCGACAATCTTTTCTAAAAACAGTGCTTCCGTAATGGTTTTATTAACGGCACAGGCGGCCTAGATTTTGCCTTAAAGTAAGCGCAACAATAGCCAATGACTTTGGAATTTACATTAGAAAAATCTGGGCAGTTATTTTAAAGATCTATTTGGAAAATGACCGTCAATGTTTTCTCTGACATCAACAGGAAAACAGTTTATACGCCTTAAAAGGAAGGATACGTTATAAAAGATCGTCTGCATTGTCATCATAAGACTTTATATGCAATTTTGCCAAGATTCTTCCTGTACTTAATTCCCCTAAGATCTCTTAGTACGTTGCCGGGTCCATCTTATATGTTACTCTACCTTTAATCAATAATAAAGTATATTTGGTACATGCACACTTATTTTCAGGCTAAGTGTTACCAGATAATCGGTAGTAAATTATCACTTTGCTGATCTGCATCGCTTAATTGCGTTAGATGAATTTTTAAATGTTTATAAATATCCTTCGAAAATGTATCATTGGAAATTCTCTGCAAAATATACTGACATTACGCCGGGCTGGCAGATAAAACGGTATATAAGCCTATCTCTCGCCGAACATTGTTTAGGTACAGTCATCAGTTCTATTTGTTTAGTTGCATTATTTCCAAAAATTTCAGTACAGTTCTCAGTTCAATTCAGTTCAGTTCGATTCGTTGCAACAGCACAGTTCTTTTTTCAATTCAAGTTCTTTGAATTCAGTTTCTCCTACCAGTTTAATAGTTTGCGGTAGTCCAGGGCAGTATTATTTCAAGTGTGTTCGTGAACTAGAACGTTTCAAGGCATATATTTTGTGTTTATTAGAAACATTTCTTTCTTAAGCACCACGTAATTAATTAATTTAGTGCAATCAAGAAAAGTGCAATAGCTAAATAAACCAGTGTATCTAAACTTTCAAACTGTTATTGTGCTACGTTGACGTCGCGTAAATAAATTCTTAAATTAAATCACGGGATATAACTCCAGAGCTTGCTGAAACCCAGCGCACTTAAATGGTCCTTCAAAAAATCTTCTTTACTTGGTATCAAAAATAACTAACAAGCGAGCAGTTACTTTCTTCTCGCATACAGTGAATAAAAAAGCAAGCTCTATCCTTCCCAGTAACCAAAACTTATTGCCTCTACTACTTTCCCCTTTATCGTCTTGTTGTTTTGATCAACATTTTTTTAAAGGATTTTGAAATACTATTAATCGGCCTGTCTTATTTTGTAGTATGTGGCGTTCTAAAATTGTGGTTATATGCTTATTAAATCCCAGAATGTGGCCCATAAATTGTGTACATTTGCTGTAGAACAAAACCAAGTTTCATGATGCCCAGTGGCTTCTACACCAGCCTGAGGCCAAAAAATTCGTTGCGCTGACTTAAAAAAAACTCATTCTTCCTAAATCATTGCCACATGAAGGAATATTTCTTTCTAAATACGCCACACCGACCTCAAATTATATTTTTATAGTCGCCTCAGACAAAGGCAAATTTTAGATGCAATAAATATTAAATAAGGTTTTTTTATATTAAATTTATTTCATAATGGCAGTAAAAATATTATTAAATCATGGGTATAATGTATAATTTGCGAAACCTTAAAAACCCTTTATTTACGACTGTGGAGGTAACGCTAATCCTCTAAATTATTTATAATTCCCAAATGGGCAAAGAGCTTTTTAGTGTGGGAGTAATTCCATATTATAACGCGAGATCTCAAAGACTTAGATAATGTGCGGTTTTAGATTATGCTATATTCGTTTAATTTTTAGTGAATTTTTATTAAAAAAAATTCACTAATAGAGAGGTATCGATGGTGAGACTTTGCAAAAAAATTTTCAAATGAGCGCGAACTAGGACCCCTAGAACCCATATCCGGGGTCAGTTTCAATTTTTATATGTTTATATATATATATATATATATATATATATATATATATATATATATATATATATATATATATATATATATATATATATATATAGGTATCCGTCTGATAACTCAAAAAATAATTAACCTATTTAAATAAAACTCGGCAAGTGCCTTTCTTTTATTAATGGCTTGGATGAGTTCGTTAGCCAGGAAAATCGGACGGAGTTTTCCGGGAAAATTTTGAATTTTCTTTCAAAAAAACATTTTTTTCTCCGAAAATAACAAAGCTGTTTTAATGAAATTTACTATATATGTTGCCTTCGGAAAGGCCTTACTACATACCAAAATTAAACTTTCTAAGTTTATAGAAAATTGAGTTATTCACATTTTAAATTTTCTTTAAAAAAAAATTTTTTTCTCCGAAAATTACAAAGCTATTTTAATAAAATTGGGTGGATATCTTGTTTATATTTGGTTACCTGCGACTTTGAGCCTTAAAAGCTTTATCTATGGCTAAAATCCTTTACATGTACTATTTTAAGATTTCTCGCATTGTAAACTGACGTCCAAACTGCGACACATTACATAGAGCAACACTTATAAGAAGTTAATGGTTTTATATGATGTGTATTGTTTGTTGCCTAAGATATCATACTAAGTTCAGCAAGTCCCGTTCCAACACTATAGGATTAAAAATGCATTGCCAAAAAAAAAACTGCTTATTCTTTAACCAAAATATTAGTGAATTTTTATTTAAAAAAATTCAGTAATAGAGATGTATCGATGGTGAGACTTTGCACAAATTTTTTCAAATGAGCGCGAATTAGGACCCGTATATATATATATATATATATATATATATATATATATATATATATATATATATATATATATATATATATATATATATCCATCCGATAACTCAAAAATTAATTAACCGATTTCGATGAAACTCGGCAAGTGCCTTTCTTTTGTTAATGGCTTGGATAAGTTCGTTAGCCAGGAAAATCGGAAAGGCTTTTCCGGGAAAAAAAAATCCCCGAAAATTACAAAGCTGTTTTGATGAAATTTAAAGGGTATGTTGCCCTGGGAGAGGCCTTACTACGTATCAAAATTCAACTTTCTAAGTTTATAAAAAATTGACTTATTCAAGTTTTGATTTTTCTTTCGGAAAAATTTTTTTTTCAAAAATTACAAAGGTATTTAAATGAAATTTGGTGTATATGTTGCGTTAGGAAAGACCTTACTACATACCAAAATTAAACTTTCTAAGTTTATAGAAAATTGAGTTATTCAAAATTGAAGCATTTAATAAAAATTCACTACCATAACGCGCTAGCTGCGTCCCGAGTTTTTTTATATCAATTCAGAACAGATTTACTTTTGGTGGTTACAGTTAAGAGTTACTTAATTCCTTTAAAGAAAAAAATCGTAGCCTAGACGAGATAGCAGCTGTGCTGTGAAAAACTTTTTTTTTAATCGTCGCGAATCATTGTAAACCCGGAGAGTTACCCTGTCAGTTTTACGAGTCTAAATGTATTTGAACGCGCAAAAATGCAACAAAGAGAAGACACTATAACGTATATGGAATAAGTGAAACCTATGATGAGCACTGATAAGTAAAATTTGGAGAACCCAATTCACCACAAAAAAGTTTTTAGACCTGACAATCCTTTCGCAAAAAACTGTATTGTGATGAATTAGGTTCTCCAAATTGTACTTATGAGTGCTCATCACAGGTTCCAATCTTCACTTATTCCATATACGTTATATTGTCCTCTCCTTGTTGCATTTTGGAGTAATGTGGCAAATATTCTGATAATTACGGTAAAAATAACGGGAATCAAATTTGAAAATTACCGAGATGGATTTAATTCCGATTTTGTAATTCGTATTTCTCTGGACTATGGTAATATGTAAAATAACTAGTATAGAAATGTCAGGTTCCAAATAAAGTTTGTTAAATGTTTGCTACGCGTTTTTGCTACCAAAAGCCTAATAGAGAAAAAAATGGTTTGCCTTCCTTTTGAACCGCAAATCACAAGGGGTCTTGAGAGCATTTTTAAGAACGCAGATTTTCAGCGAAGTTTTTCGAGAAAAAATAATTTAGGAAATTTGTTAGGTAATACAAAAGATAAAGATAAAACCACTGAAATGTCGAACATCTATGAAATAGGTTGTAAAGATTGTAATCTTAGATACGTTGGGCAGACTAAGAAAACCATTGAGACTAGATTCAGGGAACAACTGGCACAGCTGAGATACGGTAGTGTAGACAAGTCATGCGTGGCACAACATATTTTGGATAATAACCACCACAAAGATAAAGAAAATCTGAAACCTATCAAAAATGTTAGACAGCCAGCAAAGCTAGATGCGTACGAAGGTATTTATATTTCTAAGGCAACAAAAAACAAAAGTTCTTTAAACCGAGCACCGCCACTGATTTATAGTCCTTTGTTTGCGCTCTGTCTCTGATACAGATAAGTAGTCTGGAACTTGCCAGGGTAAAGTTATAAAGGAAGTTCAAAAACCTCATCCGGCATTAAAAATAAAATACACAGAAAATTTGCCGGTGAGTTAGTCTCCCTCTCAGTATCGGTCTTTAGCTAAGATTCAGTATAAAGTGTTGTTTAGTAGTAAGTAGTTTAGAATTTGTCATCCTCTGATGACGCTAACTTTGTTAGTGAAACGATCGTCAGGTCTTTAAACAGATGTGTTGTGGTGATTTGGGTTCTCCAAGTGTACTTATCAGTGCTCATCACAGGTTCCAATCTTCACTTAAGGAAAATGCCATAAAAGGAAAATAACCCATGGTGGTCTTCAGTTATTTATTTGTAATATGTAAGGTCTATTTTAGATGCATTTTTTGCAACTATTTTAACAAATGAGAAGAGTAGCATAAATCTAGAACATTCTAAGATACATTTTTTGCAATATCTACCATTCATAAACTGCAATAGTTATACTAATTTTCGCGTTTCCAATCTCCAGTTTGAAATTTACATGAAATTTTCAAAGTAATTTTTCTCGTAATTCTTGACCATCTTACGACATGAGAAAATAAACGCTGTCTGTTACATTTAATTTTTTTAACACCTACAATATCTTGGTATAGCATCTTCTCTGTCTTTTAGTGAATTTTGTTTCATTAAATGCCTACAATTCTTTCTTCTTTTAACTTAGGGACTTAAATTTTGGTGTATAGTTTGGTTTTTACAATGCTAACCTTCCTACCAAAATTGGTTGCTATAGCTTCATTATTTTTGGAGATATGAATTTTTTCCAAAAGAATACCTAAAATTTCCACAGGAAAAAAACTAATCTGATTTTCCTGACTAACGAACTTATCCAAGCCACTTTCAAAAGAAAGTTACTCACACAGCCACACACAGATATATATATATATATATATATATATATATATATATATATATATATATATATATATATATATATATATAATTAAAAGTGACCCCGGATCTGTATCCTAGGGGGCTTAGTTCGTGCTAATTTAAAGACATTTTTTTAAATTCAAAAGTCGATATTTCCTCATTGGTGATTTTTTTTAAAGAAAACTAAATACTACTGGATACAGAAAGTCGCAACAAAGCGGCATAGCTTATAGGTTGTGATGACGATCAATTACTTTTATTTTTAAAATCATAACGGAATTTAAATGATACTAGGTAGATATACAACTTAAAATTAATGGCTTTGAAGTGCCAAAAGTTATCGTGCTTACATTTGACAAAATCTAGTATTTCAAAAACCTTCCAAGACATATTGCACATAATCACGTGCAATAGAGCCAAAGTAAGTTATAAGGTTTTTTACAGGTGTCCATTAAGACTCTTATAGCTAACTCATACAAAACAAATTTAATCACATTTAAAAGCCCCTCACTGTGCTATTCATCATGAATATAACTTTCACAGCTCAGTCCTCTGATCGATGAAGAATTATTCATATTAAACGTGGTAGGTTTTAACGTAATGGGCCAATGTGAGGTACTCATGGTCTTAGTCAGGCAATGACTAAGCCAACCTCTTCTGTTTAAAACTGCATATCATTTTGATGGCTGCTCAATAGACCGCTGAAATGCACTGTCGGTTCTTTAGAAATCAATCGAGAGAAAAAGCAAGAATCAATTGATACATTTCAAGACCCGAGACGTTAATGTCTGGCCGGCGCTGATGAATTCCATTGGGTTCTCACTTTACCTGACGTTTTTAATATCTTTGACAGTTCCTCTGATTATTATATAAAGACAAGTTCGCAATTATATAAGACGTCTCCAGCAAATTGTTGGGAAATTAATTGTCTGTCACCTTTTGAACTTTGATCCCGGTATAGGGTATCTGATAGTCAGTTGCTTGGGGAGTCTGGTGTCGCAAGTCATTTTTTACAATCAAAGCAGACTTTCCTGAAGCTGTAAAAATTTGTATTGTATTACGGAAAAACTTCAATCCTATATAATCCACTCTGTATGTATATATGTATGTATTTTGTTTCTTTAACGTCCTCACCACCCTGGATTTTTTTTCCATATCTCTTCACTTTTGGTAGAAGACTAGGTATATTTAACATGTCCAGCATCGAATGGCACACAACAGCGACATATTTACACCCACTGCGGAGGACGGAACATGCAGAACTTCAGCTTACGTAAACACAATGGCATAACCTGGCCTGATATAAATTTATAATACTTATGGGAGGAATAGTCGTGAATATCCGCGGTGTTTAAATAAGGATCTCATGACAATGTAAAGAACTACAGCCACTGCCAATGTTATAGGCCTTTGTAAAAGTTTTATTTTCCAGAATCTACAATCATGTCAGCGGAGCAATATGTACAGAGCACCATAAGTTTCTTAGAGTAAGGTCGACAGAAACAAATTTGATAAGAATTCACAAAATACCTCAGTAGATATGTTGATAAAGAGGGGGGCAGGTATGTGTGAACTATGATACTTTGCCTAGGCTTTCAAATGAGTGAATCATGAATGCTTGCATCAGAAGCTGAGTTTAGTACGTCTAAGGAACTAGTGCACTTTATTGCGTCCTACATCGTCGGCAAGCCTCAGGTGGTTCATTTTCATCGGTTCCAATCTAAAACATATCCAATGATATCAGGATTATCACAGGACAGTAAGCTGGGTCCTCTTCTTTTTGTTAAATTTGTCAATGATCTGCCTAGTTCTGTACAATATTTTGAGTGTGTAATGTTTGCGGATGATGTAAAATTGAATACGACAATTGAATCAATTCAGTTTGTTCAGCAAGACTACAAGAAAAAACTGCTGCTGGAGTCCATATTAAAAGGCCATCCGATAGAAAAAAACATTAAAAGAAGTTAACATGAAAGATTTGGTCTTTTCTCTTTGTAGATATTGGAATGCAGTGCCCCCATCATCCATTACATCGTGGAAAAACTTATGGCGAGAAATTTTTATTGCTCCCGGCACTGCTTCTCAAATCAGTGTTACTTTGGGAAGTCATAAAATACGTTGCTACCGAAACAGAGATTAGTTCAGAAAATTGGGAAATCTGGTATTGTGGAATTGATGAAGAAAGTATGTTGCATCAAATGTCTGATGAGGAGATTGTCAACCAATAATCCAATAATAAATCAAGAAGATGATGACGAAGACATCGGAGCTACTCCACAAGTGCCAGCTAAAGATGCGATTAACACATTTGAGCTGAGTATGCAGTGGGCTGAAGAGGATGGTGCATAGTACAAAGAATTTTTACTTCTCAGGAGAGTGACAGACAACGCCTTACTCTCGCGTTGAGCCAATGTAAATGCTGTCTACATATTGTGTTGTTTAATTGCCGTATATTATGTACTAGATATAGATTTAGTTTTACCATTTTTATAGTGTACATATGTCATTTGTCGGATTACAAGGTATTCCTTTTCAAGAATTTCCGGACTAGAAGGGGCCAATGGTAGTACTCTATGGTCCGACAAATTGTATCATCCGACACCGCTTTGCAAAACGTTTGTCGCATTACCGCGGGTCAACTGTAGATAGATAAACAAGTGTATGCTGAATTTATGGATTCTCTAATCACTACTTAGTACTCATAAGTATATTTCTGCGTTTCCGAGGAAGCAATGTAAGAGTCCTTGACAATCGCTTTAATACAGTGGGTTTTTTTCAAGTTTTTTCAAAGTGTTTTTGTTATGTTTGACCGAAACAAAATACACCATAATAAACTAGGAGAAAATCCACTTTTCTACTCACAACCTAATATTATTTCGCACAGAAAAAACACGGGAAAGATGTATACAAAAGCAGGAATCAAATGTACCGCATAACTTAATTACACAGATTATTTAATATTGAGCAGGTTCTTTAGATAAGTGAAAGTTACTATGAGGATTTTTAAACGAGAGTGAATAAATGCTTTTTCTCCAAAAAGTCGGACCCAATCAGACCACGCGTCGCAGAAAACGTAGAAAAAATTGCATTGTATGAATGCTGAATATCTCTGAAAATTTTATGACTTTACTGTCTCCTCTCAATTATTATATTAGTATATCTAACAAGTTCATTAAAATATTTTTGAAGTTAACCTGACCTCGTTGGTAGCGAATTTTTTTAGTAAAAGCTTGCGAAGATTATATTGTCCCATAAATTTTAACGAGCAATCGATTATCCTTGTAACTGTTTGAAAATTTTAACGAATGTTTTGATCTGTGCTCGATAGGCAGTTAAATAAATTGGCTATAATGGACCCAAGTTCGCGTTCAAAATATTCAAATTAGTTAGCCTCTGGTAATGATCGATTTGGTTCAGAATTAGATTAAAACGTTTCCTAATACGAAACTGAAACAGCTGCTCAATGATGCAATACGTTCACGCATTTAAAAATGTCACAGTTCGTCAATAAATGTCAACCTATAGAGAAAGTGTTATTAGATATTGCCTCCGATGATTTTATGATCTCGCTGTGTCATCGTCTTAGATGAGCTGATAGAAATAAGCCTTATATTACGGTCTTAAATGCCAAGCGCTGTTTATAGCAAAATCGCTTAGTTCTCTTAAAGTTATCATAACTACGAAAATGCTATTGTTATAATATTTTTTCTAAAAATAATAACAAAAATAAGTTTCCCCTTAAAACCAAACTCAATTTCAAGCAAAAAATTGTTAAATGTAACCTGTATTTTAACGACTTAAACCACGAGAATTACTGGAGCATATCTATAATCTCTTTTTATGGTATTTTCCGCGAAAGTATTATTTTTTTCAATTTATTTCCAACACAAGCAGCTCCAGTGGTTAAGTGGTAAGAACGTGTGTCTTAGGATCTGAGAGTCGTGGGTTACAATAGGAAATTTTTCTACGAAAACTCACTACAAACTTAATACAAAATGCAGTCCGTTAGCAAAACTCAACATAATAATTTATTAGATGCTTCTATTCTTATGGAAATTTCCCCAAAGGAATCACCTTTAAGATCACTGAACACGATATTAATGCTGTGGAGCGTCGGTGGTGCAAGGGTAATAACGTGTGCCTCTGAACCGAAGGGTACTGGCTTCGATTCCTAGGGTTTCCCTTCACTTTTTCAGTACAAACTGTAATAAATTAACATCGACCCAGGTTATGGCATTGTATTTCATCAAGTTGAATGCCTGCACGTTCCTCCCTTCAGAAAGGGCGTCAAGCCGTCGGTCCCGTGTTCATGCGATGTTGGGCACGTTAGAGGTGCCTATCCTCATTACAGAAAGGCAGGAGTTCGGCAAAGTTTCCAGGATAGTGAGGCAAAACTGCTCCCTGGCGTCGGTGGTTGTCTATAGCCGCGAAAATAGGCCGACGTTTAAGAAAAACAAATAATGTTGTACATTTTACGCCCCCGTAGAACAATTTTGGGTCCTGTACTTTTTAATATTTTAATATATATATATATATATATATATATATATATATATATATATATATATATATATATATATATCAATGACCTTTTTAAATTGCACTGTGTAGGCGGTGGTAGGGTACCTAGATGATACTGTAATTTTATATACGGGTGGCAGTTGGTGGTACCTAAAAAGACTATTTGAGAGTAATCTTGAGGTGATTATGACATAGTTTCCAGAAACTGTGTTGGTTCCGTTTGTTATCTTACGTCCACTGTTTGTGCTCCATGATACAATTAGTGTTGGTAGTGACTTGGTAATACAAAAGGTGGGCAGGGTACCCTATCTGGGACTTGTTATAGATTGCCATGTGAGATGGGATCTGCGCACTTAAAAATAGTTAAGAAACTTAGAACTTTGAGTATTGCTGTATAAATTGAGATATATTAAATATATGTCGGACAATAAACATCTGCATATTGTATAGCATGCATCATTTTTTCCCTTAGGGCTCGTTCGCGTCTTTGCCGCCCCAATGGCACCGCAGCCTTTGGCTTATTGTGCATACCCTTTGTCTTTTCTACTCCACCCATTCCAAAATCACTGTGCCTTGAACAAGTCTGCACAGCAATTGGTAGGGTAAAGTTTTATATTGCTCTGTCTCCGGTCTAGGTTGTCCGTAGATCAGTTGTCTTTTGCGGTTCAGAATTTTACACTCGCACAAGATGTGCTGGGCTGATTCCTCCCCCTTGCCGTAGAGTCTGCATGCCAGGTCCCCCTCGAACGGCCCCATTTTATGCAGGTGTTTCTTGACATCCGTGTGTCCCGTCAAGAGTCCTTTTATGTTCTTGAGCTGTCCTCTGCTTAGATTTAGCAGCTCCACAACGCTCTTTGGACTGGGTTTCCCAATTAGTGACTTCCCGTGGACAATCTGGCCCCATAAATGGTTCTGGTTCTTTTTCTTCTCTTCGCGAGACGGCCAGCTTCTTCATTGCCTTTGACCCCCGAGTGACCCGGCACCCAGATAATGGTGACCTCATTCTGTCCAGCCGGGTTGCTCGTCACGTCTCGGCATTCACTAACCAGTAACCAGCCTGGAATTTACCCGTGGGCTACTTAGGGCCTTAAAGGCTGCCTGGTTGACTGTGGCTCTGAGGATCCGCTTGTTGGTGTAGCCCATTCTCTTGTTCTCTCGCAGGCTGTGCAATATTGCGTAAATTTCGGCGTGAAAGACCGCTGCATGAGCCCAAGGGAAATACTGTGGCTTATTCTCGGTCATCCGAATAAACGCCTGCCCCCGTCCCACGCTCCCCGCCGGATCCGTATATGAAACAGACGAGCGCGTCCCGTGGTAGGCCCGGCGTCTCCCCCGCCATGCCTCGCGGTCGGGGATTTATATATCATGCATTGGTTGATAGTGTTCTACGTTACGGCATATTGGCTTGCGTCTGAGTCCCATCTCAGATTCCTGCAAAGTACCCAAAACGGTATTGTTAAGGTGATATATGGTACGGCTTATGCTCACCCTAGTGGCTGTCTATACAAGGATACTTTCCTGATGGATATTAGGGAGTTATTTTACTTTGCGGTTGCCAACACCCAGTAGGCACAGCGGGAGAGCCTTGCAATTGTAGAACATTTACATTTTACTAGTCATAGTATATACTTGTTTAAAACGCAATGGGTGAAGAAGGAGGTAAAGGAAAGATCGTTTGCGTGCCTATGGGGTTTATAATTTAGTGCCCCCTTAAATAAAAATAAGAACACTCTAAAAGTGACATCCATTCATTGTTTAGAAAAAAATTCTAACAATTGGGGGTGCGTGCGTGGATTTCCGCATGCGCGGGAGGTTTCGTGCGTGCGCGTGTGTGTGGTTAGTCGTGTGGGTACTAGTGTTTGTTTTGGAAGTAGAGACGGACAGTATGTTGGACGAAAAACTGGGGGATTGGAGTAGATATCGGTATGAAACATGCATATTCGAATTTGAGAGTGGGAATTGTTTTAAAATGTTAGCATTTTGACCGATAACTCAAAAAATCATTGGCCGATTTTGATAACATTTGGCATCTACCTTCCCTTTGTAAATTTCTTGGATAAATTCGTTAGTCAGGAAAATCGGATGAGGTTTTCCGGGAAATTTTTGAGTTTTCATTCGAAAAATTTTTTATCTGAAAAACTAAAAAAGCTCTGATAACCAAATTTGGTAGGTAGGTTTACGATATAAAAAGTAAGCTATACATCAAAATTCAGACTTCTATATTTCAAGAAAAAGAAGTTATAATACAATATTTTGTGCCAGATCATTTCTATGAAAGTTCACTACCATAACGCACTTGCTGCGTCCAGGCTTTTAGTGAATTTTCTTTAAAAAAAATTCACTAATGAGGAGATCTCGACTTTCGAATTTCGAAAAAATTTCTTCAAATGAGCGCTATTTAGGACCCCCGGAACCCAACTCCGAGGTCAGTTTCAGACTTTATATGTTTATAAATAAATATATATATATATATATATATATATATATATATATATATATATATATATATATATATATATATATATATATATATATATATATATATATATATATATATATATATATATATATATATATTTATGTGTCACACCTATAACTTAAAAAATAATGGACGGATTTTGATAAATTTGGCACATACCTTCCTTTCGCAAGTCGCTTGGATAAGTTCGTTAGCCAGGTAAATCCGCCGAGGGTTTCCCGGAAATATTTGTGTTTTCTTTCGAAAAAAATCGAAAAAAATTTATATCTCCAAAATTAACAAAGTAAGGGCAACCAAATTTCATACGCGGGTTTATATCATTAGAGGTAAGTTACCTACCAAAATTTAGCTCCGTAGAATAAATGACAAAAAAGTTACAGGCATTCAAAGAAAAATAAATTTGGGTTCTCCTCAAAACGTCAAAATGGCGATTTTAAACGTCAAAATTGGTGAGTACCTTTCTTTTGCAAGTGGCTTGGATATGTTCGTTATCCAGGAACATCCGACGAGGTTTTCCCGAAAAATTTTGTGTTTTCTTTCGAAAAAAATTTATATCTCCAAAATTAACACAGTAAGGGCAACAAAATTTTATACGCGGGTTTATATCATTATGGGCAAGTTACCTACCAAAATTTAGCTCTGTAGGTCAAAAGATAAAAAAGTTATAGGCATTTAAACAAAAATAAATTGGGGTTTTTCACAAAACGTCAAAGTTGCGATTTAAACGTCAAAATTGGCAACATTTAGGAAAAGAACTTGAATCTAATACGGGCTATGGAAATAAAATGTCTCAAGAAGTATGTTTTACAAACCCTGAAGTCTTAGTTTCAACCGCCATTGTCCTTCATTTTAATAAAATGTTTCCAGAAAATTCATTTCAAATAGACCCTTTCTCTGATGCTTGGCAGTAGTCTTAGCTATAGAGTTTATCGTTTAAAGGTATATAATTTTTGTAGAATTTTCGTAAAAAAAATCAATAAAGCTCAATATATCTGTTATTATACCAGATATGAAAAAAAAATTGTATATATTAATTATAGGGTGTCTTAAACTACATCTTAAAAAATTATTTCTACAATCACAGGCTGGCCCATAAGTCGTTGGTGATACAAATTTTCTTTTTTTTTTTTAATCAAACACGCCTTATGTTATTGCATTTTTGCATTTTCCATCGAAATATAATGCACGTTTGTAAGAACAAAAATTCTGGACGCAGTAAGTGCGTTATGGTAGCGAATTTTGATCAAATGCTTAATATTTGAATAGGTTAATTTGCTATTAACCTATAAGGTTGACCAAGAGACGAATTTTTTCGGGAACACTTTAAGTTTACTTTCGGAAATTTTTTTACATTTTCAAACAATAAAGTTATTTTCATGAAACATGGCACATTGTTTTTACTATATAGATTATACTGGTAACCAAATTTGATGCCTGCTTTCTTAAAAAAACACACATTATTGCTATTAATAAATAGTTTTATGAAAATTCACTACCATAACGCACTTGCTGCGTCCCGAGATTTTTTTTTATTATTATTAGGTGACATATATACTTTAATTTATAAAATAGTTTTACATCAAGTCATTTTGATATGTTATTACACATACAAAAGTTAACAATTCGAAAATCATACCCTTATTCAAGAGGCAGCTGTCACTCCACCACACCGCAAACTATTATAGTAACTCAACAAAACCCTATCCGCATTTAGTGTAAAACAAACTTCTGCATTAGTTGCAGCGTACAAAATTACATCTCATGAATTATCGACTGTTACATTGTTCTGTTATCGTAACATAATTACTGATATGTTTTCGGACCGAGAAGCTACTATTTGTTTTCGATTATTAATGATGCGGCTACCCGTACTAACTTCTCTTGACAGTCCGCAACTCCTAAACTAAATTCTACAACGATTGTAGATCATATATATTTATGCTAAGTGATTTCCTGTTCTGAATACGAATATTAATTACCCCGTTAAATTAGTGATGTGAATTGAGGACGGTTATTAACCATGATGGCCGAGTATAATATTAAAAAGTTCGGGACGCAGCCAGTGCGTTATGGTAGTGAATTTTTATTAAATGCTTCAAATTTGAATAACTCAATTTTCTATAAACGTAGAGAGTTTAATTTTGGTGTGTAGTAAGGTCTTTCCTAACGCAAGATATCCACCAAATTTCATTAAAATAACTTTGTAATTTTCGGGAATAAAATTTTTTCAAAGAAAATTCAAAATTTGAAGAACTCCATTTTCTATATACTTAGAAAGTTGAATTTTGGCATGTAGTAAGACCTCTCCTAAAATAATATATCAGTAAAATTTCATTAAAACAGCTTTGTAATTTTCGAAGAAAATTTTTTTTTCCGAAAGAGGACTCAAAATTTTTCCGGAAAACCCTGTCAGATTTTCCTGTATAACGAACTCATCCAAGCCATTAATAAAATAGAAAGCACTTGCCGAGTTTCATCGAAATCGGTATATTATTTTTTAAGTTATCGAATGGATACCTATATATATATATATATATATATATATATATATATATATATATATATATATATATATATATATATATATATATATATATATATATATATATATATATATATATATATATATAAACATATAAAAATTTTAACTGACCCCGGATATGGGTTCTAGGGGTCCTAGTTCGCGCTCATGATGTGAAAAAATGTTTGCAAAGTCTCACCATCGATACCTCTCTATTAGTGAATTTTTTTAAAAATAAAAACCTTACTCTAAAAAGCAGAACTTAAACCAATTGTTTCTAAGATGGTCATGATACGAGTGGATATAAAGAAGTACGGAGCCTACAACAAAAAATGGAATAATTTTTTTAAACATTTAATCTCGTTAATGCTAATAAATAACTGTTATTCTTACTAAATTTTGGTAGAGAAAAATTTCAGTAATAAGGAGATCGGCTTCTGAAAGTGTTTTTCAAATGAGCTCGAACTTGAACCCTTGAAACCCAGTTTCGGGATCTGTTTTATATTGTTTATGTTATATATATATATATATATATATATATATATATATATATATATATATATATATATATATATAATGTGGACGTGTGTTTGTCTATCACACCAATAACTCAAGAAATAATGAGCTGTTTTTAATAAAATTGTGCATGTACCCGCCTTTTAAAATTGGCTTGGATAAGTTGTAAGCCAGGAAAAGCGAGCCAGTTTTTCTGCGAAACTTTTGTGTTATCATTTGGCTTTTTTTTTAATCGTAAATAGAAAAGCTAGGGAAACCAAATTTGGTACGCAGCTTTATATTATAAAGAATGAACTACGTCCTAAAATTACATCATTAGGTCAAAAGAAAAAATCGTTATAAGCATTTGAAGAACTAAAATTTGGTGGTGATCGCACGTCCAAGACAAAAATATTGTGTGTTAAACAAAATCTATGGAATATTACAGACTATTTTTTCTTAGATAAAAAAAACAAGATATACCACAAAAATTACTCTGAAAATTTATAGTTTTTCTTCTGAAAATCTGAGTGACAATTTAAAACGATTCTGGGCATAATGCATGGAAACTGTTAATGATAACGTCTTTAACAAAGGCCTAGATTTATGTTTTATTTCCTTTATTTGATCAAAATATGTGCAAAAAATACATTTGAAAAAGAAATTATTTGCTATGAAAAACCTCTAAAGCGTAGAAACAGGTCTATAGCCCGTTTATTACAAAAAGAATCCGTGCTCCATGGCCGAGTTGGTTAGGACGCGGATATAAAATTTAAACGCAACAGTTCAAATCCTAAAAGTGTGTAAAGCTCTTTTTTGTTTCTTAAATTTTCCTAACGCTTTGTGTTCAGGTTATGTGGTTGCAATGAATTTTTAGGGAATTTTTAGATTTAGAAAAAATCTTCTAATGGGATGAAAACTATTAAGGTTTTTAATTCGATTTTAATAGCAAGTCGGTTGTTTTTGTTTCTCTAACTTACAGAAACCATTCCATATTTAATATAGCCCTATAGACTTCTTCTGTGGCTTCAGAAGTGCTTGTTTTCTTCTTTGCGACCGGTTGCGCTTTTACGGCATCGTCGGGCAAAAGAAAATTTTCCTTGTGGACCCGCAGAAGAAGTCTATACGTGTATATTTAGACCAGTTTGTAGACATTTTAATTAAGTTCATTAGCGCATTTTCGTGTACAAAACGTTCTTGTAATAGCATATTTTCTAACAAAGTTTTTTGCTAATATCCATGAAAGAAAAAAATGTTTCTAATTGCCTTGAAAGAAAAATTTGTTTCCAATTTTTGCGAGAAAGAATGCTTGGTTTTGATGAAACTTTTTTTTAACGTAATTCGTGAAAAATAATTTTAGAATGCATTATCGTGCAACAATTTTTTAAGGAAATGTCTGTAGGATAAATTTGTATCGATTTTTTTTATGTTAATTCCATTTTTTGTAGAAATACTATTTTTAGCGAATGTTCTTAAAAAGAAAAAATCTATAGGATTTTTTAACCAATTCTTCCGGGTTTTTTTCTTAAAATTTTCGTTTAAAGCGCTTTTTATCGAATTTGCATAGATTCAAAAAATTCGCTTATGACATGACCAGCACTTTGAGACATTTGAAAATTGTTTCAAGTATGTAGTAACCATAAAACAGTGAACTATATACACCTATTTAGTGTCGTTAAATAACAATAATCGTTATTATATATATATATATATATATATATATATATATATATATATATATATATATATATATATATATATTCATTGATTGATTGTTGTTGTTGCCCTTACTTGGTGAAACTTGTCCATACTACATACAGATTTGGAGACTACTTCTCTGGCTTCACTGTTGGTTTTTTAATCTGTCTGAGAATGCTGTCAAGTAGCAAAACTATAGTCACAGAAGCATTGAAGAACATCCTAGAACATCCAGAATTCGAAGGGCCACTTGCTCCAGTTAGCTCACGCGCTGGCTACGTCCTTCACCTACAAAAACCAACAGTGAAGCCAGAGAAGTAGTCTCCAAGTCTGTATGTAATATATATATATATATATATATATATATATATATATATATATATATATATATATATATATATATATATATATAACACAACGTGTAGATCATTTCTATAAAAAATTACTACCATAACGCACTTGCTGTGTCCAGACTTTTTACTATTATCATTTAAATAACAATATTTTTATTAAAACGTATTCTTATGAAAAAATGGCTACCAAAACACATTTGCTGCGTCCGGGATTTTTTTGATTAAAAATTTTTGTACTAGCATTGATGTAAATCTTGGTCACTGGTCTCGATTCGATGCCCCTAGATCAATTACCACCTAAAAATTGTGCTGATTTTTCATCCTTTGTAATTGGGGGATCTTAGTCTTGCAGGATAAAGCATGGTACAGACAATTTGCTGTTTCTTTAGTTTTCAATGATTATTATCAATTTTTATTATTCATATAGTGTTTACAATATGTGGTAGCAGAAAATCTCTGGAACCAAATTAGTTTACTGAATATTTGAATGAGGAAATCAGATACAATACATTCCAAGTATAATATCGAACAACTGAGTAATGCCACGTTTCCATTAAAAAAATATGAGATCATATTAAAGGACAGAAAAATATATTTGCCTATTATGAGTCGCTTTTAGGCTATAGTCTTGTTTTATAAAAATCTTGGTGTATAAATTTTCTTACAATATCCTGGTTATTGGTCGTTTAAAAAATGATATAACGTGAATTTGCCCAAAACCGATATTTTTCATGGTCGGCTATTGGAAATAATAATATAAAATCAAAGAAATAAAGCAATAACTCTCTTGAAATGCCATAGGCAGAACTCTATCTCAATTATTATCCGTCGATGCGTCCCTGTTGCTGCCATAAAAACATTCCGGGCATATAGAAAATCAATTTTGTTTATTGACAATATATTCTAAGAGAGCTTATCCTATAAAAATTTACTGACAACACAAGGAGACTTTTGAAAGCTTGAAATTATGATAAATGAATACCTCAGTGTACTTATATTGTGTCTGAATGATCATCATATCATAAATATAGGGTAGCAAATAGAAAATCTAACGGAAATATTCTATCTATAATTTTCCGAATTATATAGGTGAATGTGTGTACAAGGAGAGATGTATGAATTATATAATGACAGTTGATTCTCCCTAGAGACATCTTTTAATAAATAAGTGGTTCCTATTTTTTATCCTTGAACCAAAAAAATGCCATATCTAACCGCAGACTAAGTAGAATCAAAGCTTAGGATATAAATATGTGATAAATGCTTTAAAAAATCTATAATGTCAAGCTTTTTATATGTATTAACCCTTTAGAACAGATTTTTTTTAAACTATGCTTCTCATTAAGTTCTCAGCTTTGCCACCACTTAGTTTTGCGCTTATGTCATCGCCGGAGTTAAAGAAATAGACGGCAATTCCTTCATCAACTTCGCAAAATAAAAACAACCACGTGTTTTTAAGTGACAATTTTTAGTGAATTTTCTTTAAAAAATTTCACTAATGAGGAGATCCCGACTTTTGAATTTTGAAAAAAATTCTTTAAAGGAGTGCTAATTAGGCCCCCTAGAACACATATCCGGGGTCAGTTTCAATATTTATATGTATATATATATATATATATATATATATATATATATATATATATATATATATATATATATATATATATATATATATATGTGTGTGTGTGTGTGTGTGTGTGTGTGTGTGTGTGTGTGTGTGTGTGTGTGTGTCACACCGATAATTAAAAAAATACGGGGCAGATTTTGATTAAATTTGGCAGATAGCTTGCTTTTGCAAGTGGCTTGGATAAAGTCGTTAGCCAGGAAAATCGGCCCAGGATTTCCCGGAAAATGTTGTTTTCCTTCGAAAAAAAATATATATCTCGGGAAATAACAAAGTAAGGGCAACCAAATTTGGTACACCGGTTTATATCGTTATAGGTAAATTACTTACAAAAATTTAGCTCTGTAGGTCAGAAGGAGAAAATGTTATATGCATTTAAAGAAAAATATTTTTTTTTCTCAAAACGTCAAATTCTGAATCTAATACGGGCTATGGAAAGAAAATGTTTCAAGAAGAATATTTTACAAACCCTGAAGTCTTAGTTTCAAACATCACTGTCCTTGATTTTACTAAAATATTTCCAGAAAATTCATTTCAAATAGACCCTTTCTCTAATGTTTATCGTTTAATGGTATATAATTTTTGTCGAATTTTCGTGAAAAATTTATAAAGCTCAATATATCCGTTATTATACAAGATATGAAAAAGAATTGTATACATTAATTATAGGGTGTCTTGAGCTACATCTTAAAAAATTATTTCTACCATCACAGGGTGGCCCATAAGTCGTTGGTGATACATTTTTTTTTTAGTCGAACACGCCTTATGTTATTGCATTTTTGCATTTTCCAGTGAAATATAACGCATGTTTGTAAGAAAAGAAATTCGGGACGCAGCAACTGCGTTATGGTAGCGACTTTTGATTAAATGCTTCACGTTTGAATAGCTCAATTTGCTATTAATCTATAAGGTTGACCAAGAAACAAGTTTTTTCGGGAACACTTTAAGTTTACTTTCGGAAATTTTTGTACATTTTCAAACCATAAAGTTATTTTGATGAAACATGGCACATTGTTTTTACTGTATACGTTATACTGGTAACCAAATTTAATGCCTGCTTTCTGAAAAAAAAACACACACGTATTTGCCATTTTTTAATCTTATTTCATTTTATCGTTATCTGATCAGATTGTGTGATTCGGATGAGTTTTTCTAGCAAGTTTTTGTATGAAAAATTCAATTAGAATGAGATGAAAACTTTTAAGAGTTAATTCAATTTGAGTAGCATATCTGGTTGTTTGTTATTGCCCTAACTTAGTGAAACCGCCCCCATACTTAATACAGACGTAGACTTTTCCCGTGGCTTCGCAAGTGTTTCGTCTTTTCTGCAACCGATTTCATTTTTAACTGGACGCAGCAAGTGTGTTATGGTAGAGAATTTTCATTAAAGTTTCAAATTTCAATAGTTCAATTGGCTATTAGCCTTACGTTCGTTGGCCAGGAACCAGTTTTTAGGGAACATTTTAAGTTTATTTTCGGAAAATTTTTGTACATTTTCAAACAATAAAGACATTTTGATGAAATATGGCACATTGTTTCTACTATACAGGTTATACTGGTAACCAAATTTCATGCCTGCTTTCTTAAAAAGACATATTCGTTATTAAAAATATTTTTATGAAAATTCACTACAATAACGCACTTGCTGCGTCCAGACTTTTTGAATATAAAAATACCCCTAATTGTTCTCGGATATAATATTTTAATACCTCACTTAAGAATCGAGTTAGTTTTCGGTATATTCAGAATTTCTGCTTGGGTTAGTGCAAAAAACGCGACCTAAGATCTAGAGATATTGAAATTAGCTCAAAATCAAAAAGATTGATCACAGAATATAGTTGAAACTTTTTGTTCATTCCATATAACTTTTAGAGCTACATTTTCTGCTTGGAGCAAACTTGATTTTTTTTTTTTTTGAGAGAAGAGGGGGCGCTACTGGTTCTGATAATCGACTGGCTAACAAATTTTCTGTTTCCTTCAGCGCCTTGATGTCCTGGTACCCACTGATGTGGGTTACTTTGTTTATCGTAGCCAGTTGCTTTCAGATTTTTTTTTGCAATCGCTGGTCAGTTTAGACTCGGTTTTAAAATATATCAAAGTCTAGTACTGGCTGAATGTCTGAGAGCGTCCTCAAGCAGCTTACAGAAACGTTGAAGAACATCTACAATTCAGAAGGGCCACTTGCTCCAGTTATCTAACGCGCTGGCTACATCCTTCACTTACCGACACAAAACCCAGCAGTGAAGCCAGAGAAGTAGTCTCCAAGTCTGTATGTAGTAAACGTGGTAAAACCATTTTCTATGTACTAAATGAATATGGAAATTAAAATTGAGGAAACGAAACAAATCCTATCTGACAACATTGTATATTTATCTGACTCTGAATTTCAAATCCCGCATACGCACACATACATTTTTTAAAATGCTCAGAGTGAGTCTTTACTAAGTTTTGTACTTGTGCTTTATCTTCTCCAAACTGGGTTAAGGTATCCCTAGTCAACTCGTATAAAGCGAAAGACCATAACAACAAATTCATCTAACGTCACACGGAGAAGCTCCATTGCTATAGGTGACTTTTAGTTTCCAAACAATTCAGGCGTTACGAAAACGGTCATTAAAGTTAGGAACACTTTAAATTTCACCAGCATTAAATCGAAGATCTGTCTGCGTATATTCTCTACAAGCTGAAATATTAGCGGCACACTTATCCAGAACTAAATTATGGCTAGTGCATTTCCGAATTATGGTCCTGTTAGTTAGGAGCTTTTCCAACGTTTATTTCTATCCTTATACCCTCCAGCTTTCACGTGAATGTGGATCACCTCACCCTAAGGACCCAGCATCCATCACCGCTAACCTAATTACATGGAAACATTTTAATAATATATTATGATAAAAGATGATTGTATGCTCAGAGCTTTCTGCAACTTTATGAAATTCTAATTAAAATAGTTAATGATGTAAAGCGACCTTCAACCCGCTATAACTATCTCAAACTAGCTTAAAATATAATTAGACTTTTAATTTGTTGCTGAACTCGTGGCCAAAGTTGAGATATTTGCAGTTTCTGGCTTGTGGGGATGATGAGGAATCCTTCGTAATATTTGCGCTTTGGACGAATTTTAGTGAGAATGATATTCAATACAAAAAGCCACATGTGTCGACTTTAATAACTATAATATTATAAAATATAGGAATTTTTTGAATTTTAGTCTGCGAAGTTTTTTTAGAACAACTTTTGTTAGTTTTGTTCCATATCTACAAACGCAGATTTCCTCGATTTCCAGCGTTGCCGATACTTAACTTATGTTGGTCAAGACAACATTGTTATGCAAAACTTTGTTAAGGCAAAACGAAAGAGAAACACTGTATTACTGGTTAAAAAAACCAAACAACTTTATGCTTCCAAAAAATTCCGGTTTTGTACAAACTTAATTTGATTCAGAAAACAGTTCACAATATTATTGAAGAAGAGCCAAAAATACCTACTTGAAAAATTGCGATCACTTTATATGTAAGTCATACAATAGTATGGTGTTTTTTAAAGAACAACAGCTATACCGATCCTATATCTAACGTGTCCAAGCAGTTTTGCCTGCGATTTTATAGTTCGATTTCTCTTTTGTTCGATGGTTTTCTGGAAAGCTTGCAGGATATCCTCAATTTGTGGCGAACGTGTTATAAACCGAGTTTTTCAAGGAGAGCTAAAATTAACTTTCATAGCAATCACTTATGGGCCAAAGACAACCCACATGCTATTCTAAAGGGTAACCACCAATACCATATTCAGTGAATTAATTAGAATCTTTTTCGAGATTTTTTAACCTACCCCATTAAAGCTAATGGGCGACTCATATTGCCAAATTCTAAAAAATGTGCTTGCAAAATTGCTTGAAGGTGTTTTAATACAATTAGAGAGAATTTGGTTTGTGCGTGACGGTGCTCCTATAGATTTTAGAGTATAGCCGCTCGTCAGCACCTAAAAGTTGTTTTTCCTATCACTGGATAGGGCGAGGAATACTCGATCTTAGCCTCCCCAGGCCCCAGATTTGAACCCTTTGGAGTTTTCGCATTTGGGGCCACCTTAAACGCTTAGTTTATACTACCTTTGTAGTAGATGTTAAGGGCCTGCGCAATCGACTAGTTGCATCGTGCGAAATTATCAGAACTACGCCTGGGATATTCAAACAAATTCGAAGGTCAATGATACGGAATTTGGAGTCATGAGTTATCATGGTGGAAGGTGTTCATTCTCAACAACTCCTATAATTTCATATTGCCTTGTCTATTTTATCCATTAAATGACGTTTAACTGTCAACATCCTATTTTTTGTAAATCCAGCTCCCCACAAATCCTGTTCGGTGCTCAAAACTATCAGATGCCTCAACATATGATTTTCATTTTTTATGCCAAAATCTTGCTTCGTACGAAAAAAAAAAACACAAAACCAAATTTGATCAGAAATCAATCCGAATTTAAAAATTATTTTTGATTCAAGAAAAAGCAATGCCGTACAATCTTTTGTTTTAGAAATATCTGGTACAAATTTCGCACGTACCGCATTTATAGTTGGACTGAAAATTTGAACCTGTGATGAGCACTGATAAGTACAATTTAAATAATCCTATTCATCACAATAGAGTTTTCAGACCTGACAATCCTTTCGCTAGGTCTGAAACATGTATTGCGATGAATAGGATTCTTTAAATTGAACTTATCAGTGCTCACCACAGGTTTAAATTTTCAGTCCAACTATCAATGCCGTACTAAATGAATACACTGATTTATTCATCCCTCTATTCACGCTAAGTTTGTTAGAGAACCGATCGCCAGGTCTGAAAACTGTATTGTGAAGAATTGGGTTGTTCAAATTGTACTTTTAGATTCAGCGACAACTTTGGCATTAAACCATGATATACGTCATCACTTCTTTGAGAGAAACTATTGTTGGTAATGATCTTTTCCTTTCGAAATCCGATAAAGGACATTGCGTTGTTGTCTTCGATAAGACAGATTACATTTCTAAAGTTCTCACCTTCTTGGGAGATAATGGGATTTCAACCATTGGCTACAACCCACTTCCTTCCTCCGCTTCTAAGTTTAAGAAGGTTTTTGACAAGTATGCCCCCTAGATTTCTGAAACCTATAAACAGTTGTTCCCTATGATCCACATAATTCCGCGCCTATACGGCCTCACCAAAATACATAAAGAGGGCTGTCCTGTCCGCTCTGCGGTATATTTTGTCAGTTGCATCTCTTATAAGTTGTCGAGGTATCTGTCCTCCCTCTTGATGTCTGGGTTGGCTTTCCAGTCACCTTACTCCGTCAAGAATTCTTCGGAACTGATAGGTAGACTCAGCAATGTAAAACTGGGAGATAATTCTTTGTTGGTATCTTTCGATGTCTCTAACCTTTTTACCAGTGTCTTGATGAATCAGACTCTCCAACTCTTGGAGAGTTTACTTGCCTCATCCTCATTCAGTATTGAATCCCAGAGGGCTCTCAATGCCTTGGTCAATGTCTGCTTGGCTCAGAATTTCTTCTCGTTTGGTGATAAAATTTTCGTCCAAAAAAATGGTCTCCACATGGGTAACCCCTTGTCACCTTTTTGCGCAGAGGTATTTATGAGTTTCTTTGGGAGAGAACTGGTTTTCAGAGATTATAATCCCTATTTGAGATACGTTTCTTCCTAGTCGCGTTATGTTGATGACATTTTGCTGGTTTGGTCGGGTACCATAGAGCAGCTGCACCTGATCCAGGGTTGGCTGAATGCCCTGCGCATCAACATTGATTTCACGATGGAGTTAGAAACTGAGTCGTCCATAAGCTTGCTCAACCTGAAGTTCATAGTTTAGTTATATACTCAACATGTACAAAAGTTCATTGTTTGTATGTATAGTAGAACGCAGACTTATAGGTCAATTTTTTATAGACGAAAATTTGAATAGTAAAAACTAATTGGTTCTCTTGGTCAAGTAAATTATTCCTGCTCTTTGACACAGTGGGCAGTTACCTCAAAATATTTTTTTTGCGCCTCCCCACTATGTTAGGACTGGTTAGCAATTTGTTTGATGTAACTTTTCCAAATTGATAGATTGGACATAGAGTGGCATGCTCTTTTCCTAGATATACCCCCTTAGAGTTTTTCCTTTAGGGTACCTCAAATCATCATGTGTTAACGTTGGATCGCCAACTACTTTGCAGGATTTAAGAGAAAGAATAGTCGTGAATTAGTACGTAGAGAGGTCTTGAGAAAGCTAAACCAGGAATTTATTAGCAGGCGTGCATATTACCAGGAGGTAAATGGTGAGCATTTTTAACATTTGAATTTTGTTTAATACCAATAACTCTGAATTTGTTTTTAATTGACAGTAAATAAAGTTGAACACATTATTATGTGTTCTACCGGTTATGACCTACGGCGCCGCAACACCAACCCTTACCAACGCTTCTGCTAAGAAACTAAAAGTAGCACAGCGCAAAATGGAGAGGTCGATGCTTGGCGTTTCGTTACGTGACCACATTAGAAATGAAGAATTACTCAGAAGAACAGGAGTGACTGATGTGGTCGTACATGTGGCAAAACTCAAATGGAAGTGGACGGGACATGTGGGTCGCATGCAAGATGACAGGCGGACAAAACGATTGAATGGAGACCCAGATCCGATAAAAGAGACAGAGGAAGACCACCAACTCGCTGGACAGACGACATTACAAAAATTACAAAAAACTGGATTCGTAGCGCTCAAAACAGAAAAGAATGGACTCAACTAGGGGAGGCCTATGTCCAGCAGTGGACGCTGAGTGCTGATTGATGATGATGATGAAATAAAGTTGATTCTTAGTAACTGTTTTTTCAGATACTGATACTAAACCTAGTTTGGACGAATTCAGAAAAACAAGGTTTAGTATAATCTGCAAAATAATCCAGATCTCTCATTTAAATAAATGAAAACGAGGGCTTCTGGTTAGACCAGAAGTACATTTACAACAATAACATTTCCTTAGATACTTTATGCGAAATTACACTTGCTTACAGAGGTTTATTGATACAATACATACTGGATCCATACTTTATTCCATATAACATCATAGGAGGCTGAAAAGCATCAGCAATTTGTGGACATGCTATGTAAGATGCTTCTAATATATTTTTTTTTTTTATGACAACAACACACCACGAGGGCTTACAGCCTAAATACTATCGTACCGTGGGTGTTGACAAGGAGGAAAGAGGCAGCTTGTTAATTCTGGACTTGAAGGTTTGAAGGTTCGGAGGAGAAGGAAAAACTTGTGCCGGCAAGGAATTCCACAACTTGGAAGTCCTCGGGACAAAAGAGCGGGCATAACAAGATGTTCTATGTCTGGTGACCTGGACATGAAAAGGGTGCATTTGCTCGGTTCCCCTGGTAGATCTGCTGGGGGCAGCAGGTGGGGGAATTATGGAGGAAAGCTCCTCTGAGCAGTGCCCGTGCAGATATCTATAAAAGAGAGAGAGGTCACCAACGGCACGTCGGTGGGCAAGGGATGGAAGCCTTTGGGTGAGGGTAGGGTCACCGATGAGACGTATAGCTCTCTTTTGAATGGAGTCCAGGATAGCGAGTGTAGAAGCGGCAGCTGCACCCCAGATGTGGGAGCAGTATTCGAGGTTTGGCCTTATTTGTGAAGTGTATAAGGTATAGAGATTAGTTGGTGAAAAGTATTTGCGAGCCCGGAAGAGGAAACCCAATTTCTTAGCAGCCGCTTCTGCAATTGATGTAACATGTTGGTGCCAATTAAGATTATCAACACAGACATATTTGCAATTAGGTCTGACCATTCTACCTACAACATGGCTGATATTTTCTTAATACCATCGAAACGCTGCAGAAAATGTATTATTCACTGGAATGAATACACCGTCTTCGATTAATTCTCACAAAAAAAGGTGCGTTCTTGTCTTGAAAAGCTTTAGGTGTATTAGCCAGGCTGACAACTTCTAAATTCTGCCTTTGATGTGACACAAACATCTTACAGGGAGGGCCGTGTTAAGTGTAGTAAATTATTAATAACGCGCAAGTAAGCGTAGCCTTCCGTTGCTAAAGTACTTCAATTATCTTGTTCCACCAGTACACACTCCATTTATTTTTATAACAAATGCCTTAACATCTGACCTATATATCTTCCTCGTACCTTCCACCCTTCATACACCTTTCCATTTGGCTTAATATCGAAGTGATAAAATTATAAATTGCTTCATGTTGCCGTAGACATTTCTGATACATTTCGTGCACACGAAAGTGAATTCTGGAAAATATACAAGGCGAAGCGAATAAATTGTAAGCCTTCAACAAACTTACAACAAACAGTGAAGAATTACGGATGTAAATATTTGTTACATTAAAAATTTATATTCGAAATTAGACACGATTTCATTAAAAATGTAGACAAACTACTACTACCGTTGATCCTAAAATGAAACTTATAACGAATTATGACAATTTACCCAAATAAAAACATTTCTGGACGCCGCAAGTGCATTATAGTAGCAAATTTTCATAAGAATGATACCCTATCATTAAATGGCATATTAGTAAAGTTAATACTTTAAACTTACACAGACCTTGAAGATCGATTTTAGAGGTCCTAGTAAGCGCACATTTGAAGATTTCTTGCGCAAGTATTACCATCAATATCTCTCTATTATAAAAAAATGTTCTAACTCCTTTTGAGAAAAATGCCCAAAACTCAATTTTCTATGAAGGCAAAGAAATCAATTTTGCTATATCTGTAGATAGTGTAAGTCTCTTTAAAGAATACTTGTATTACAAATTCCATTAAAGTTATATACAGAAGATTTCCAGAAGGAAACTTAATTCATATTTAGACAAGTAAAGTATCTGCCAACTTATAAACGTAACAGTTATTTTTCCTTATTAATCGCCAGTATGATTTCGTTTTAGTCAACCTAATCAAACCGGTTTTTTCAATAACAATTACAACAATAACACAATAATAATTTCAGACTCCAAAGTGACACACTTAATTAGGAGTTTTAAACAAAAATGAGATATTGTTCAAAACGTATGAAATCTGTGCATTATTATTTCTCCAAATGTCAAAATAAAACATTAAAAAAATATACATCCATCGAGCTGGATTCGATCGCGTAACCTTCTGCTTAGGTGGCAAGCGCGGTACCCCCTGCGCTATCTAGGCTCACGTCAACAAACGTTATATTTGCGTGATACTTTAGATCGGCTTCATGCCCCGGATACTATATTCAAAGTATACAGAACTAATTAATTACAGAAACTTAGCAGAATTACCATCCCACGACTGTTTTGGTCTTGTATGACGTCTTATGTTTAAGTTTAAAGGAAAAAAATATTTTACAATCATTTTTATAGAGACTTGGCTTGATTTTGTTTCAATTTCTGCTATATTATCAGCATCTCTATGCTGCGCTAAAACTGTGTTAGGGCCGTTAATAAAGCTACAAATATAGTGTATTTTAATAATTGATTGAATCGTCTAGTTAACTAACAATCAGTTGGCATATTTTTAATTTCATGCCGTCTGTCATTTTCCATAACTGCGGCCGAGATTTCACGATTGTTGGTTCGGGTAGTATGTATTATGCTTGATATATATTTAGTTTGGTTACCGTTGATGTATGGTTTATACCTGTTGTATGAAGTAATCTACGCGTGGCAGTTAACTACTCTGTCTGTCGGGCATTGGACTTTAGCCGCTAAGTCGTTTCAACGCATTTATTTGGGATTTTATTTTTAATTTGGAAACAACTCTAAATATTGTGCACCAAATTACTTAAAATTCACAGCATATGTTTTAGATTTTGTTATCCACACAGAATATTTTGGTTTTGTGTGTTTCTCTGGTTATCAGTGGCACCCACAAATATTTTTTTGTTTAAATGCTTATATTTTTTCCTTTTAACTTATCGAACTCATCCAAGCCACTTGCAAAAGGAAGGTACTCACCAAGTTTGATCAAAATCGGCCCATTATTGTTTGAATTATCGATGTGATATCACCATTTGTGAATTTTTCGTTCTACGAAAAATTCGCCAAAATGCAGCATCTCAAAGAATGCCATCCATGTTAAGTATTTTGAGTAATATAGCGAGATGTAGGCTAACAGCGGACCTTTGGCATATATCTAGGTATTTCACTATGTCGTTTAAGTCCTGTATCATAGCAGTTATATTAGTAATGTGGGACTAACGTAATTTTGATGAGTTCTAGCAAGAACAAAACCAGTCTATGCTGCTTTCGTGTTTCGCTTTTTCCACAGTCCAACCAAGCATGGCTTAATATACTAAATACCCATATCGAGACCTTTTTGGTGAATTTTCGTAGAAAAAATTCAACTGGGGAGATCCCGACTTTTGAATTTTGAAAAAAATTTTGCAAATCAGCGCGAACTAGGACCCCTAAAACCCATATCCTGTGTCAGTTTCAATTTATATATATATATATATATATATATATATATATATATATATATATATATATATATATATATATATATATATGTATATATGTATCACACCGATAACTCAAAAAATAATGAGCCGATTTTGATAACATTTGGCATGTACCTTCCTTTTGTAAGAGGGTTGGATAAGTTCGTTAGTCAGGAAAATCGGACAAGGTTTTCTGAAAAAAATTTGAGTTTTCATTCGAAAAAAATTTTTATCTCAAAAAATAAATAAAAAGCCTGGACGCAGCAAGTGCGTTATGGTAGTGAATTTTCATAGAAATGATCTGGCACAAAATATTTTATAACTTTTTTTTTCTTGCAACATAGAAATCTAAATTTTGGTGTATAGTTTACTTTTTATATCGTAAACGTACCTACCAAATTTGGTTATCATAGATTTTTTATTTTTTAAGATAAAAATTTTTTTCAAATGAAAACTCAAAATTTTCCTGGAAAACCTCGTCCGATTTTTTTGATTAACGAACTTGTCAAAGCCATATACAAAAGGAAGGTACGTGCCAAATTTTATCAAAATCGGCTTATTATTCTTTGAGATAAAAAATTTTTTCGAATGAAAACTTAAAATTTTCCCGGAAAACCTCGTCCGATTTTCCTGACTAACTAACTTGTCAAAGCTATTTACAAAAGAAAGGTACATGCCAAATTTTATTAAAATCGGCTAATTACTTTTTGAGATAAGAATTTTTTTCGAATGAAAACTCAAAATTTTCCCGGAAAACCTCGTCCGATTTTCCTGACTAACGAACTTATCCAAGATATTTACAAAAGAAAAGTACGTGCCAAATTTTATCAAAATCGGCCCATTATTTTTTGAGTTATCGGTGTGATGCATATATATATATATATATATATATATATATATATATATATATATATATATATATATATAAAAATTGAAACTGACCCCGGATATGGGTTCTAGGGGTCCTAGATCGCGCTTATTTGAAGAAATTTTTTCAAAATTCAAAAGTCGAGATCTCCTCATTAGTGAATTTTTTCTAAGAAAATTCACTAAAAAGCTATGATAACCAAATTTGCTAGGTAGCTTTACGATATAAAATGTAAACTATACACAAAAATCTGGATTTCTATGTAACAAAAAAAAGTTATAATAAAATTTTTGGTGAAAATTCACTACCATAACGCACTTGCTGCGTCTTTGGGTTTTTTTTTCCAGACTTAATGTAGCAATACATAGACCAAAAAAAATCAATTCCGTAGACCCAGCTAATATCATCCTGGTTGCAAGAACAAGGTTAAATTACAAATCTTAAGGTCACGATTTTCCAACTAGTTAATTTTGAACGTGAATAAGTCTACATTTTCTAGAATTAATATAACAATACATAGACACAAAAAAATCAATTCAGTAGACCTAGCGAATATAATGCCTCGTTGCAGGAAGAATGGCAAATTCTAAACCTGAAAGTTACGATTTGCCGATTAGTTAATTTTGGGCGCGAACAACATTACATTTTCCAGAATAAATGTGGCAATACATGAACGAACAGAACCAAGTCAGTAGACCTAGAGAATTTAATGACTGGCTGCAGAAAACAACTTAAATTCTAAAACTAAAAGTTACGATGCGAACTGGTTAATTTTGAGTAAAAGCCCTTCGCTCCCAAAAACTTCCGATATTCCCACTTCACGGCCGTAACGGTGTCGTATACACGGATGCGGAGAAAGATACTGAATTCGCAGATCATCTGGAGTTGCAATTCAGCCCGAATTATAACAACGTTGTTCTGTCGCATGTAGCAAGAACGCACCGCTACGTCAGGAGTGCGCTTCGCGCCACTCCAGACACAACGATCGAGTCCACAATTTTCGAAGAAGTTTCCCAAATAATCAAATCATTATAAAGCCCGGGATACGATGGAATCTCCAATGTAGCCCTGAAAAACCTCCCCCGTAAAGCCGTGCTATTCCTAGTTACGATTATAAATGCTGCGATTTCAACATCTTCCTTCTCTGTGGAAACTTGCCGACATTATCAACATCCCGAAACCCAGCAAAGATCCGTTGTTCCCTCAGAACTACAGGTCCATTAGCCTGCTACCAGTAATCGGCAAAATCGCCGAAAAACTGATTCAGAAAAGGCTAGCTTCATTCACCTCAGAAAATCATATCCTTTCGGATAAGCAATTCGGTTTCAGATACCAGCACTCCACCACAGACCGAACCCTTCGTGTGGTGGAAAACATGATCGAAGGATTTAATAAGAACAAGTCAACTGGTGCAATATTTCTTGACGTTGTTCAAGCCTTCGATGGGGTTTGGCATTCGGGCCTCCTAAACAAACTTCTATCATTTAATTATCCTCTTCCTCTGATTCTGCTAATCAGGTTATACCTGCAAGAGAGGAAGTACCAGGTCAAACATCTTGGAGCCAGATCTAGAACGTACCCAGCCACGGCTGCTCTCCCGCAGGGTTCTGCTATCTCCCCTCTGCTGTACAATATATTTGTCGCAGACATTCCGACAGCCCCCGTAAACGTGACATACGCACTGTACGCAGACGACACTACCATCCTCAGCAGCTCCACTCTGCCGAGGATAATAACCGAACGACTTCGATAAATGTTCAGCTGTCCTATTTTCCAAGAGGAGACACGCACCTCACGAACATGTATCATTAGACCACCGTCTAATTCCCTGGCAAGATTCCGCCAATTACCTCGGGGTTTTCCTCAAACACTTAACATGGCGCCCCCATGTCGATCACGCCCGAAAAAAGCCTCGATGTTCATCTCGAAGCTGTTTCCACTGCTAAATAGAAACTCCAAACTGTCCACGAACAACAAGTTGCTCATGTACAAAGTCATCATCCGGCCAGCCTTGACATATGCATCACCTGAATGGGCCACCGCGGCCGCAACACACATCAAGACCCTTCAAATCGTCCAGAACAAAATTCTAAGAATGGTTACCGGAGCGCCATGGTTTGTCCGAAACAGTCAGATTCACTCTGATCTGGAAATGCCTTCGATACTTGAGTTCATAACTCAACTATCCACAACTCAGTTCGTAAAAGCCGATTCTCACCCAAATGCTCTTCTCCGTAGTGCCACCGACTACGATGAGCAACTTCCACATAAGCATAAGCGTCCAAAGCTTATACTTACCCGCTAACGCCCCCGCGGCAAAAACAGAATGGAAACATTCAAACCCAAAAAGTCATTGCGTGTATTCTATCCGACGGAGGTATGGACTAAGGTTCGGTACTCCTAGGGAGGGAGTTTTAGTGAGCAAATGTACTAAGAGTACGAGTCTCACAGTACCTCGATAGTAGGTATAGATGGGGGGTTCTGGAACCACCACCCACCACCCGGGTGGTGGAGGTGGTGGAGTCACCGACCTGACTCAACCGTCCCCGACAGCTGTTAGACAGGACAGCTGTTCTGCTAGACAGCTGTCTTGTTAGACAGCTGTATAACAGCTGTCTAACAGCTGTCCTGTTAGACAGCTGTCTAGCTGTTCGGGTTAGCTCGAGGACGGTAGAGTCAGGTCAGTGGCTCCACCACCTTCACCACCCGGGTTGTGGGTGGTTGTTCCAGAACCCCCCATCTATACCTACTCTCGATATCGCACGGCACTACGGTCCGTAAATGAGGTCTGCATGGGGCATCTCTCCCTCCTGTATCAAAAAAAAAGTTAATTTTGAGCCTGAATAACGTTGAGAAAGGGACGAAATGTTTATTTACATATTACATAAATATATATAATAGTGCCGCAATTGCCGAAAATAATTCGTATTGATTAATAAACTTCGTAGTTAAGAACTGCGCTCTCGTTTATAAGGAGCTTCTTACAGTAAAAGGCGTGAGACTTAAATACTCTTTTTGCTTTAATGGCACCAGCCTTGTATTACTCCCATTTAATAAATTCCTAAATCTAAGTGTTGAGCCAGTGTAGCAGCGGAACACATTCTGTTTCGATGGCAAAGCGGAAGATAGGAAGAGAGGTGCGGTTCGGTTGACGTTGACAGTTAAGCCACTTCATAACTCCACATTAATTTCGCGGCAGATATAACATTTACGAACAAAGTTACATTCTCTCAGTATTTCAGCCGGGTCTTCTACCAGTCTCTAACATCCGCACTGGATTATTGTGGCAACAATACAAGTACTTCTGAAACAATTTCGAAATTAGTTGCAGCTGTTTGTTGTCAACAAGAATCAGTTACAATAATGAGGAAGTAAGTTTCGGTCTATCACCACTATGCAACTGTCAAATACAACCACTTTGTTTTTCTTTCAACTTTCAACGTAATTTTAGTACAAATTCGGTGTTACATTAAAATTCTAGTGCTAATTTAAACTGACATAACTAAGATATAATAATGGTATTTTTATATATAGGGTGGCCGATTGAAAACAAGCTGGCAGCCATAACTTCCAGGAAAATATGTTGTCGAAAAAAACTGAAACACCTCAAGTTTGTTTGTGAGGGGGACAACTTTTGACGCAAAAAATGTAGTCCGCAGCAATTGTTCTCAAAAAATGCGCACCAGAACTTGCTCCTGTCCTGACTCGTCTGTTTCAGATATCTTACAATAAAGGCATATTCCCTAGTAACTGGAAAACTGCTCGAGTACAACCCATCCCCAAGAAAGGATCCAAAGCGCTTCCTAGCAACTACAGGCCTATTTCTCTCCTTTCAGTCGTCTCTAAAGTGATGGAAAAGTATATAAACACCGAATTACTAAAATTTCTGGAAAAACACAGTCTAATCCACGACAGGCAGTATGGATTCCGTCAGCGCAGATCGACTGCCGACCTCCTTTCCTTTGTCACCCATTCTTGGAACAAGTCTATGGAACAACACGGTGAATCCCAGATTGTTGCTCTAGACATATCCAAAGCATTCGACCAGGTCTGGCACGCAGCGCTGCTTAATAAATTTCCGGCCTATGGCCTACCACCAAAATTTTGTACCTGGACAGCAAATTTCGTCTCCAACAGGAGCATATCTGTTGTCGTGAATGGCCATTCCTCTAAACTGTATCCAATTAATGCAGGAGTTCCTCAAGGTTCAGCTTTAGCCCCTACTTTGTTTCTTCTCCACATCAATGACCTCCTCTCTAACACATCCAACCCAGTTCACAGTTACGCGGACGACAGCACCCTCCACTCAAATATACAATATTCTAAGCCTGTCTCTTTAGCCCAATTAGATGAGGATCGCAGACTCATGGAGGGTTCTGTCTCGGTGGATCTCCAAAAAATATTAGACTGGGGAAGTATAAATCTTGTACAATTCAACCCCACCAAAACTAAGTCTTGCTTTCTTTCTCGCAAGAGATACACCAGCCCTAGACCCATCACAATGAACAACCAAGTTATTCAAAGTAATGAGTCCTTGTCTCTTGTTGGCATTTCTGTGGATCGAAATCTTAATTGGCACCAACATGTCACATCAATTGCAGAAGCGGCTGCTAAGAAATTGGGTTTCCTCTTCCGGGCTCGCAAATACTTTTCACCAGCTAATCTCTATACCTTATATACTTCACAAATAAGGCCAAACCCCGAATACTGCTCCCACATCTGGGGTGCAGCTGCCGCTTCTATACTCGCTATTCTGGACTCCATTCAAAAGAGAGCTATACGTCTCATCGGTGACCCTACCCTCACCCAAAGGCTGCCATCCCTTGCCCACCGACGTGCCGTTGGTAAACTCTCTCTATTTTATAGATATCTGCACGGGCACTGCTCAGAGGAGCTTTTTTCCATAGTTCCTCCACCTGCTGCCTCCAACAGATCTACCAGGGGAACAGAGCGAATGCACCCTTTTACTGTCCAGGTCACCAGACATAGAACATCTTGTTATGCCCGCTCTTTTGTCCCGAGGACTCCCAAGTTGTGGAATTCCTTGCCGGCACATGTTTTTCCTTCTCCTCCGAACCTCCAAACCTTCAAGTCCAGAATTAACAAGCTGCCTCTTTCCTCCTTGTCAACATTCACGGTACGATAGTATTTAGGCTGCAAGCCCTCGTGGTGTGTTGTTGACATAAAAAATAAAAAAATAGGCCAAACGTTACCCTCCCAAGCGAGTGTTATCTCTCTTTTTTTTCAAATGGGAATCGGGGTTATGAGATAGCTCGTTCAGAAGATCTTTTGATTACCTATACATTGCTTTTTCATTTTTTAAATTATGTCTATTCATTTAGAATATATGAATTTTTGAAATATCACCAATGTATTTCCAGAGAAATTCTTAATGCTTGAGTTGGGCCTCACCAGCGTCCATTACAAGATAAAAATGTTGAATGAAAAAAAGGTATGCGTAGGTAATAAAAAGTCATTAGGTTAAGGCGCTCCAAAAAAGCCTCAGCAAAATATGTCTCTTATGATAACGCATTCTTGATAGCAACTGTTTGTGCCCTACATGTAAATTGAAGTAACTCGATCGATGAAAAGTTCAGTTTCGCAATGTTAAGTAGATTTTAAAAATCAGTCATTACGGTGTATTCAATTGCTAAAAGAGTTTTAATTGTGGGCACTTTTTTAATCATGAAAACGCAAACGAAACAGCACGTGTGTACGGTTCAGAAAAGGCTAGCATAATGTAATTGTTCTAATTACCCGTTTAAGTCTCGTGAAGGACTAGAGGAATTGTTGTTTGTGGGGCAGATTTATGAATACACGTGGTAAAAGTAATAATAATTTAATACTACAAAGCTACAAAGTGAAATACAGAAAAATGAATTATGTGATCTAATAATGATACAATAAAAAAGGTGACTTACAATTGGACAATTGGAGCTGGGTAGCATGTAGGCTGCCGTACCCAACACGCCGAAGCTGCCGCTTGTACCTGGGGCTTCGTCTACAGGGGTAGCCACGTGTGAGACGCTTGTTCAGTTGACAACGCAGACTCACAAACGCGTGGTGCACTTCTTGCCATGGGTTAGTCGCTCGCTGAAAGGGTGGTTTCCACGCGAGGCTCACGGACCGCTAAATGTCCAAGAATATAAACTGGTGACTAATCATCACCGGGACTTGGTTGGAACCGATCTGGTTACGGTCTTGACTGGCTGCCGGACGATGAAAAAGTGATCACTGTAGAGCTATCTCGTAGCTGCTTCGCTTGGTGGGTGACGCTCTATTACAACTGTCACAGGGATATCAATGTTGTATGCCTCTGGCGGCTGTTGATCCCAACTGTTGCAGGGGTGCCAATGTCATCTCTGCGCCTTGTGGTGTTTGTTGGAGGCATCGAGGAGAGTTTTCAAGATGGGAATGTACCGGGGCGGACTCGGGGAGATTGAGCGTGGGGATCAAACAATATTAGAACACAACAATGTGTATTCAGTAACCTGCTCTCCTGATAGGCGTGTTCGTCGTAAGTTCGTGCTAGAGTTGCTAGTTTCATTAAACTGGATGAGTGGCTAATAAGGAACGAAACCCTAAACGTGAATTTCCTATCGTGAATGAAGACACAAGCCTGGAGGGGATAGGTCAAGTTAGTGCAGATCCAACATTAAGTACACAAAAATTATCTGAGATTACTAATCTATGTAGAAAGACAATTCAAATAATTTTGAAAAAATTTAAGTTTCGTCCATATAAAATCCAGCCAGTTGAGAAATTAAATGAAGATGATTATCACGGCGCTTGTAATTTTGCGAAAATATTTCTCAAAGAATAATTGACAACAGGCAGTTTCTTTTTGACACTTGTTTTTCCTACGAAAGTTCTTTCCGAATGGGACTGTCAACCGTCATAATTGCCGGTTCTGGTCTCATGAAAACTTTTTTCGAAATGAAACTCAAAATTTTCCCCGAAAAGCTTGTCCGATTTTCCCGGCTAACGAACCCCTCTAAGCCATTAATAAAAGAAAGATTTTTGCTGAGTTTCTTTAAAATAGGTTAATAACATTTTGAGTTATCGTGCGATACATATATACATATCTATTAGTGATTTTTTTTTCAAATTTTAATGAAAATTCACTAAAAAGAAAGACTACAACTTGAAATACTATTAGAGGTGTCGAAGCTTTATTTGATTAAATATATTTATGTAGAGTTAGAAACTCAGTTCACCGTAATAGCGAATAAAACCTGAAAGGTTAGACTAGGCTACGGTCAAAGAAGATGTTACCTAAAATGCATGTTTTTATTGAAATCAATTAACTAACTTCAACAATCTTACCTGATATAAAAGATAAAATACATTGATGCAATTATAGAAGTCCGAGAATTATGTAGAGAATGAACAAATCATTCTTTTTTTGCGTAACATGTATTCAATAATACCAGAAGTAAAGGAGTAAGGATTTAAGTCCCGAAGGATTAGAATCCGTACTTGCAGTCCCTGTTTCAGCACACGGTAATTGGATTGACTACTATAATTCCTCTAAGCAGGCTGTAGCAGACTTGAGATCCTCGTGTGCCCACGTGTTTTTTTCTAGTGCAATTAAATTATTTGTTTAAATGTAAGGTAATTCTAGAAGCTTTAGACATAGTGAACACGAACATGCTTGGATATTCCCTACATAAAACCATTTATCTAACTGAATTGTTAGTGATTTGCCTGTTATTTATTCAAATTACACTATGCTGTTTTAATCCTATCTGTAGAAAACTAAGGTTGCCGTATTTAAATAATTAGGTATGGCTAGACTAAACTAACTCACATTACAATAACTTTTTAAGCAGGTAATATTCAAGACACTTGAATTAACAGAACAAAATAATGTTTGCACTTTTCGACATCAATTATTCGTTTGTATTTACAGTTCCTTGATTGGCTATATACAGGCTGTTTCAAAAAACATGCACCATCGCTCGTGGGGCAATTCCTTACTAAAAAATAAGAAAATAAGTTACTGTGCACATGGGCCCGGAAACGCATAGTTTCCAATATACAGGGAGTTGAATTTTAATTTTTTTTTTTTATTTTTTATAAATAATTTCAAAACCACTGGATTGATTTTAATGAAACTTGGAACTTGAAAGTGTATTATGAAAGTGCATATTTTCAAGTGAGAATCTGCTTACACATCCGTCAGTGGCGTGCGTACGGGGCAACTGTAAAAATTCATTTGGGGAAAAATATGTGCGCCACTGACTTTTTCCAATTTTGATACATTAGTTATGAAGCTTATTACATAAGCCACAAAAGCTACTTCTTGGTATTTTTTCGTTCAGGGTATCCCTTAGGAGATATGATTAATTTTATAAAAAGGGGCAAAGTACCGATTAGTCGGCGTAATAATAATAATAATATTATATGTTTACTGCAACCATAAGAATATGAAAAACAAAACATAGAGTAAACATTACAGCAATAAACGTGCAAATAACTAACCTTCGTAAAACTTATTGGTGATAAACATTGAAATGAATATTACAAACATTGATAAAAAATGATAAATAAAAAATAAAAATAAAAAATGAAAAAAGTAATCGTAAAGACACCATGATTTTTCCAAACTCTTGTTTTTTGTACATTACTCAATTGACTTTAATAACAAAGCTAAAGAAAATGTTGAAAGTGACCACCATTAGCGTCGTTACAATTATTTAACCTTCTGCGCAAAGATCTTCTTACTCTTCTGCAAATATTTTGATCTTCTCTAATGCTGTCAAATGCATATTCTATTCTTCCCAACAATTCTTCTCGTGTATTTACTGGTGTTTTATACACTATTTCTTTTAAATGACCCCACAAATAAAAATCGAGAGGATTCAGGTCCGGAGATCGAGGTGGCCATGACACCGGACCTCCACGACCAATCCATCGGTGACCGTATGTGTTGGCTAAATATGTTCTTAAAACTGCTGCAAAATGTGCGGGCGCACCATCATGCTGGAACCACATTGTACCATTTCTCATAAAAAGCGGTAGTAACAACGGCAAATCATTTTGTAAAAAGTTTAAATATGATTCATGGTCAAGACGATTCGGTAGAACAACAGGACCAATTATGTGATTTTCAATAATAGCAGCCCAAATATTGATGGAAAATTGATACTGCGAATTTGCAACTCTTAGAGAGTGTGGGTTTTCATCGGCCCATGTATGTAAATTGTAAAAATTTACGATACCTTTTCACGTAAATGACGCCTCATCAGTAAATAGTACACGTTCATAAAAAATGTTGGTCGTGTCTAAGTTCGTTTAAGAACCACTGACAAAACATTACCCTTGGTTGAAAGTCTCTAGGTAGAAGTTCCTGGACACGTGTAAATTGATAGGGATATAACCTTTTATCCTTCAGAGTTCTGTGAACTGATGATGCCGAAATATTACCCAGTTCGGTGGCAATAATTCTCGTACTTGTACTAGGATCACGTTCAACTCTATTTAATATTGCCTCTTCAACTCGTACAGTTCGGCGGTATCTTCTGCGTCCAGAGTCAGCTTTTAAAGGTTTTATAGAACCAGTTTCTCTCAAATGTCTTACAATACGTGGGAAAATATTTTTGTCAGGAATTCTTCTTTGCGGATAAGTTTCCTGATAAACTCGCACAGCTTGTCTAGCATTTTGATTTGTTTGTCCATAAATTAACAACATATCAGTCAAATCCGCTGAAGTGTACTTAATGAAAACCATCTTGAGAGGAGGAAATAATATTAATGAGCAGCTCAGTATCAACAAATAACTAAAAACGAAAATACTGCACCGTATCAAAATTTAAAGAATAGCACGAAAACTCTTTTGACGCCTACAGAGCACTTCAAAATTGTAGAATTTAAAGAACTGTCAAAAATTATAGTTTCATGGCACTTTACGATTACTGTTTTCATTACTCCAACGAATCGGTACTTTGCCCCTTTTTATAAAATTAATCATATCTCCTAAGGGATACCCTGAACGAAAAAATACCAAGAGGTAGCTTTTGTGGCTTAGGTAATAAGCTTCTTAACTGATGTATCAAAATTGGAAAAAGACAGTGGCGCACATATTTTTTCCCCAAATGAATTTTTACAGTTACCCCGTACGCACGCTACTGACGCAGTTGTAAACAGATTTTCACTTGACGATATGCACTTTCATAATACACTTTCAAGTTCCAAGTTTCATTAAAATCAATCCAGTGGTTTTGAAATTATTTATAAAAAATTTTAAAAAAATTAAAATTCAACTCCCTGTATATTGGAAACTATGCGTTTCCGGGCCCATGTGCACAGGAACTTTTTTTCTTATTTTTTAGTAAGGAATTGCCCCACGAGCGATGGTGCATGTTTTTTGAAACAGCCTGTATAACTATACAGTCAGTGCTTTCGAAAAGTAACGAATAAATTCATGATTTCTAAAATTGATTGTTTTTCGAAACAATCCTCAGACAGGTCGATTTTGTTTTAAACAAAGACACTTTTTGACATACGACCCATATTTGTGACGTCATCGTTGTTCGAGATATGACGTCACCGACAATTTTTTTAAATGGCAATCCCCAATTTCGACTACGTCATTTGAAAGAGCGTGTCATTCTACGTATACATCCCAAAAAATTATGGCTGCCTGATGGTGGCCTAGGAGGCCAGGAATGTCTTTTTATTGCTCTCAGATAAAAACTTGAAATAGTTTTTTCGGTTTTTTAGTTATCGCTTTAATTCTTATCTTTTGTTTGGTAAAAGCAGTATGTATGAAGTGTTTATTGAGTAGCGACTTTTGTCATTTTATAAAAGAATGGTCAAATTCACTTAACGAGAACGAATTCAAATTCTTTGCATGATCGGATTTGGAGACAGGATGCGCATCCAACAAGAAGTAGTTGAATTGTTCAATGAAACTCATCCTGATCGGCATCCCATTAGCCAAAGCATGGTAAGCAATATTGAGTCTAAATACCGTAACCTTGGTCATGTTCGTGATCTTCCTAAATCTGATCGACCTTCAAAATCAGAACAAGATCAGCTTAACATTTTGTTGGCAATACAGGAAAATCATCACTCAGCACTTAACCAATTGGCTTCTGATTTCAATATGGCAGCGTCAACAGTCCACAAAATTATGAAAAAAGCAAACTACCATCCTTATAGGGTATGCCTTGTTAATGAGCTATCTGAAGACGACTTTGATCGACGAAATCAATTCTGCGAGCAAACACAAGAACTATGCATTAACGATAATAATTTCGTAAAAAAACTACTTTTTTCTGACGAGACTACGTTTGTTTTGAACGGCCATGTCAATAGGCCAAAATTGCCGTTATTGGGCTACCGAGAATCCACGATGGATGATGGAGTATCACACTCAACGTCCTCAGAAAGTTCATGTGTGGTGCGGCATAGTCGATGGAAGAATTATGGGTTCCTATTTCTTTGACGTTAACCTAACTGGTGCAAAAGATTTGGTTTTTTTCGCGAGACCTTATTCCTGAACTAATAGCTTTTATATCCAGATATAGAGGAACGTAATCTTCCAAAAATGACATTTTTTTCAACAGGATGGTGTACCTCTCCATTATGCAACACCTGTCCGTGTTTATTTAGATGTGATGTTCCCGAATCGCTGGATAGCGAGAAGGAGGCCGATTAAGTGGCCAGCTAGTTAGCCATATTTGACCCCCTAGATTACTTCTTGTGGGGATACTTAAGAAGCAAGGTATACGTTAATAGACCGGAGAATTTAGAAGATTTAAAAGCAAGAATTCGTCAAGAGATACCATCGTATACCTCCTGAGGTTGTTGGCAATGTTCAAAAACAACATTTATTAATCGTCTTGGCTACTGTCAGGCAGTCAACGGTGCACAATTTGAACATTTAATTTAGTTTATTTTTTACATAATTATTATCACTAAATTTAGTATTTTGTAGTTTAAGATCGTTTTTCTTATTATTTTTTTTTGTCTAACCTACATACTCACGCTAATTTAATCGTGGCCGAAATTGGGGGTCGCCACTTAAAAAAAATGTCGGTAACGTCATAATTCGAACAACGATGACGTCCCAAATATGGGTCGTATGTCAAAAAGTGTCTTTGTTTAAAACAAAAACGTGCCAGGCGATTTTTTCGAAAAAGTCTCAATTCCAGAAATAATGACTTCTTCGTTACTTTTCTAAAGCACTGTACATAGATGCAACCTAGGTAAAATATGTGTTGTTTATTTAAGCATTGTCGTTGCTTTCTTGTTTCATATTTTGCGTTCGCCAGTGCAATTTGGTTATCTTTCAAATATATACTTCAAAGCAAAAAAAAGACAAAATTTCGCCAGTAAAAATACAGTTGCTGCAACAGCTTGTAGATGAAGATTTTGAGTTCTGTGTTGATGTTTCTAATATATATGCAAATTTAATGAGAATCCGAACTTTGGTAGAAACATTATTTTTTCAGATGAAGCTACTTTTACACAGCACGGATTTGTTGATAAACAAAATTATCGTTATTCGTCTCGGAAAAATCGCCAGTGGATAGCGTAGGTTCAAGCCCAGTGACCACAAAAAAATATGTATAGGCCGGTACATTAGACAGCAGTATTATTGGTCTATTCTTCATTGAGGGAAATGTACCATCCGAAAAATCTTTAAATTTATTAATAGAAGAAATTATGTCTACTTTGGTTGCAGTGATTAAGTTTGATTCCAACAAGATGGAGCTCACAGTCATTTAGGGAAAAACGTGCGGCAGTATCTGGATAAAGTTTAAGCAGACAACTAGATTGGGAGCGGTGCTACTCTTGAGTGGCCTGCTCGTTCTCCTGATCTGACGCCATGTGATTTTAGTACGTTAGTTTGGAAAATCAAAAAGGTTTCAGCGAAACTGGCACAGTCCCTAGGAAACGGCAATTACATTTGTCCATAATAACACGAGCTAAATGTGTAACCAAAAGAAAGGCAATCAACGATGCTAGCGCGGACAAAACACAATATAATTCACAATTAAACTTGGATTATCGCCTTCAAATCAAATTGAATTTATTTATTAGGTTATATTTACATTTTCAATGGAATAATTTTGACAATACGTTAATTAAATCACTACCAAAACTAAGAATATAAAACAAGTACTTCACAGAGTGAAGAAAAAAGGCTATAGGCAGGAGTCACCAAGTAAATATTAAAATAGGCATGAACTAAAAAAGGTTACATTGACTTTATTTATTATATTACATTTACATTTTCAAAGGACTAATTTTGACAATACCTTCATTAAATCACTAGCAAAACTAAGAATCTAAAACAAGTACTTAACAGAGTGAAGAAAAAAGGCTATAGGCAGGAGTTACTAAGTAAATATTAAAAGAAAGCATGAACTAAAAAAGAGGTTGCATTGAATTTATTTATTAATTTACATTTACATTTTCAAAGGATTAATTTTGACAATACCTTCATTAAATCACTACCAAAACTAATAATCTAAAATAAGTACTTAACAGTGTGAAGAAAACAGATTATAGGCGGCGGTCACCATGTAAATTTTTTATTTTTTTTAAATTTCAACAACACACCACGAGGGCTTACAGCCTAAATACTATCGTACCGTGGGTGTTGACAAGGAGGAAAGAGGCAGCTTGTTAATTCTGGACTTGAAGGTTTGGAGGTTCGGGGGAGAAGGAAAAACATGTGCCGGCGAGGAATTCCACAACTTGGAAGTCCTCGGGACAAAAGAGCGGGCATAACAAGATGTTCTATGTCTGGTGACCTGGACAGTAAAAGAGTGGATTCGCTCTGTTCCCCTGGTAGATCTGTTGGGGGCAGCAGGTGGAGGAACTATGGAAGAAAGCTCCTCTGAGCAGTGCCCGTGCAGATATCTATAAAAGAGAGAGAGGTCACCAACGACACGTCGGTGGGCAAGTGAAGGCAGCCTTTGGGTGAGGGTAGGGTCACCTATCAGACGTATAGCTCTCTTTTGAATGGAGTCCAGAATAGCGAGTGTAGAAGAGGCAGCGGCACCCCAGATGTGGGAGCAGTATTCGAGGTTTGGCCTTATTTGTGAAGTATATAAGGTATAGAGATTAGCTGGTGAAAAGTATTTGCGAGCCCGGAAGAGGAAACCTAATTTCTTAGCAGCCGCTTCTGCAATTGATGTGACATGTTGGTGTCAATTAAGATTTCGATCCACAGAAATGCCAACAAGAGAAAAGGACTCATTACTTTGAATAACTTGGTTGTTCATTGTGATGGGTCTAGGGCTGGTGTATCTCTTGTGAGAAAGAAAGCAAGACTTAGTTTTAATGGGGTTGAATTGTACAAGATTTCTTCTTCCCCAGTCTAATATTTTTTGGAGATCCACGGAGACAGAACCCTCCATGAGTCTGCGATCCTCATCTAATTGGGCTAAAGAGACAGGCTTAGAATATTGTATATTTGAGTGGAGGGTGCTGTCGTCCGCATAACTGTGAACTGGGTTGGATGTGCTAGAGAGGAGGTCATTGATGTAGAGGAGAAACAAAGTAGGGGCTAAAGCTGAACCTTAAGGAACTCCTGCATTAATTGGACAATACCTTCATTAAATCACTAGCAAAACTAAGAATCTAAAACAAGTACTTAACAGAGTGAAGAAAAAAGGCTATAAGCAGCAGTTACCAAGTAAATATTAAAAGAGAGCATGAAGTAAAAAAAATTAATTGAGTTTTATTATTAATTTACATTTACATTTTCAAAGAAATAATTTTGACAATGCCTTCATTATATCACTACCAAAACTAATAATCTAAAATAAGTAATTAACAGTGTGAAGAAAAAAGACTATAGGCGGCGGTCACCAAGTAAATATTAAAACAAAGCATGAACCAAAAAAAGAAACAAGAACAAAACTTAGGTTTACTAGGTTTCAGGGCCAGAAAACAAGGGAGATTTTGTGCGCTATGACCAGAGCTTAAATTAAGGGAATTAGTGTTTAGAAACCACTGAACCGAAAGCGAAAAAAATCATGCCAAAGGGATTTTATCAAAATAATGAACCAATCCCTGCTAATCGTATATTTAAGCAGGTAGTAAACCCCAGTAGAGTTGTGCATTACATTTCTAGAGCAGAAGCCATTCGTAATAAGTATTTAAGTAATAATCAAGATCTGAACAATAAATCTGATCCTACCAAAAAAAAAGCGGTGGAGGGTCAAGAACATACATTAAACTGTAAGAAAACGACAACGAATTATTCCAATTTGTAGACAGTAAAGACTTCAAATGATATAGTTGAAATGTGGGCATTATTTATAAGATTTCCACCGAATCTTGTTGAGTCTATATAAGTAATTTTTGTAGGTAACACAAGAGCAATAATTTCCGAAACAAAACCACCAGCAATTACTCCCAACTTGTACTTAGTGCTCTAACAACATCCTTACAATGCCATTAAATCTACAAACTTAACGATCTATTTAATCTTAAGACTATTGATCTTAACTTTACAAAGCCTTCCAACTGCTCTCAGACTGTTAGCATGAGATACAGCAGGATGTACCATGCGAATTAAACTTGTATTTAACTCTGTTGTAGATGCAGAGGCATTCTTGTATCATGTGTTTGCCCTGCTTACGCTGACAATTGTAGAAATAGTTGAGTAGTTAAACAAGTCAGTGAAATATGTGAGGTTAGATGCTCTGTCACTCAACCAGGAAAGACAATGGAGGATCGTAATATCTTTAGACGTCAGAGAGGATTATGTAAGGAATTTAGACACTGTTTATATCTGTCTTATCCTAGGACTGCACTCCCAGGCGTTTCAGCACTGTATTAAATTATAATTAAAGACCACTTGTGTTACATCACATCCAGTCACAATGTGAATTTACTATGATTGCAGTGCTTGACTGGTCTGCGGACTAGAGATCTAGTGGCTTTGATATGGAGACGTTTGGATAAATACCTTAAACACAATAGGATCTGGCATATTGTTAAAGAAAATAGAACACTACAATTATTTTTAAAATAATATCCAACTAATTGTAGATTTTGTAAAGATAAGCAATGTCAAAACAATAAATGCAAAAACTGACAAGGCACTGAAGAGAAAATTCTGTATGTTAGTCAGTTACGCGGACGACAGCACCCTCCACTCCATTATACAATATTCTAAGCCTGTCTCTTTAGACCAACTAGATGAGGATCGCAGATTCATGGAGGGTTCTATCTCCGTGGATCTCCAAAAAATATTAGACTGGGAAAGTAGAGATCTTGTACAATTCAACCCCACCAAATCACAGTCTTGCTTTCTTTCTCATAATAGATACACCCACCCTAGATCCATCACAATAAACAACCAAGGTATTGAAAGTAATGAGTCCTTTTCACTTGTTGGCATCTCTGTGGATCGAAATCGCAATTGGCACCAACATGTCACATCAATTGCAGAAGCGGCTGCTAAGAAATTAGGTTTCCTCTTCCGGGCTCGCAAATACTTTTCACCAGCTAATCTCTATAGTTTATATACTTCAAAGACCAAACCTCGAATACTGCTCTCACATCTGGGGTGCTGCTGCCGCTTCTACACTCGCTATCCTAGACTCCATTCAGAAGAGAGCTATACGTCTCATCGGTGACCCTACCCTCACCCAAATGCTGCCATCGCTTGCCCACCGACGTGCCGTTTGTGACCTCTCTCTTTTATAGATATCTGCACGGGCACTGCTCAGAGTAGCTTTCTTCCATAGTTCCTCCACCTGCTGCCCCCAACAGATCTACCAGGGGAACAGAGCGAATGGACCCTTTTACTGTCAAGGTCACCAGACATAGAACATCTTATTATGCCCGCGCTTTTGTCCCGAGGACTTCCAAGTTGTGGAACTCCTTGCCGGCACATGTTTTTCCTTCTCCCCCGAACCTCCAAACCTTCAAGTCCACAATTAACAAGTTGCCTCTTTCCTCCTTGTCGACACCCACGGTACGATAGTATTTAGGCTGTAAGCCCTCGTGGTGTGTTGTTGAAATATAAAAAGAGGACTTTGTTAAAAAAAAAACACCAATGAGAAGATTATTGGAGCAACTAAAGAAAGCTGTTGCTCCAATATTCACAGTGTGAAATTTGTAGATCAAAAAGAACGTGTAGCTTCCTTAAATATTTCGCTGCCTTTCATTTTAAGCCCATTATCCTTAGATTAGATAAAAGCTCATAAATTTGTCAACCAGAAAACTAAGGTAATTCTTCGACCTCGCCCGTTCAAGTATTGGCACAATAGACAAACGATGGTCACCGACTCCAACTTTAACTTCGGATTAGTTCGTCACCTAGTTGTGATATAAATACACAGTGGCGGTTGACTTTAATTTAGAATTTTTCATCCTCTGATGATGATTTGGGTTCTCCAAGTGTACTTATTAGTGCTCATCACAGGTTCCAGTTTTCACATAGTAGCTATATGTTATCTAATGAAAACATAAACGCCTCTTTTTGGTCATTTATGAATCTTACTTAGACCACACTAATAGCTTTAGAAAAAAGGATAATCACGCGTTTAAAAGTCAACAAATGTTAGGATTAATAGTTGAAACAGATAATTCACTCGTTTGCCATCAAAATGAAGATAAAAATTATACCGATCACTTTACAGCGTAAACAAATCACCTGTTTCGAATCGACAAATTCCAACAAAGGTAAATCTGACAGTGTTTGTCATCTGAGTGATTAGTTTCCATACGGTTGATTTATACCATCGATTGGAGTTATCTGCTAGTTTACTGCGTAATTTTAGTCTTCGTTAACAGAAAATTTGCACAATTATTTACTTAGCTTACAAACGACAATTTCTTAGTTTCACACATATTTTCATGCAGTTCTGCAACAATATTTCTAAAAGACAACATTTTAACCATCGCTAAAACAAATATGTGTGGAAAAAAGGTTTTCCAAAAAGGGTACCTAAAATAAGTCACAAAATTTCCCTGGTAAATATTAATAGGTGTTCTTAACACTCTGTCTAAATTATGTCTCAAAAACAAACTACATATACCGGCTGGCCCAAAAGTAAAGGTACACAGACCATCAGTAGATTCTTGGCGTTAAAATAAACAGGCTTAGCCAAACTTACTTAAGCCAAAAGTGAAAATGAAAAGAAGACGCAGGATGGTTATGTATTTAATGTGTGCTTAATGCTATTTTCTAGTAAAACGTTTTCTAGCCACGCTGGCAAAAGGAAAGTGACCGTGTTTTTAAAATTCAAAGGGTACCGCAAGTAGCGCCCTCTACCCGCTGGGATCAAACTGGGAACTAATTATGCCTTATTAGTATAGACAACTCATACTTACTAATTTTCAAGTCAAATACCTTTCTAGGTATGAAATAAAATCGGAATCCTCTTTCTCTGTTGAACATCCTGTATTTGTGTTAATTTTGATTTTTTGACTGGGGTAGGTTCAGGCAAAACTTGCCAAAGAAAATGTTTGAGAGGACCAAGCACACGAATTAGAGAAACGTTTATAGTTGGTCAGTGTCATGAGTTTGGTATATTTTGTTTGTGAGATACGGCTATATTGAAAACTGTAAAGCATGATGTAAAACTAAGGTTAACGAACAGGGCACGAAGTAATAATAATGTCAGCAGATAAATAAGGTAAGTTAATATATAAATCTAAAATACAGTTATAAGCTAAGACAAAATGTGAAAATAGTAAATAAGTTATCAATAGTTATAATCTTGCAAAGCTCAATGGACAGCTGTATTAGCTGATTGGTTAAGCAGTTAGTTATTATTTAGCCACTCGTTTCAGGTAGTACATTCCAATAGCACTCAATTTTCTTTTGGTAAATTATGTTAGTCATAAGAAAAAAAAAATATCTTTAAAAGATGTAGTGGGTTATTTCTGTTATATTTCAATATTGTTAACCTATGTTTTCAAAAAATCTATTACACCTTAAACTGACCGTCTAGAGGTGGATTTAATTTTATGACACTTTTTTGATACAGGAGGGGGAAATGTTCATACAGACCCCATTCACGGCCCAGTAGTGCTATGGGATATCAAGGTACTGTGAGACTCTACTCACTAAAACCCCCTCCCTGGGAGTAGCGGACCTTAGTACATACCTCCGTCGGAAAGATTTCACACAATTACTTTTTGGGTATGAATGTTTCCATTCTGTTTTCGCCGCGGGGGCGTTAGCGGGTAAGTATAAGCTTTGGACGCTTATGCTTATGTGGAAGTTGCTCATCGTTGTCGGTGGCACTACGGAGAAAAGCATTTGGGTGAGAAGCGGCTTTTGCTAACTGAGTTGTAAATAGTTGAGTTATGAACTCAAGTATCGAAGGCATTTCCAGATCATAGTGAATCTGACTGTTTCGGACAAACCATTTCGCTCGGGTAACGATTAGAATTTTGTTCTGGATGATTTGAAGGGTCTTGATGTATGTTGCGGCTGCGGTGGCCCATGCAGGTGATGCATAGATATCAAAGTTGGCCGGATGATGACTTTGTACATGAGCAACTTGTTGTTCATGGACAGTTTGGAATTTCTATTTAGAAGTGGGAACAGCTTCGAGATGAACATAGAGGTTTTTTTAGGGCGTGATCGACATGGGGGCGCCTTGTTAAGTGTTTGTCGAGGAAAACCCCGAGGTATTTGGCGGAATCTTTCCAGGGAATTAGACGGTTGTCTAATGATATGTGTTCGTGACACTATTTTCAACTGAAGCAATCATTTGTGTTCAGAAACAATGGCTTGCTTGAAAGGCAATTCCAATAGCATTGCTAATAGCATTATATCATACATGAATGACGTAAAAATAATTAATAATCGATGTCACGGGATTAAGGCAAGGTCGATGACAATACAGTTCCGAGTATGTGTTGTTATGAATGCGCTGAATATGCAAGTTTTCATAAACACTTGTATTTGTTTTTATTTTAAATGTTTAATAAATATGAAAGTGTCAACAGCAGATTTGTTTATTGATGCATCATAATGTTTAGCAACTAAGCAATAGTCAAGAACAATTATATTTATTTATTTATATGTATAAATAGATCTGACCTTTAGAGAGAGTGTATAAAGTCTGTTGTTATTAAGTTTGTTGTTAGAATTCATTAAAGTATTGTTCGTTTGCAATCATGTCGCCCAGTTCTTAAATACTACGTGTTAACGATTTCCTCAGTTTTACCCACAATAATCTTCAACGATTCTTAAACAATTTGTTTTCAAGTTTTGCGAACAGACAAGTTTGGACTAATCTCTTATTTAACTTTTTCTGTAGAACTAAAAACTATATTGCTTTTGTGTGTCTCAATTTATTGGGTATGACCTTATTTTTAGCGATTTTTTTTTAATTCGCTAATGAGGAGATCTGTGTTCATATATATATATATATATATATATATATATATATATATATATATATATATATATATATATATATATATATATATATATATATATCCGACCGATAACTCAAAAAATAATGGACCAATCTTGATCAAATTTGGAAAGTACCTTTCTTTTGCAAGTGGCTTGGATAAGTTCGTTAGGACTAGGTTTTCCCGAAAAATTTTGTGTTTTCTTTCTAAAAAAATTCATATCTCCGGAAATAACAAAGTCAGGGCAACCAAATTTGTATTATAAAGAGTGAACTCTGTACCAAAATTTAGGTCTCTAGCTTTAAAGACAAAGAAGTTATGGGGAGTTAAAGAAACAAATTTTGGAGTTTTCCTCAAAACGTCAAACAAAAAATGTTACGAGAAGAGTGTTCTGCAAACCCTTAAGTTTCAGATTCAACCGCCATTGCCCTTCATTTTACTAAAATATTTACAGAAAATTCATTTTAAATAGACCCTTTCTCCGATGCTTTGGCTGTCGGTTTAATTAAGTTGATGCTTTCGCTGTGGGTTTAGTGAAGTTTGTGGTTTAACGGTCTATAATTTTTATATAATTTTCGTAGAACAAATTCGTTAATGCATTTTTGCATTTTTTTATCGAAATATAATGCGTTTGTAAGAAAAAAAACCTGGACGCAGTATGTGCGTTTTGGTAGCGAATTTTCGGTAAATTTGCAGTTTAGATCCCAAACGCTTTTCAATAAACTGTTTTCAGAAACTTCCCTAGGGCCCCCCTGGATCCACAAACCCCAGGAAAATTTTCTTGTTCACAAATTCGTTAATGCATTTTTGCATTTTTTATAGAAATAGAATGCGTTTGTAAGAAAAAAATCTGGACGCAGTAGGTGCGTTTTGGTAACAGTTTTCAGAACCTGCCTAGGCCTCCCCCTGGATCCACAAACCCCAAGAAAATTCAGAAACTTGCCTAGGGCCCCCCCCCCCCTGGATCCACAAACCACAAGAAAAATTTCTTGTTCCACCCCCCAAGAAAGTTACGGGACCAGGAGTGAGTAGGGGTGCTGGGCGGGGTAGGTAGTAAAAAGGAAATATGAGCAGAAAATTCGAATAAAACGGGCTTGAAAGCTGTATTTTTCACATTTTGCAGCCATATCCCCCTTAAACCCTACCTACCCCGCACAGCACCCCTATCCCCCCAGGTGCCGTAACTTCCTTGACGGGTAGGAACAAGACATTTTTACATTTTTCTTGGGTTTATGTAGCCAGGGTGGCTGTATGCACGCGAGGGGGAAGGAAAATCCCCACGACAAAGCAGCCACCCCAAACCCCCCACCCCTGCCACAGGTCGAGCCGGGGGGGTCCTGCTTCGTTGTAGGCATTTACCCCCCCCGCTCGTGCGCATACAACCACCCTCATTGCATAAGCCACAAGAAAAACTTCTTGTTCATACCCCCAAGGAAGTTATTTGACCTGCGGCAAATAGGGGGTGCTGTGCGGGGGAGGCAGGGTTTAATGGGGATATGGCTTCAAATAGACAGATTCACGCAGTTTTTTTCACATTTTCTGCTCATATTTCCTTTTTACTACCTACCCCGCCCAGCACCCCTATTAACACCTAGACCCGTAACTTCCTTGGGGTGTGTGAACAAGAAATGTTTCTTGTGGTTTGTGCATCCAGGTGGGGTCCTAGTAATATTTCTGAAAACAATTTTTTGAAAAGCGTTCGGGAGCTAATCTGCAAATTTACCGAATTTTCATTAAATCCTTCAAATTTCAACAACTCAATTTGCTATTAGCGTAAGGTTTGTTGGTTACGATACCAACATTTAAGTTTATTTTCGGAAAATTTTTGTATATTTTCAAACCATAAGTAATTTTGATAAAATATAGTACATTGTTTCTACTACATAGGCTATACCGGTAATCAATTGATGCCTGCTCGCATTTGCTATTAAAAACATTTTTATGAAAATTCATTTCCATAACACACTTGCTGTATCCAGACTTTTGAAAAATGTTTATATATTTTCAAACAATAAAGTTATTTAGATGAAATATGGTACATTGTTTCTACTATATATGCAACCAAGTTTGATGCCTGCTTTCATCAAAGAAAGACATTTGCTATTAAAAATATTTTTATAAAAAATCGCTACCATAACGCACTTGCTGCGTCCCGACATTTTTTCATTTAGATTCTCTTCAACACTGCAATCAATCGTTACTTGCATAAACCCATTCTACTGCAGATACTGGACATGAACCCTGCCGTTTTACGACAAAATAGAAGCTTCTTTTTTGGTCTTTTTCTTCGTAAATTGTATTAGTGGTAAGATAAAGTTTCAACAACTCCGAGCACGCTTAAAATGCAAATAGTTCAGTTTCAAATGGTGTACACACTAACTGGGTTTTTGTGTTAACACGCGATTCCGCATTTAATTATACACATGCCGTGTATGCAGTCTTCTTATTTCCTTATAATTGCATGTCGATTTTAAAGATATACTCAGTGTAGAGAGCCTACCAGAGGTGAATGGCAATTGTGCGTTATTCTTCTTGAATAATATAACAATAAATTATTATTTTTAATTACAGATCACAATTGTGTCAACCTTTATAGCGCGTTAGGTAATATGCTATATGAGTTATTAAGAGAAAAACAGTTTCTTTTATGTGTAGTTATGTGCAGGTAGCAAATTACATTAGTGCTGGGGCTAATGACGATAAAAACAACTTAAAATCACAAGATGTACAAGGGTACTCCAAAAAGTGATGTTTTCAAGAATTTAAGTTGATTTTCAAAAATTTATAGGTGCAACAACTCATTGATTGTTGTTGCCCTTACTTGGTGAAACTTGTCCATACTACATACAGACTTGGAGACTACTTCTCTGGCTTCACAGTGAAGCCAGAGAAGTAGTCTCCAAGTCTGTATGTAGGTGCAACAACATTGATCTTTTTTCTTACATAGTCTCCATTTAGGTCGAAGCATTTGCGTTGGCGCTGTGGTAGTTTCTGTAAGTGCCTATGTTAGACCAGTTGGCCGCCGTGTCGTTGAGGAAGCATTTGATCTCATCTTTTACCTCGTCATCGTTGCTGAAGCGCCTTCCAACCAAATGTTTTTTCGACCAAAGAAGCAAGTGGTAGCCACTGGGTGCAAATTCCCGATTGTAGAGAGAGTTACAGAGCGGTGACGCTGCTATGGGCGACGTTGTAGCGAGCGTTGCCATGCATTTGCTCAACATTCTTCTGAATCCCCCAGTTTTTGCGTGTGTCACATTACCTGTCAACGTTTATTGTGGAGCCATGAAGTCGACAAACAATACCCCTTTTGGACCATAAACACAGTTGCCATGACCTTACCAGCCAACACTGTTTGTTTGAAATTTTGCGGCCTGGGCGCAGAAGAAGGTCGCCACTCACGCGATTGCTGTTTGATCTAATATTTGAAGTGGAACGCATAGGTTTCGTCACCCTTGATATCCTGATCCAAAAAGTGATAATTTTTTGTCTACATAACACCAAAGAAACTCGCGGGGAGAATAAAAACGTTGGATTAGCGGTTTTCTATGCGCATCCTCGAGCCTTATCTCGCGCACGCCTTCCGATATTTTAACTTCTCAGTCAAAGTCTTATGACTGATGCTTATGGAAACCTCAAAACACATCATTAATCGAGAGTGATTCTCTGATTTTCACGCCAGATTTGATTAATCTTCGTGGCCTTGTTGGAAATTTACGGTACCCTTCATATTTATTTGTCGTGAGTGCGGCCAGCTGCAAATTTTCTATACCAATTGCGGAAGTTTTTGACATCAATACAATACTCTCCCCAATCTTCCGTGAACTTTCGGTGATTTTTGATGTCTTGTTTTATGAAAGACGCGTTCAACTTACTTAAGTGGAAATAGGATATCTCGCACAGTTACGATATGGTACGGTGGACAAATCATGTGTGGCACAACATATATGGGATAATAATTACCACATTGACAAAAAAATTTGAAACTTGTCAAAAATGTTAGACATCAAACTATGCTTGATTCATTAGAAAGTATTTTTATATCAAGGTCTATTAAGAACAAAACTTCATTAAGTCGTGCGGCACCTTTAATTTCAGGCCCTTTGTTTTCTCTTTGCATTTGACCGCTTAAACACTGCTAATTTGTCTGGTAGAATAATAAATTATTGTCAATAACTCGGCCGGTTTATACATATACTAATCTCTATGTTTGTCTCGACTTAAAGACCTGTTCGGTTTGTTGTATCTATGTAGTCAATATAAATACTTTCACGTAGAATTAAAATCAATATAATAATAGTTTTTATGTACTATTTTAGTTGAATTATTTATCCTTTGTTAGAGTTAACATGGTGAGACAGACATCTGGGTTTTTAAAAAAGATGTGTTGAGTTGATGTTGTTTATCTCACCAGATGTCTTTGTCGGCATGATTCAATATCCACATAGTAAATTTCTAGATCGAAAGGAAACGTGCTGATTCCTTAAATAACTCGGGTCCTTTAAACCTATATTAGATAAGGGTCATAAATTTGTCGACCAGAAGATTAAAGCAGGTCTTCGACCTCGTAGTTTCACTGCACAATAAACAAACGATCGTTCTTGGACGACAACTTTACTTCGGACTAGTTCATTTACCTTGACGCGATATAAATACACGGGAGCTAGTTTTTTATTTTAGAATGTTCTTCCTCTGAAGATGTTGACATTGTCAACGAAACGATCGTAAGGTCTCTGAAATATGTGTTGTGATGATTTGGGTGTTCTCCAAGTGTACTTGTTAGGATACCATGTGAACAATTATGGGGTTTTGCTTTGTCCGATAGGTGTCTCAGGTACATAGCGGAGAAGGATCATGTCTGACAATTGAGATGCACTACACTAGTCAATCAATCAAACTGAAGTGTGGTAACAGTTGGGCACGTTAACGCTGTTCTTGACGAGTTGAGACAGATCAAGCAAGTCGACATTTTGGCAGCCCAAGCCATGTTGAAGATGGCAGTTGTTAAGTACAGCTCGGACATCGCTTCATGTTTCGATAGCTTGCCAGAACTCTTTACATAGATTCCACAATTGAGATCCGAGGTAAATATTTTGAAGGACCATCCTGGAGATAATTAAGTTACTGTTCGCAAATTCAGTTGACATCGAAACGACAGAAAAAACTAAAATGCAGTAACCTTACCACTTTGCGAGCTCTGGAAGCTTGATTATTGTTCTCTTAGATAATCCCTCATATGTATCTAGTCCGGAGATAGTTCAAAGAAAGTCTCTTGAGTACCTCTATTTTAATTTTACTGGTTCAGATCCGCCTAAATAAGTCGACGAAATAAACTTGCTGCTTTCACGATAAGCTGCTACTTAGTTTGAAGTCATTCTGTCACTGAAATTGTTATACAGTCTGCAAACGGAACCCCCAGATAACTTTTATCAAATTAACTTCCTCGCACATCAGTGTAATGCTAGCACTTCGTGGTTCCTCTTACAGTTTTCAAACTATGTAACATTTAATACCCCTCTATTTAGTTTTCGCAAATTTTGTATACAATATGCCAAAACTGTGACGTAAACACAGCTATAAATCAAATCCTCTCTTTTGTGACATACTTGTCTTTGGGGTGGTTTAGCATTTTGGTACATAATTGTCTTTAAGGTTGTGTGGCACTTGTGTGGTTATGTCGTTGAATTGATACCGTTTTCTTAACAGTAAAAAAATGAATATGGGGAGGGTCGGAGCGGGAAAGGATTTCACTATTATTTTTATAGCTTTTACAATAAAGGACGATTACGATGGTAGATGTTGGTTAATGAAACACGATAAATGCATACTTTTGCAAATACGATGCATTTTTTAAAAACTTTCAATTTTGGTGTTTCATATTTGTACAGCTATTTTATAAATTCATATATATTTTTTTCCTTTTTGTGTTGCTGTTTTTCACCGATGTTTAAGTATTCATTGTGTGTGTAAATAATTGTGCTACTATTAGTATTCTATATATATATATATATATATATATATATATATATATATATATATATATATATATATATATATATATATATATATATATATATATATATATTCTGCTTATATTGTGTTATTTTTAATGTCCTGCAGAAGGAAATTAATTTTCTGAATAAATAAGTAACTTTGCATTAAGATTTTGTCCTCGTCTGTAACGAACCAAGTGCAAAAACTATATGTTGGATATTCTCTGAGAACTGCTGATTAATATACAATGTATAAAAGGATTTAATTAGGTTATAAAACAGCTGCATCTTTAAATAAATGCAAGCAATCAACACGCACGGTTTATAATTTCATGCAAAATTTATAGCGCAAACGTGATCACATACTTAAATAATAAACTCCTATATATGCTCGCAGAGATACTTCTTTGAATTTGTAGATTATGAAATAGCAGCGTTTGATGTTCTCTCCAAGCGGATCTACAAGTATTTCGGCTTCAAAACTGCGTGGTAAAGTATATATATATATATATATATATATATATATATATATATATATATATATATATATATATATATATATATATATATATATGAACAAATAAAAAATCCCAGCGAGTCAGATTTTCTAACAAGATTATGCCGTCGATTCACTTATGATGCTTTTACAGCATTTAAAACTATTTTTGGAGCTCAATACATATCTTTCGAGGATACCGACTGTCAAAATATTGATGACTTGTTCGATGTATTTTTCGAGCATTTTTCCTATTGTAACAAGGTTGCGTTTCCTGAAAAGTCCCAGAAAATTTATAGTGGAGCAAAAAATATGACTTTAGGGCACCAAGTTGAAAATTGCGTTTAAGAACTTAAAATTCTTTAACTATTATAGAAGATTATATCCTAGTGACGATAATAATAATAAGTACAAGGTAATGAAAAAACAACTTAAACTTAAACTTAAACAAGAAAAACATAATTATTATGCTGGTATCATTTCACAGTCTGATAACAAAAATAAGACACTCTGGCAACTTGTAGATACACATTTAAATAGAATACCTAAAACCAAAACAGAGATTAAATTAAAAATAAATAACGAAATAATTACTGACAAGCGTTTAATATCAAATTCATGTGCAAAGTACTTTGCCTGTGGGGTAGAAGAAAAATTGACTGCTCATTTCGGTGTTCTTAACTATAAAGAGTGTACAACTTCCATAATAGTGCGCGATAGTTTTTATTTTTATCCAGTGACGGACACTGAAATAACAAACGTTATTCATAGACTTAAAACTAAAAGACCCACTGGCTTAGATGATATTGCAGTCACTGTTATTAAACAACTTTCCGAATTGATATCGCCTTATCTAACGGTAATCATGAATACCTCGCTTAAGTTAGGCCAGTTTTCCTCGAAATTGAAAAATGCGAAAGGGGTACCAGTATATAAAAAAGACGATCCGTTCTCGGTGGAAAACTACCGATCTGTAATGGTACTGAGTCCGTTTTCCAAAATCATGGAAAGAATTATGCATAACAGTATAACGGACTTCCTAAGTAAAAATAACGTGTTGTCTCCTAGTCAGTATGGTTTCCGCGAGGGATATTCCACCGAACAGGCCTGCGCGGACATGGTGCAGCATATTGCGGATTGTATTGATAGAAAGCATCACACCGTGGGCATATTTTTTGACATGTCTCGCGCTTTTGATACCATTAATTGTACTTTCCTCGAAAGAAAATTAAATGCGGTCGGACTTAAGGGACCTGTTAGTGATTGGCTTGTGTCGTTTGTAAGAACAGGCGATTAGTAGTCTCAGTGGACGGTGTTAGATCTGATGAGTATGAAGTAAAGCTGGGCGCTCCGCAGGGAAGCGTCCTGGGGCCGCTTATGTTTATGTTGTACGTAAATGATCTTCCCAACTATCTGACGGGTGGGAGGTTGTTTATGTACGCTGATGACATAGCAATCGTGGTTTCGGATCCGGTATTGTCCGATGCCATGCGTAAGGTGAATAGTATTTTGTCGCACTTCGGTCAGTGGTGCTGCAGCAATCACCTGATTGTAAATAGTTCTAAAACAGTTTGTGTAGTGTTTATAGGAAGATGTCGAGAGCCTTCTATTGATATTAATTTTCATTTTAATGATAACTATATTGCCTTAAGTACCTCCACCAACTTTTTAGGTTGCATTTTAGATAATAGGCTCTCATGGGAGACCCAGATAGAAGGAATATCAAACAAATTGGGTAAGGCCTATTTTTGCATCATGAAGCTGAAGAACACCTTAAATGCAATTTCTCTAATTAATGTGTATTTTGCTTTAGTTTATAGTGTGCTGGCATACAACATGTGGGGTCATGCAAATGATATACACAGGGTTTTCGTATGCCAAAAACGAGTAATCCGCCTGATTTTTGGACTACAACAAAAAGAATCATGCAGGAGTACTTTTAAAACAAAAAAACTGTTGACTGTCACGGGGGTGTATTTGTATAAACTCCTGAGTTTCACATATGCACGTAGGAACAGGTTTACTAAAAATAGTGCAGTTCACAGCTACACTACCAGTATATGGCATACAAGAAATCACCTGTGTATGCTGGCTGTTTTTATTTTAATATGCTTCCTCAGGAGATTAAGGCTGCGGATACACTGAGCTGCTTTAAACATAGGTTGAAATTATTTTTGGTTGAAAATTCTTTTTATCATATCAGTGAATTTACTGAAAGGTGTACAGGCCCTGAGCAACGGAGAGAATGACCGTTGTAACTGTAAATTTAGGTTTAATGTAAACTGATTGTATATTTTTGTAGTTGGTTCTGTATGTAAAGTGCTGTTGTTATTTTTTGACTTCTGTTTTTGTATATATTTAAGACTGACATTTTATGTTTTTCTAATTCTTTGAGGTGCCTGTAGTATGTATGTACTTGATTAAAGGCTAATAAAGTTATCTATCTATCTATCTATCTATCTATCTATCTATCTATCTATCTATCTATCTATCTATCTATCTATCTATCTATCTATCTATCTATCTATATATATATATATATATATATATATATATATATATATATATATATATATATATATATATATATATATATATAATGGTTTGAGATTTTGAGATTCTTTTGCATTCAGTATTAAGACATGTACCAAAATGCCCTCAGCAAACATAAATTATAACAATAACATTGTAAACCTTTGTTGCATTATTTGGTAAGAGTTAAACTTAGTTTGACTGCTTGCTTGACCGGAATTGACACCGACTGGTTTGATCTAATCTGGTATAAAGAAAATAATGAAAGAAGACAAGTGCCATATTCTCTGTTTAGAAAAAATAAAAAACAAAACACACAAGCTTTTCTATTCTGGCTGTGAGTGTGACGAACTAAAAACGAAGGTCACAGCATAAGAAGCACTGTTTATTAGGCTGTGGAAAGGTCGTAGCGAGTACGGTGGTTTGGCCAGTCATAGGTTAGCTTGATTAACATTTAAAGATTCAGTATGTCACCTGAACATACGTGATACTAATTATTTTCTATATATAGAAAACCCGGTTCTTTTTTACAGCAAAAATAGTTGGGTCAATATACATTTTGTTTCATTTTTGAGGAAAGTCAAAATTTTATGTGCTACCATAACGCACTTGCTGCATTCAGTATTTTTGTTTGTCAAAGTTCATGCTCGCCATTTCATGCTCATGCTTTTGCGGCAATTACAGTTTAAAATTGAAAAGATCTGGGGGAAAGCTATTTAAAATTTATTACAGAGAAAATCAGAGAACAGGCGTATCCAAAATATTTAAACGGTGATCTTATTTGGTTCTAGGTGGTTTTTTTAAATTTTACACCATCTTGACGTTAAATCTTACAAACATATTATGTAAGCATAACAAGACTGTTGATTCCAAGAATTTTATATAATTTATAAGCATTTTCTGTTATTTTTAGCGACGTTTTATTTACAAAATTCGCTAATAGAGAGATATCGACGGTGACTTTGCAATTTTTTTTATATGAGCGTGAATAAGGATGGATATATATATATATATATATATATATATATATATATATATATATATATATATATATATATATATATATATATATATATATATATATATATATGCATTCAGAAAAATTTCCCCGTCTTTAATGTGAGACATACTTGGTTCTCTGGTTGAACCGCGTCCAGAATATATGAAAACTCGACGTTTCGGCTCCTGTTTTGGAGCCATTTTCAAGAGGTAAAGGATATATGTAAGGACACTCTAAGGCCTCAATGCGCCTACTCCTTATCGCGAAGGACAAAGGTGGGTTGGGTTGGGATGTTGTAGCTCGATTACGGGGCCTCAATCTGCCTACTCCCCAAATCTTGCCGGAGATCGTCTGTGAGGTCTCAGTGTGTTCAACCCTAGATCTCTCTGAGGCCTAGGGTTGAACGCACGTTTGCGGGTGTGCGTGTGTGTCTAACTGAAAACTGTTACCCGATTTTTATTAAACTTGGCACGTGTCTTCCTTTTGTTAAGAGTTTGAACGAGTTCGTTCATCAGCCCAATCGAGACAGTTAAAAAAAAGTGTATCTCAAAAAATGATAAAGCTATTTTGATAAAATTTGGTAGACATGTTGCCCTAAAAGATCCTTTTAATTAACGTTTCTAGATTAATGGAAAATTGGGTTATTAAAATTTGAAACACTTATTAAAAATTCGCTACCATAACGCACTTGCTGCGTCCCGAATTGATTTAGTGAATTAAATCGCATCATTAAGATTTAAAGAGCGTTTGTATCAAACGCACACAAAAAATTACTTTTTGCGAGGCTTTGGGCAACTGGTAAGCAATTTGGTAGACACGTTGTCCTAAAAGATCCTTTTAATTAAAGTTTCTAGATTAATGGAAAATTGGGTTATTAAAATTTGAAGCATTTATTAAAAATTCGCTATCATAACGCACTTGCTGCGTCCCGAATTGATTTAGTGCACTAAGTCGCATCATTAAGATTTAAAGAGCGTTTGTATCAAACGCACACAAAATATTACTTTTTGCGAGGCTTTGGGCATTTGGTAAGCAATGAAGCAGCTCGCAAACAAATATGCCTGAAGTTATCGACGTTTAACTCCACTGAAGATAAACATACAGAGTGGAAGATATTTAAGGAATGTGTAAACCACCGCATATATATATATATATATATATATATATATATATATATATATATATATATATATATATATATATATATATATATATATATATATATATATATATGCTGTGGTGTAAATTCTTCAATAAAAATGAAACTGACATTCTCAGAAAATTAAACTTGTGCTTATAACGGTTTGAGAAAAATGAGGCCGACCTTTTTTTATAACTTGTTAAAATTTTCCTTACAAAAGAACTGTAATGTATTAGAAACTGTAATTAAAACAATGCCGCAAATTAAATCAAAACTTTCACATCGCTGCGGTGATCTACTCTCCTCAGAGATACGTTCTCATGAGAATTCAAAATCTGAAGGTTAATGGATTTTGCCAAATGATTTTCAAATGGTTTTGATCATTACTGTATCTAAATTATATTAGGACGTAGAGCTTAAGTTTTATAACATATTATTTAGATTTAATCAAATAAAGTGTAGACCATCGGTGGTTCAGGGGTAAGAACGTGTGCCTCTGAACCGAAGGGTACTGGGTTCGATCCCAGGGTTCTCCTTTCACTTTTTCAGTACAAACTGTAAAATTAACATCAACCGAGGTTCTGGCATTGTATTTGAGCAAGTTGAATGTCTGCACGTTCCGCCCTTCGGAGGGGGCGTAAAGCCGTCTGTTCCGTGTCCATGCGATGTTGGGCACGTTAAAGATCCTACCCTCCTTACAGAACGGCAGGGGTTCGGCAAAATTTCCATGATAGTGAGGTTAAACTGCTCCCTGGCGTTGGTGATTGGCCATAGTCGCGGAAATAGGCCGACGTTAAAGAAATAAAACACACACACACACACAAATAAAGTGTATGAAATATTTGCCTTATATTTATAAGACCTACTGGGTAGACATATTAATTAGATTAACGTAAGATTTAGATTTTAAATGCTTTAGCGGTACACGTTTCAGATAAAGCTACTTGTAAGAACTATATAATGACTTATAAAGCTGCAGTCTTTAAGTATTAGCTTGAATTTGACTGGGGAAATCAAAGAGAATTATAAGCTTTGTAATCTCCTCGCGTAACTTCAAAATAATGAAGATACAACTTGTAGTTGATGTTTTATTTCCCAACTGTCAGATCTTTTTCTTATTACACTAAGCTTTCAGCATTTAATATTAAGTGCACTCATCTCTAAAATAGCATTCCTCAACGCCAGTTTGCAGAAATAGCTCGCTTGGTAAATTTTAATGCATGTTGCAAACGAGCCAACAACTGCAAACGCGTCTGATTTAGTGTGGTCAAATGCTGGATGCCCGTAGCATGTAAGCCCGTGTGTTTAAGATATTTATGGGCCAGTCAAGTGCAGTACTGTGCCAGTGAACAGCATCGGGAGTTGAGCTGGGAGACCGGAAACTGTTGCCCTGAGCAATCTCCCGATTCTCCCGGCAATGCAGCTTCAATCTTTGACGAGGAATTGCACCAGGCGACGATTCAGTCACGAATTTCTTTACAATGTCTCACAGTATAACCCCAAAAGTTATTCCCAGAACTAGTGTGCTATATAATGAATTTGGTAGAAAAAGAAGTATTGTAATCCAAAAATTTTGATTTCGTTTGCTACATATATTAAATGAAAGTAGCAAAAAAACGACTGATTCAGAAAATTTCAATTCAAGTAAGGTCACATCACGGTTTTTTTTGCAATCATAATACCGATAAACGCCTTTTGGGGAAACCCAAGTCCACACAATAAAACTTTAGTCAAATAATGGAAACGAGAAATTAAAAAAATCAGCTATAACAAAATCAATTCTGTTGACGAAACGTTTGTTAGAATTGAAATTCTATTTATGTGATTATATGTTTATTTCATATACAACTGTCGCTTAGGTATCTAGTAAGTACACTTTTACAACCCATAACCACGACACATCTTTTTAAAGAACTGACGATCGTTTCACCAACAAAGTTTGCGTCATCAGAGAATGACTACTAACATCACCTTTTATACTGAATCTTAAGCAAAGAACGATACCGAGAGGGAGACTAAATCACATATAAATTCTTCAGTGTATTGTATTTTAATTGCCGGGCGAGGTTTTGAACTTTACCATTACTTTATCACTTTACCTGACAGGTTTCGGAATGTTTATCTGCATCTAAGACACAGCGCAAACAGACTACAAACCAGTGGCGGAGCTTGGTTTACGGAACTTTTGTTTTAATAAATACTCTCGTACGCATCCAGCTCCGCTGGCCATCTAACATTTTTGATAAGTTTCAGATGTTCTTCATCAATGTGACATGACTTGTCCACACTACCGTATCTCAACTGTGACAGATGTTTACTAAATCTAGTCTCAATGGTTCTCTTAGTCTGCCCAACGTATTTAAGATTACAATCTTTACAACCTATCTCATAAACACCCGACATTTCAGTGGCTTTATCTTGCATATTACCTAACAAATTTCTTAAATAAATTTTTGTAAAGTAAGTTGGCTGCAAATCGGCCTTCTGAAGAATGCTCTTGAGACCCGTTGTGATACGCGATTCAAAAGGTAGGCAAACAAATGTTTTCTCTATTTTATATTTTCTGAATGTGCTGCATTCCTCTAGCATTTTCTTTGTTCTGTGTCTGTTAATTAATTTTTCCACTTAGCAATCCAAAAATCCGTTATATTGATAAAGAAAATCGGAAGCTGATCAAAAATGTTAGACGGCCAGCGGAGCTGAATGCGTACGAAAGTATCTATATTTCTAGGGCCATCAAAAAAAAGTTCCATAAACCGAGCCCCGCCGCTGGTTTGTAGTCCTCTGTTTGCGCTCTGTCTTTGATGCAGATAAACATTTCGAAACCTGTCAGGAAAAGTGATAAAGGAAGTTAAAAAACCTAGTCCGACAATGAAAAACAATACACTGAAGAATTTGTCTGCGGTTTAGTCTCCCTATCAGTATCGTTTTTTACCTAAGGTTTGCTATAAAAGGTGATGTTAGTAGTAAAGTAGTTCGAATTTTTCTAGCTCCGGTGACGCTAACTTTGCTAGTGAAACGATCGTCAGGTTTTTAAAAATATGTGTTGTAGTGATTTGGGTTCTTCAAGCATACTTATAGGTGCTCATCACAGTTTCCAATATTCACTTAATGTATCTAGTCTACATTCGGGAATAGAACATTGTTAACTTTAGTTATGGAAACAATTGTTTGAACACATTTTTACAATATATATATATATATATATATATATATATATATATATATATATATATATGTATGTATATATATATATATATATATATATATATATATATATATATATATATGTATATATATATATATATATATATATATATATATATATATATATATATATATATATATATATATATATATATATATATAGGACCTCACTCTTGAATCTTGCACCCTCACTACCGTTTAATAGACAGCACTGGAAAGAACGTTAACAAATTCAGTACTAAACAAGACAGTGTTAAAATACGGCAGATTCAAAAAATAACCTGAACTTTTAGCGGCAATTTTACTGATGACAAGCTTAAGCCCTGTGGATATAAAGATATGATAGCATCCATCTCTTCGATTTTCACGGTATCTCTCCATCATTTTTTCTCAGTTAATGAACCGTTCGTTTCTTATGACAGAGATCGCGCAGTGTGAGAATGTGCCGGTGTTAAGTCAATCATTCCATCTAGTGATCGCAAGCGCTATCTGGCGGTTCTACAACTAACAGCGTATATACACAAACAGGCACGGACACACTGAGGTACACGCTAATTTAATGATGCGCAATGCAGTTCCACAATGATCTTATTGTTTTTATGACAAGGCACATAATGAGAGTGGAAACATTGTAAGCAAATTCGTGACTAACACAGCGACTTTCGTGAATCCCTCACGGGTCTCCTTCACTACGAGAAGTTACTTGGTACGAGGGCAAATCACTCTGCGCCACCGGTGACCTATAAAGCGAAAGGCTAGAAACAATCAACTATTTATGCTTTTTAACATAATAACTCTTAAGACACGATACTCTAACATTTATACAGCTTCTAAATAAAATGTTTTCCCATTTTGTTCAGACCACTCATTTACGGCCACTTCCACTTCATTATCTGTCAAAAATATTTTCCTCTTAAGTACGTTTTTAGACTTTTTGCAAAGATTCTGTTGTCACTGGGGGAGACAAATCGGGTTTTCTTCTTCCAATGAGTATGAGTAGAATGCACCGACTCTTGCTTGTTAGTTATTGTCGATAAACATGTAAAGAAGATTTTTCAAGGGACCATTTACTTGCGCTGGATTTCAAGAAGTTCCAGAATTATACCACTTTGTTTAGTTTGGGAATTTATTTACACTACACGTTACACAATAGCAACTGGAAATTTCACATGAACTGGTTTATTTGAGAATTGCACTTGTCTTGTTCGTTGTGAACTATACCACACAACTGATTATTTATTCACGTAGTACCTAAGAAGTAAATGCTATTTATTGAACACAGAATATATGTTTTAAACGATCTGTTTCACGAAAGTACTGTAGAAATGATAACACTCAATTGAACACAGAATATATGTTTAAAACGATCTGATGCACGAAAGTACTGTAGAAATGAGAACACGCAATAGTACTGCCCTGGATTGCAGTGAACTGGTTCAAATAAACTCTTTTAAATGTGTTTAAGCTTTGCAATGAACTATTAGAAATAACTGCTACAAACTTTTAAATGATCTGGATTCAACAAACTGTTAAAATAATTTGAACTACGAATTGTACTGAACTAATAAATTTAGCTGAATAATATTTGGGGAGAAGTGGGATTTTATACCGTTTAAAAAAAAGCAAGTCGAAGTATATTTTGCAAAAAATTCCCAATCATCGATTCACGGACGATACTTGTAAATAGGTAAAAATACATCTAAAATCAATTAAGTGATGGAAGAAACGAGCAAAGTGATAGCCTAACTGTATATGGGACTCCACATCCTGCGTTGAAAATTATAGGCCTGGTTCTAACTTGTGACATTGACTTGGCTAGTCTGCTCCATTATATGGAGTCCGACTCTCGCGTTCGCCTAAATCAGTCTAGCGAAACCATTTGCCAAGGTCTTTGGACTTTTGGCCGAGTACTCATTAAGCCTGCAGGCAGCTTTTGTTTAGGCTTCTGCTGAGGACATACAGCACAGTGCCGGACATAGCGGCTGACATCGGCTCCCATCTTGGGCCAGGTGAAACGCTGGTGGAGCCTCCAGTAGGTCTTGTAGGAGCCGCACTGCCCGTAGCGAGGGTTGTCGTGGTGCTCCTTGATGATGGCTCGGCGGCAGTCCTTGGGTACGACCAGTTTCCAGGTGTCGGCTTCTGTGAGCAGGTCGGGGAAGGAGCAACGGACATGTTCGTATAATAGCCCCTTTTCGATCCGCCACTGGGGATATTTGTCAGGCATGGCACTAACCTTGGCCACCATGCCAAGGTACCAGTGGTCGGTGGTGTTGATGAAGCCGTCAACTGGATAAGGTGCAACCTGTATCGCGTCTACCTTCAGGGGTACTGACCTGGAGAGGAAGTCGGGGACCACATGTTCCTTGCCCTTCCGGTGGAAGATGGTATAGTTGAAGGGCTGTAGTCTAAGTGCTGATCGAGCCAATCGGCCCGTTGGATCCTTAATTTTATGTAGCCAAGTGAGGAAGAGTGGTCGGTTACGATAGTGAAATGACTTCCTTCCAGGAAGTGTCGCAACATTTCAACCGCCCAGATGACTGCCAAGCATTCTCTCTCGGTCGTGCTGCAGTTTCTCTCAGCCTTGTTGAGAGATCTCGAGAGGAAGCTAATGACTTTTTCGCCATCTGGGTACTGCTGAGTCAGGACAGCTCCCAGTCCGTAGGCCGAGGCATCAGTCTGAAAGACGAAAGGTAGGAAGTCCACAGTAAATTCCACTGAGGCTATCGGGGGTGTTTGCATTGTCCCACGCAAGGAAGTATGTAAAACTTGCGTAGTTTAAGTTTGATGGTCTCCGTTTTAACTCACGGCTGACACAACAGTGCTCTGTATATTATTGTAGGCCTTACCACTACCATCAAGTGTGCATTTGTCTAATGACCGCAAGTGTAATCAGTGATGTGACAAATTTTTCTATGTGCTGATTCCAAGTTCGGAGTCCAAGCTGACTTCCAGGTATTTTACCTCCCCCGGGGCCGAACTTTGGTTATCTTGGAGATACAGGGGTCCAATACCCTCGATTTTTCTCTTACTAGTAACCAAAACTTTGTGGAGTTCTCAAGACTGACCCCAAAACAATCCTCGTCAGTCCAACTTTCTACCAGTTTAAGAGTGCGTCACATGCATTCTCTGATTGTTCCTTTAAATTTTCCACCCACCAGAATTATGAGCTCCCAGGCATATCATAAGGGACAAAAACCATTGTATTAAGTCTCCTCGGCAGATTGTCCATTGCAAGTATCCAATAAGTCCCCTTGAGGGCAGAGCTGGTTCCTTCCATCAACTATGTATACACCACTCTGCCTTTAGCATGTGTACGGTTCAGATTGGGTTAAATGTAATGCCGCGAAATACTTAAAATGTTTGAATTAAAATAAATGCGCGCATTAACATTATTTTAGAAAGACTAGCATCGTGGTTCAATTACCCGTTAACACTTGTGAAGGGCCAGAGGAATTGTTTGTGGAGAAGATTTATGAATACACGTGATAAAAGTAATAACAATTTAATATGAGTCACCAAGTTAAATACAGAAATGAATGTTGTGATCCAATAATGATACAATAAAGAAGGTGACTTACAATTGGAGCCGGGAGATTGACGTAATCAGCACGTGGTGGTGTCGCTGATACCTGAAGGCGTCGTCCAAATGGCCAAGATGTTTCTCGTGTCCAGGTGACAGCTGTGAAGACTTGCGGTGTGTTGATGCCGTGGTTGAATGGATTTCTGAGCACGGGTCCGTAGCTCGTCGAAAGACTGTCTCTTCCACAACGAGGCTCACGAACCTGTACACGTGTCTGTGGAGACAACCGTGGGTCTTGACTACGTGCCGCGGGTCAGGCGATCGGTGATGCTCCCTGACCGCTGGAACGGCCACAGAGTTAAATATGATGTCACCGCAGCATAATCAGGAATTATGCTGTGTCTTGACTACCGCTCACGATTCAGCCGGTCTTGAACGACCTTACTGGACGCTGTATGAAATGATAGAGACTGCGGTTACCTTGTAGCTTATTCTGTCGGTTGTTGACGCTTGATGAGACCTGTCACAGGGTTGGCACTGTTGTAGCGGCGCGTCTGGTGGCTGTTGTTGCCAACGGCTAAGGGAGTGCCAATGTTTTAGCTGCGTCTGGTGGCTGTTGTAGGCACCGAAGGAAGTTTTCAGGATGGGAATGTACAGGGTCGGACTCGGAGAGATTGAGCGTGGGGATCAAACAATATTAGAACACAGCAGCATGCGTTATCCACATTTGCAAAAGGTCTCATGTAAACCAAACTATTTTGCGGAGGAGGTTATGTCGTAGGCTTCTTTTATGTCCAAATTTTGTTATCCAGCTAATTGACACAAGTAACAGACTACCTTCAATATTTTCTGGTACTCATGTTATTACTAGTATTAAATAAAGCAGTTAATAGATATAAACCAATAGTGCAAAGTATTATCAGAAATTTAACTCAAGGTCCAACAATAATTGAGCACAAAAATATAGCTATCCAGCATAATATCTACATCAAAATAAACGTTAACGTAGGCTGAGGTTTGCTACAGTGGAAAAAATCCGAAAACCTGTATAACACGTATGTAAAACAGCTTAGATTAGGTTTTTCAATTAACAGTTGTACAACACTCTAACCGTTGCGTATCCATTTCCGTAACATTTTCTGCTACATATAGAGCAAATTATATATTACTTTTAGTTGGAAGTAAATAAATTAGGTGTAAAATGACATACGGCATAATCAAAGAAAAACACATATATAAAGCATGTATTTGCATGTTAAATTCATATTTGTTTCTTACCATGATCATTATCAACCAAACTTGCCAAAACCAGCCAGAAATTCGATATATATTCTTTTCAATTATACCACAGACTTCGCGTTCCTTGCGTGTATGTTGCTGGACTAATTATAAAACATGTTTCTAAAAATATATAAAGGGAAAGTGGTTTTTTTTTCTTTTCCGCAATAATACATAACTTATTGAACCATGGCGTGATAGTTTCATTCACGACTACTACACATGCATATTTTTATCGGCGCTCTGTTCAAATTCAACCAGAATGTGTTTCCTGTAAATATGATTTTTGGGTTATTTCTACGGAAATCAGTAATTTTTGTGTTTAAATGCCATCAAAGCAGAAATAAATAGAAAATAATAACGATACTTATAAATAAATACATCAAATTGGATAAAATTGCGCCATTAAGGGTTTGGCAGACTAGAAAGATAATTACGGTCGGTAGCTGTTTGCCTTTAGGTCAAGATATAAAGTCACTGGACTGATTTTAATGCGACTGATAGTCAGTAAGATAAACGCAATACAAAATATAAAAAACGAAGTCGGAAGCAATATAATATCCAGTAGACTACCGGAAGCCATACAGAAATAGAAGGCAACCATTCCTGGGAATACCAACCGACAAAAGTGCTTGATAAGTTTAGTTCGCGAACAAATGCGATTAATATAGAATAACCAGAGATGGGGAAAGAAATAGTGCAAATAAATTGGTACGCCGACTGGATCAAGGCTTTACAAAATAAGGCTTACAGCCATAATTTCAATAAATATAAAAGAACACACAACAATGTTCAAGGGCGAGAAGGCCGCAATATCATGTTGCGCAAAAAGTATTAAGCAAGATATAATCAACCAGTCAACTGACATATCCCCGAATAGTCAAGCGGCTAATAAAGCACATGGAGATCAATTCAAAGATACTATAAGGCTGTCTAAACACTAATAGAGCTCCGAGGTCAAACCAAAGCGACGAGACAACGAAGCAAGGCCCTTAAAATAACGATTACTTCCAACCACCGTGTTATACCTGAGTTTCTGATACTTTGCTCGAAAACGTTGCGTAATCAGAAATAGGATTTGCCAAAAAAAACATCTGTCTGCACGCTGAGGTATCTGACAGGTTGCCTACCTACCTCTCACCAACCTAAAATCAATTGCTGGTTTTATATAATGCATGGTTGAGTTTTGATGGATGATGTGTCTTTTGACCTGCTGCTCCGTCGTCGTGTCATTTGGCATGTTTTATGTCCAGCTATATCGGTGATTGATATCAAATATTGTCCGTTTCCTGGTTCTCTGATGCTTTATTTCATCCACATAAAATAAAACTAATGAAACGTCAAGTGTCATTGAATTTGCAAAACCGGCAGTTGTGAGATGAATTGATTGAAGGGATTCGGAGTTTTGCCAGCAACCTATCCAGTGTTAGATATTAAATCAGGGAAGAACATTTTACAAAATCGCTTATATCAGTTGTTGTCAACTTTTAATGTTTATACATACGTTATATATACAGGCTGATTCATTAACAATGGGAAATCCGAAAGCTGGAGACACTACACGTCAAACTGTGTCCATTGGCGCAAACATGTCTTATCTAAAAATTGATAGTTTCGGAAATACAAGGTTAAAATTTAATTTTTTTGACATTTACAGTTAATAGCTTTTTACCCTATATGTCTAATATGAAATTTGTTTCAAAATCTGAAGGAGCGATCATTTTTCGATTAGTTGTGTATTCTTGTTAGACTTCGGTAATTCGATCATTTTTCGAGAAATGTTGATGTGTGGCGCCCTCTATGAGAAATACAATATTTACAAGACGTATATTATTCGAGCGCTAACAAAACAGCATCAAAAATGTTCAAGTTCCTTACCTAGGTATTTTCAAAATACTGACAAAAAAACTTATTGAAATTTTAACTTTCAACATCCTGTATTTCCGGTACTATCAATTTTTGAATGAGGCATGTTTGCGCCAATAGTCATAATTTGACGTGTAGTATCTCCAGCTTTCGGATTTATCATTGTTAATGAATCACCCCATACATAATATATATATATATATATATATATATATATATATATATATATATATATATATATATATATATATATATATACCCAAAAATTCTGCTCTTTAGTCTGTCAATAGAATGACTAAAATGACAATCCATAATTTTCAAGGGTTAACTAATTAGTGGGGTTTTGTAACATTATTACCCAGTTTCACAAAGCTTGATTAAATATTTAACGTCCGGTTAGTTAATCAAGGATTAAGACGACCAATCACAGACTAGAATTCGGGTTGTTGCCACGACAACCAAATATTTTGAAGCTGTGATTGGTCGTCTGAAGTTCTGATTATCTAACCGGCCGTTAAATATTTAATCGAGCTTTGTGAAACTGGGCAATTTGACTGATAAACGAAAATTTTGGGGAAACACACTTTTCCTTAAAAATTATTCCTTATTCAATTTTTTTTGAAAATAAACTAAAAGCGGATTTTTGCAACGTCAAGAACAGAAAATTTTAAGAAAACATAATTTCCCGCAAAGTATCTAACTAAAAAAATATGTATGTTGAATCACTGGGATTCGGAGCCTGTTCAAGTGCTATAATTTCGATGTTACAATTTTTAACGAATCGTCGTTTTTTGCAATTGTTAGAAAATTTATTTTTCGTAAATTTTTGTAACAAAAAGTAGCGAGCTACTTAATTTCGTGAAAAAAGCGTGGCAAATTTGGGTGTAACTTTTTTTTTGCGAACTTAAGGAAATTTAATTTTTGTGATTGAGATTTTTCATATCTTGGTAGATGTATCCATTTGTGTAAATTGCTTGAATACGGTCGTTGAACAGCTCAATCAGACAGCTTTTTCGGGAAAATTTTAAGTTTCTTTAGGAAATCTTTATGTATTTTTATGGAATTGTGATGATTTCTACTATAGTATAAAAATTGCACTATATCTAACAAATCTGATGTCTTTCAGTTAAAGAAGAATTGATACATTGACATTACAAGCATTTTTTTATGAAAATTCATTCAATCATACGCACTTGCTACATACAGACTTGGAGACTACTTCTCTGGCTTCACTGTTGGGTTTCGTTTTTGTGTGTGAGGGGCGTAGCCAGCGCGTAAGCTGACTGGAGCAAGAGGCCCTTATGAATTCTAGATGTTCTAGGATGTTCTTCAACGTTTCGCTGCTTGACAGCATTCTCAGACAGTTAAAGCAGCGAAACTAGTCACAGAAACGTTGAAGAACATCCTAGAACATCTAGAATTCATAAGGGCCTCTTGCTCCAGTTTGCTTACGCGCTGGCTACGCCCTTCACCTACAGAAACGAAACACAACAGTGAAGCCAGAGAAGTAGTCTCCAAGTCTGTATGTAGTATGGACCAGTTTCACCAAGTAAGGGCAGCAACAATCAATGAACATACGCACTTGCAGCGTTCACCTCTTCTTAAATGTAAACCTGATGATATTTTTGCCAACAGACTTCACCGTTGGATATATAACAAAATATCGAATTTTCAAAAATAAAGGAATCTCATGAGGCTTTGTTCCTTGCTTCTGAAGGCTTTTACTTAGATATATAACAAGGCACATTTTCAACGCTATTAAAGTTTAAATATTACAAGATTTTCAGAAATATATTTCCTTTCCAATTAAGTAAAACAAATTTTTGTTTCGTGAATACTTTTAGGGGGGCATAATTTTTTATCGAGCTTTTAAGAACAAGTAACAGAAATTGCACATTTTCAATATGTCAATACTCATTTACAAAAGTGACCTCCTAAATTTTGAGATCCAGTTCTTCATTATGCCTAAATAGCTAATGTAGTTAATAGGCGAGTTCTCCAGGTGCCAGAAGCTGTCAGCAGCTCCATTGTTATGCCAAAAAAATGTTGACAAACTCTTGACAGCGCTGGCGCCTGGTGAACTCACCCAATTGATTTTATTAAATTAAAGAAAAACTATAATAAGAAACATTTTTTCAATTATGTGTGACTTAAAACAGATTTTGCGAATATTATTTTTTTTAAACCATGAGCTTTAGTAAGTTTTATAATTAAAGCTACAGGCTCTGGTAGGTAATTAAACCGTGTAACCTTAATATGCGGTAAATCCTTTTAACTCTCTAAACCTTCTGTTAAGGATAATCTGTACAATATGCGTAAGGATTATATACCTCGGAATACAGCAGCCTCATGATACAGAAACAACGTATAATAGACCTGAATATGCTGGGAACTAACCCAGAATTAAAAGCCACACATCTACGTTAGAGTCAAGGACGTTGCTTAGTTTATGAGGCACAATAAGTATATATTATTATATAAATATTGCATAACTATATATATTTTTTCTTTTAGTGCTCGTCCGCGGTTTTGCCGCCCTGATAGTACTGGAGCCTTTAAGTTAGCTATATGGTAGATAATTGATAAAAAAATTATGTGGATGTCCAGTAGTGAAATAAAAGTGCTTTTTAATTAATATTAGTTAAAAAAAGGAATATTCTATATTTAAAATTTTGATGAAATTGTTTAAAATGACGTTTGTTATTTACGCTATCAGATGGCGTTATATAGCAAACACTTTTTCACATCGGTTGTCGTTCTCAAAGGGAGTATGTTCTGTAGTTTGGACCAACCACAAAGTGTAAAGCAAATGTTTATTTTCTTACATATTAACGTCAAAATGTGTGTTTTTAAGCAAATCCTGGTTCTGATTCGGTTTATAAAGAGCACATTACATTAAGTATCTGTAGCAATGTTGTACATTTCTGTTCCAACTACTACTCTTTCACTTGATTAAGATATCTGCAGAAAATGTATTTGAAATTGACCTTTTCTGCAATATATTAGCACCAATTTAAAACAGTTTCGACGAAATGCCACATTCAATAGTTTTCTAACGAAGATTCTAAGAATAATCGATCTTTGGAGAACAAATATCTCAAAAAATGTGTTTCCAAAAAAATGTGTTTTACTGGCTAGATATCTGCTTTGTTACTTACTTTCGTTGCGAAAATGAACTTTCTGCAAACTTATGTGCATATTTAGTAAATTTTCTTTAAAAAAATTCACTAATGAGGAGATCCTAACATTTGAATTTTGAAAAAATTTCTTCAAATAAGCACGAACTAGGCTCCCTAAAACCAATATCCAGGGCCAGTTTTGTTTTTGAACACCGATAACTCAAAAAATAATGAGCCGATTTTGATCAAATTTGGTACGTACCTTCCTTTTGCAAGTGGCTTGGACAAGTTCGTTAGCCAGGAAAATCGGGCCAGGTTCTCAGAAAATTTTGTGTTTTCTTTCGAAATTTTTTTTATATCAAATAACAAAGTAAGGGCAACTAAATTTGGACTCTGATTTCTGTCCTAAAGGGGATCCTATGCACCAAAACTCAGATCTCTATCTTAAAAGACAAAAAAGTTAGAGGTAAATTAATTTTTTATTAATTAAATCTGATAAAGAAAGTTAAACGTCAAAATTGATAATTATGGTAGGAGTATGAATGTGACAAGCTCTTAGATATGTGTCCAAGTCGTTTTGTTTCCTTCATTTAGTTAAAATATGAGCTAAAATCCATTGTAAATAACAGTTGTTTGGTGTAAATAGTAAAGACGTTAGACAATTAACATAGATACTACCGAATATACCAGCTAATACATACATGTCGACCGTAGCCGAATGAGCTAAGCCATGTACATCGAATAATCGACTCCTACATGACGAGTTCTAATCCTAGTTAGTGATTTCACTTTTTGTCAACAAAAAAAATATTTAGTGTCATTTCACGTTATCTGATCAGAATGTTGTTATTCAGATGAATCTTTTAGCGAGTTTTTGTATAAAAAATAATTTGGAAAAGAGGATATGAAAGTTTTAAGACTTAATTCAATTTGAATAGCATATCTGGTTGCTTCTTCTGACCCTAACTTAGTGAAAACGTTCAATAAATAATACAGTCGTAGACTTTTTCCGTGGATTAACAAGTGCTTGTTTTAGTGAAGTTTCAAAGTTTCTGTAAAAAAATTCACTTAGAAGAGATCCCGACTTTTTAATTCAGAAAAAAATTCTTCAAGTGAGCACGAACTAGGCCTTCTAGAACTCATAACCAGGGCCAGTTTCAATTTTTATGTATGTATGTATGTATGTATGTATGTATATATATATATATATATATATATATATATATATATATATATATATATATATATATATATATATATATATATATATATATATTATATATATATATATTACATATATATATATATATATATATATATATATATATATATATATATATATATATATATATATAAAGGGTGAACCATTTACCAAAATCTACGTCTGTAAGTTTAAAGACAAAAAAGTTATAAGCATTTAAAGAAAAAAAAAGGTGTTTTCCTCCAAACGTAAAAAGTCGCGATTTGAAACGTCAAAATTGGCAACATTTAGGCGAAGAATTGAAAGAAATATGGATTAAAGAGTGTTCTGCAAACCTTTAAATTTCAGCTCAACTCCCATTGCCCTTCAATTTAGTAAAATATTTCCAGCAAACTCATTTCAAATAGAGACTTTCTCTGATGCTTTGGCAGTAGTCTTAGTTGAGTTTATGGCTTTACGGTCTATAATTTTTAACTAACTAGGCCCCCTAGAATCCAGATCCGGGTTTACGTTCTGTTTACGTATATACTGGGTGACGCTTTTCTACGCTAAAAATAAATATAATTATCATGCAAAATACGAGAAAAAATTGTATACGTTATTTATAGGGTGTCTTAAGCTGCATCTTATAAAATTATTTTGACAATCACAGGAATGCCCATAAGTCGTTGGTGATACCTACAATTATTTTTTGTTGAACATTCCTTATTGCATTTTTGCATTTTTCATCGAAATATGATACATGCTTGTAAAAAAATCGAGACGCAGTAAGTGTGTTTTGGTAGCGAATTTTCATTAAATGCTTCAAAATCGAATAACTCAATTTGCTAATAACCTAAGGTTCGTCGGCTAGGAAATGAATATTCTCCGAAACATTTTAAGCTTATTTTCGGAAAATTTTTGTACATTTTCAAACAAGTTATTTTGATAAAATATGGCTCATTGTTTCTACTATATAGGTTATACCGGTGACCAAATTGATGCCGCTTGCATTAAAGAGACATATTTGTTATTAAAAATATGTTTATGAAAATTCACGTCATAACGCACTTGCTGCGTCCAAACTTTTATAATTAGTTAGAATGCATCTAGCCCTACATATTTACTCAAGCTACTTTTAGATATATTTTATGTGCATAGCCATTGCGCAAAGTGCCTGGCATTTAGACCTATACATTTCTTATAATGTAATATGATATAAAACTATTTAGTTTATGCGAAGAAGATAAAATTGCGTTCTTTGCATGTAACACGATTGTTCATAATTTTGTGAAGTCATGATGAATAGGTTCGTTAAAGTTTCAGGTAACATTACACTTTGATATGTATGAAATATTTACATTAGCACGAAGCAGATGTGATTTTCTTGTTCATTTATCTTGAAGCAGAGTCAACGGGCCCTGGCAATCTTATTGCTTCTCTGGCTGCGGCATGGAACGGTGTGAGATCACTGAGATCCCACAAGGTCTGCGTGCATCATTTCGAGAATTCGTGATTTACCGAGGTTCACTTTTCACAACAGCGCCTCTGAAAGCTATCATTTAAACGCCTCGGACTGGAATTGAATATTACGCAAAATTATGTGAGGTACGATACTGATATTCTCATAGTATGTCGTGCAAACGACAGCCATGCGACAACCCATTGCAAATTCATGCATTCAGGTTGACACAGCGAGCACACAAGACGTCTAGGTAATAGCGATTCGGAAGGAAGTGAGGTGTTACAATATTAATTGTATTTACCCTCATTACCAGAGATTCCCTGGTACTCACTGAACGTTGTGTAAGAGTGCTAATAACATATTTTCTTCAAACTACAAGTTCTAGTATAATTCTTTAACTCCACGATAATTCCGCGGCCTTATCTTTTAGTGACTTTACTTTAAAAACAATTCTCTAACGAGGAGATCCCGACTTTTGTATTTTGAAAAAAAATTCTTCAAATGAGCGCGAACTAGGCCCCCTAGAACCTATATCCAATGCCAGTTTCAGTTTTTATATGTTTATATGTACACATATTTATATATCTACGAGGGCGGGTCAATAAGTCCGTGACTTTTCGAATTTCCCGCCTCTTCACAGGAAGGACAGCACTGCTCCTGTCAACAAGCATCTGTCAGTTTACTCCTGTCAAATTTTGAACAAGCTGCGTCGTTTAGTTTGTGTTAGATAGCCATTGACAGCAGACAACCTCTGAGTTATAACGAAAATGGAAAAAAGTGAATTATCGTGTGCTCATCAAACATTCTTTTTTTGCGGAAAAAAACCATAACTCAAACCAAGGCTAAGCTTGATAAATACTATGGGGACTCTGAACCATCAACTTCCATGGTAAAAAAGTGGTTTACTGAATTTCGTTGCGCAGTGCAATCACAAATGACGCCGAACCTTCTGGACTCGAAACAATTGAAAAAATTCACGATATATTGTTGGCCGATCGGAAGTGCGGGAGATTATGGAAGCCATAGGCATATCACATGGCTCAGTTATTTCGATTTTGCATGATTACTTGGGGATGAGAAAGCTGCCGCGTTTGCTCACAATCGACCACAAACGCAATGGTGTGACAACTTTAAAGGAGTGTTTGGCATTGTTCAACCGCAATACGGACGAGTTTTTGCTTTGTTTCGTAACCGTGGACGAAACATGGGTTCACCACAACACACCAGGTACCAGCAGTCAAAACAGTGGGTTGCTCCGTGCAAATCGGCGCCGAAGAACACCAAGGTGGGTTTGTCAGCCAATAGTCATGGCGACCGTTTTTTGCGATGCACGCGGTATAATCGAAATTAATTACCCTCAAAAGGGAAGAACCATCAATGGCGAATATTATACCAACTTATTGGACCGATTCAATGACGATTTGACGAAAAAACGACCGCATTGTTCAAGAAAAAAGTCCTTTTCCACCAAGACAATGCAAGGGTGCACACATGTTTAGTCTCCATGACGAAATTGCATAAATGGGGCTACAAATTTTAGTTTTAGCCTCGAGTGACTATTCTTTATTTCCAAACTTAAAGAAATGGATCGGCGGAAAGAGTTTTGACTCCAATGATGAAATCATCTCACAAACAAATACTTATTTTGAGGACATCGATAAATCTTATTTTTTGGAAGGGTTAAAAAAAATTGGAGAAATGTTGGACGAAGTGTATAGAGCTCAAAGGAGACTATGTTGAGAAATAAAATGATCTTCTGTCAAAAAAACACTGGTTCTAGTACAGACGCTTGAGGAACACCAGTTTTTTACAGTTTCCTTTACACTTCTTTTCCCATTTACAACAGTTATATGTCTTCTGTTAAAACAAGATTATATGCAATTCCATGTATTCCCATACTACGGAGTTCATCAAGCAACATGCCATGGTTAACTATATCAAATGCTTTTTTCAAATCTGCAAATATTCCAAGACCATATTTCTTCTGGTCAAGGTTAGTGGTAATAAATTCCATAACCTACGCAGCTGCCATCTGTGCATTGCTATTTTTGTGAAATCCAAACTGATCTCTATCAAATATAAAAGTCTTTGATACAAAATCAACAAGTCTGAATTTCAGCATTTTCTCCAATATTTTAGAATAAATCATTATTACTTGGCTAATTTGCTTCATCGGAGGATAAAATAAACCGTCAGAACTCATATGATTTTTATAAAAGACGAGGCTTTTGTATCTGATATTGTTGTGTCAGAAGATGGGTTTGGACAGTTTTTTAGTTTTTTTACGCACTGTCATGCCTGGGGAAGCAAGCACTTGTAAAACCGGAGCAAAAGTCTCTACTTCTGTATTTACTATGAGACAGGTTCACCAAGTAAGGGCAACAAGAATTAATGAGTTAAATATAGGATGCCCACATACTAAACGGGCTCTATTTATAGTGATTTTGTTGAAAATCTATTAAAGAAGTAATTTTTGCTTTCAAGACGGAAGACGTATTAGGCTTATTTTCAATATCTCCACACTACAATCACAAATGACAAGAGGGGCCAAGTAGCACATCATTTTTCCAGAACCGGTCCTGGGAGTATCGAAAGGCAAGGCTATCGGTGCTATCGGGGCGGCAAAGACGCAGAGGAGTCCTAAAGAAGAAAAAATGGGACATCATTTTAGAGCTGATCTTTTCAAACTTGTCTTATTTTTTGAAATTTAAAGCAGTGGGTCCTAAGAAATTGACTCTTAAAGATAAGAGAGGGTTTTCTTTGATTTGTTACAAATATCGTCACGTTTTGGTCATTGTTTTATCTGTTTATTACTACCGAAAAAGTGAGTGTAGATAATTTTTTGGATTGTTACTGATAATGATAAATTGTGTTCTTCGGTTTGTTACTCAGTTTGCTAAGAAACAATACAATGGAGGTGATTTTCATTTTATTTGTCCATCAGGTTATTGTTGCTTTTGCAGTTATTTAACAAACTCGTTTACTCGATTTCCCTCTGTGCACTACTGTGGAAATGATTTCACTGTTTTATGAAAATAATCAACATGCTAATAGAATAGCAGAATTATTTGATCAACAACATTTAAATAAGCATGTTAATGAAAAGTATGTTTGGGAGTTAGGGGCAATGCTTCAAGAAACCGGGCATGTAATAAGAAGCGCAGCGCTGAAACAAATGGAGCGGTAAAAGTGACGATTATTAGTCTTGTTGCTTTGAATTCCAGGAGGAGTACGAGGCAACTGGCAAGTGAATATGCTTTTCGACAAACTACCATTCAAAACATTTTAAAGCGTCATAAACTCGACCCGTACAGAATACATCTTGCACAGGCAAGATGAAAATGGCTTCTTGCTTTTAGAATGAGTGTTTGTTTTTCCTAAACGGTACCGTGATTTATCATAATTGTCGCTAATGGGCAGATTCTATTCCCAGATTATTTAACGACATTCATACACAACACCCGAAAAACTCTATGTTCGGGGTGGAATTTTTGGTAACCATATTGTGGTCCGTTTTTTACCTGGTGATCTGACTGGAGTTGTTGGAAAACATTATTGATCCAATGTTGAATCACATTATCGAAAATGATGAGCATTATCTCGAAGACCAGTTTATATTACAGCAGAATGTACCTCCTCCGCACTACGCTTTGCCTGTCCGACTTTATTTTGACCACACATTTCCAAATCAGTGGGTTTCGAGGTGAGGTTCCATAAAATGACCCAAAGGATCGCCAGATTTATCACCCATATCTTTTTATGGGATCATATAATAAAATTTATTCTACTTAGCCCGATCCCCTTACAAGATTTACGCCAGCGTATCATAAACGACTGCAGCCAAATCACTTCAGAAAGATTACATACAGAATAAGTGCCGAGGTTTTGAATCAAACTTGTACTATTGTATGGAGGAGACTGGTGGTCGATATTTTCAACATTTGATAAACTGACATCTAAGTTTTTGATAAATAAATCACTCGCCTATAGAAGTTAACTTCTCAGAACCCACTGCTTTTAATTTAAAAATAAGACATCGTTGAAAATATATTTACACCAGCTTTAAAAAGGTGTGTTAGTTGACCCCTCTTGTCGATTAAAATTTTAGGGGTGGATCGCAACACTGGTTAAGGTTTTTTTCCCTTAGGGCTCGTCCGCGTCTTTGCCGCCCTGATAGCACCGCAGCCTTTGGTTTATTGTGCAAACCCTTTGTCTTTTCTACTTCGCCCATTCCAAAATCACTGTGCCTTGAACTAGTCTGCACAGCAATTGGTAGGGTGAAGTTTTATATTGCTCTGTCTCCGGTCTAGGCTGACCGTAGATCAGTTGTCTTTTGCGGTCCAGAGCTTTACACTCGCACAAGATGTGCTAGGCTGATTCCTCCCCATCGCCGCAGAGTATGCATGCCAGGTCCCCTTCGAACCGCCTCATTTTATGCAGGTGTTTCTTGACAGCCATGTGTCCCGTCAAGAGGCCTGTTATGTTCCTGAGCTGTCCTCTGCTAAGATTTGGTTAAAAGTTGGTATTACGATGTTCAAAATAAGCCTTAAAGTATTTTCCGTTGATAGCAAAATTTACCACAAAATTACGATAATTGCCCGCTTTCAAGTGGCCAGCGTGTATACTGTTCTCTAAAATCTTGTCTGGCTTTGAGTATCGTTCACTTATTTTTAAAATGTCTCCTTTATCAAAATAAATGTGAGTATCATATGTAGACACTGTTCTGTAATATGAAACCTTACACATAAGGTAATGCCTGATAGATAATATATCACATAGTAGAGTAGATTTATCTCTATATTACTGTTAGCTTATATAAATTTCATGAGCTACATACAATAGCGAGTGAGAAAATCAATTATGCATTAGGGTATAAATGTTTAATATAGAAACTGAAATGATGTGGTGTTTGATTTATTGTACCTATGTACGTCTACTATTAATTGTTTAAGCTTAATATGATTGTCATATAAAAATATGTTGAATGAGAGTGATAACGCCTTGAAAACAGCAGAAAATAAAAGACGAGAAAAGGCAAATCATGCATGCCTTATCTTAAAATTATTTATTAAATCCTGTGTCTCGTTACAGATATTTTTTTCGAACATCTCCTATTCTTCTAGGAGGAAATCTATTGAACTCTGATGTGTCAAAAATCACATGGTACATATGGCCGATTACTTACTTTACGCCCCTTCCGAGAAGAGAAATGTGCAACCATGTAATTTGATCAAACACAATTTTACAGCATACATAGCGATCGCTTTTCTATTTGGATTCGAACCCACAATCTTTGGCTTTAAAGCGCACGTTCTTACCACCAAACAACACAGGCTGCTGGAATGATGATTTAAAAGAAACACTACGACAAAATTATAAGAAAGTGCAAGCAGCGATGGCAGTAAATAATTAGGTACAATAAGTAAGCACATTAACAAGTGGACTATTGAAAATAGTTAGTTAAATACTGATCTAGTGACTACTTCTCTGGCTTTACAAAAATTGCCTCTTACGGCATCGCCAGAAAAGAGTTGAATTTTAGGATACCGAAAATGGAAACAAGCATTTGTGGAGCTAGAGAAGAAGTCTCCACATCTGTGTTTAGTATAAAACGGTTTCGCAAAGTGAGTGCAACAAGAATTAATGAAAAAAGTTGCTTTACAAAAATAGGAAATACAATACCATTCAATAAAGATAATATTCGCAAACACAACATAATTTTTCTTGTATCAAATTTTATCTGGAAGAAGCGCATTATGGCCTTTAAATATCGTGCTAATTACATTTTTTTGTTCTATAACTACGTACAAAAAATTCGGGACGTGGCGCATGCGTTACGGTAGCAAATTTCTATAACTTTTCATAAAAAATTGTAATAAAAAGTTGAATGAAATTAATGAAAAGTTTGCTGTTATAAACTAAATATAAATAAAGAACAGCTTGCATTTCACGACACGTCACAAATTCTCTGGTTATTAAATATGTCAGTTTGTCATTTATTCACTAGGAAGGTAACCATGTACCATCCGATATATTACGTCCTAGCTTCTTGTATTATATTTTAAGGTGCAAAACCTTTGTGCGTTGGTCTGTTTCCGTGACTATGGTCAATCACCGACGCCATGGAGGAGTGTCACCCCACTATCCTGGAAATTTCGCCGAGCCCCTGCCTTTCCTTAAGGACGGTAGGGATCTTCAACGTGGCCAACATCGATTGTACACGGGGCAGACGGATTTACGCCCCCTTCGATGGGCGGAACGTGCAGAGATTTGATTTGCTCAAACACTATGCTACAGATTGATAGATTTTACAGTATGTACTGAAAAAGAAAAATCCACTACTGGGAGTCGAACCCAAGGCCTTCGTATTCAGAGGCACACGTTCTTACCCTTGGACCACCGAAGCTGCTGTCCAAAACTCAATTTTATTATTACGGAATCTTTCAGTACCTCAACCCAGAATGAAATTGAATAAATTGTTCTTACTATACAAAATTGTTTAATCGTAAGCTCTCCAAGAAAAAAAACTGTAAAGTAAATTTTTTATGACGCTGGAAAATTAAAATGGGTATTGTAAGTCTGTTTAAAGGGATATAAAATCAAACCGGTTGAGAAACAAACTTGTAATTTTTTTTAAAAATTACTACACATGATGGTTTTATAAAGGCGTATGAAAAAAATGTTTATAGCACAGTGGAGTTATTAGAACTTCAAATATTTTTATAAAATATCGCACCAAAGCTTGCTGCACCCAAACTTTTTTTTTGTTCGCTTTTTAATGAAAACAATTATTTTTACAAAAATTCGCAATGTCCAGACATTTTGAATTTGATAAAATTCGTGGCGTCCAGACATTTTGATTTTGATAAAATTCTGTAACTTTCCATGTGAGACTGGTAAAAAAGGTGTACCTCAAATTCATTTTTGCGAACATTTAGAAAAATAAAATAATATAACAGTTGACCAACATACATTTAAGGAATCATCATACATATGTCATACAATATTTTTTCTCCAGAAGCCGTACTAGTTTTAGAATCTTCGTTTGAAAGTCATTCAACGTGACATCTCACTTTTTATAACAGGCCGCCCCTCCAGCTAAAACGGACTGTCCCGTTAACCTCGCTACATTTTCAAACTGGCAAAGAGGGTGTATTTCAAACAAATTTTCCGCTAACTTTTAGATCGAATGAAGAAAAGTTACTATTGCAACATAAACTTAAGACCGTCTAAAATGCATTTAATGCGATCTTCGTTTTTATACAAATTACACCTGCTCCAAAATATTTGTTTAAAAATTGCCAATTTTGATATCTAATTGTGACAATATAAACATTTGGTTGTTGCTTTGTGATTGGCCAAGACCTACCAATTTGTAACCAGTATAGCAGATTTATTTTATTGTCGTCTCGACCTAGTCAAGTAGTGTTAATAGATAGTGCGTTATGGTAGCGAATTTATATCAAACTCCCATAACTTAATTTTTTATTACAACAGATACTTTAATTTTGCTATGTTTGCATGTTTCCATTGAGGCCACTAGTGCGTCAAATTTGATTTAATATTTTCAAAAGCACAACTATTTTTTCAGATAAACTTGACTTTTTTGCAAAAAACTGGTGCGATTAGACTGGTTAACGAACTTGTCCAAAAGATTTACACAGGGGGCATATTATGTTTCATCAAAATCGAAAAAAAAAATAAGTTATCGCTCCATAGAGGTATAATAATATAGCTATACATTCACGATGATTTGACGAAATTTTCCGAAAATATTACCTCGTGACCTCTCGTTAAAGTAATTTTTTTTAACAAAAATTAACTTAAAGTTATGAAGCAAGTCCATTATGCTAGAGAATTTTTATTAAAATGGTTTGCATAAAAATGGTATAGAAATAGTTAATAAAAGTCGAAGGATTTTATGTGGTTACATAACCAAAATTATCGCAGCCAAGTATATGAATAAACACCAAAAAGAATGTTTACATACTTATATGCTTTTGACAGGTTTTTCCAGAAATTTCAGTGGTCTATAAAATTTAATTAGTTTCGCGAAGTATAAAAAATCTTTTAGCCTTTTCCATCCAATAAAAGCCATTGGGAAAAATGTAGGAAAGAATTTTTGATTTTTCTTCGAAAATACTGACCTGAGTGGGCTGGTCAGCGAACTTGGATATCTACAAAAATATATCTGCCATATTTAGTTACTTTTGAGTTTTTATAGTGGTAAATACGATTTATTTTTGACATTTATAAAGTATATGATTTCGTTTTTTTTAAGAAATTTTTCAATGAAAATTATCTAAAAACATTGATAATTTTTGCCTGTGTTATAGTCCGCCCCGATAAGTGAGAAAAACAAAGCTATAAAGCAGATTCTTAAATTAGGAGAAATATATTTTAAATTTGGAAGGGATTTAACGGTATAGATTTTTATGCGTCAATAACCGATTATCAAAATTCAAACAAGTGTAGCTTGAACAAGAATATATTACTTAGTGGCGGTCTTAAGCTCAGAAAATCATCTTTGTTCAAAACGAATACAAATATTTTCTTAACATTCATCATAATATTATGAGAAACGTTTGTGTCAACCGACAAATCAAACTTCATTTATCTTTAAATCAAACACAATATCATTCCGAACGCTATTCATTATTGATTTTAATATATCGTTTGTTCTATTGTGATAAACAAAATAAATATTTTAACCCATTATATGCAGCACCAGCATATTTCATTCATCTACAATCTATTTCTACATTATTATACTCATTAATTATTTATTGGTAGATACAATTGCATAGATATTGATAATCAATATATTTTATCTCCGGTCGTGTCAATTTCACTTTAAAACCCCTTTCCTTCGGACCTCTATTTCGTATTCCGCCTAACTGACACAATTTTAAACTAAATCCATTTTCATTCTTTATCCTCCAAATAGCGGTTGTGAAAAGACAAATTGATTTTTCGAGCACGTCCACTTTCAAACAATTCTGAGTCTCAACTTCGACTAACAATACGATTTTAAGGAAAACTTTCATCATTCCATCCACGACAACACTTACAGAAAAACCTCATTCTGTTACCCTACCATCGAGCCAACTACAGCATGCGAATGCTTCATTTGAATCAAAATCTTTATTAAAAGCATAAAAACATGATTGGCTAGGAGCTCGGTTCCATGGCTAGAGTGGATTATCAAATGTCGTGCGAAAAGTTCAAGAACCCTGGACGCTGTGACATACACGATCGATAACATTCGGGACAACACAAGGGATAACGCAGTTACTCAATTACCGTGTATTTATCTGGATGTATTAGATCGATTAATCAAACAACTGTACAATAGACGTTGTTATCTACGTCATAATAGGAAACAACGTCATTTGTTTAAAACGGACTTGGCAGCGATATAATAACTCAGACTCGATCTAGTGGATTTGTGACATTGTTTCATTGGGACGTGAAACCATGACAATGATATCTGAATCACTAAAGCCCGATGTTGCCGTATATTTTCTGAAACTATTATAGATACGTCAAGATGCTTTGTTCTCAGATACTATTTGGTTTATCTAGGTAGATTTGATACCTGAGCAACGAGGAATGTGACGTTTTCTCGTATTGGAGAAATCCATCCCCAGTAAGATATCACGTCTTCGCAATACATGTTTGTTGCGGAGGTGTATTGGTAATTCAAAAAATAATAGGATTTGAACTTTGACATGCAGCCAATTTTCTAACGGTGACTCCTAAATGAAAAGTATTTGACACCTACATACAAAGCAATTGAGAATATTTCGAGTATCTACCCTTCTAGGGCATGGCTGTCAATTTTGAAAATATTAGAGGCGTAGTGGATGGAGTTAGAAAATACGCAAGAAATGGTGGCAAAAGAAGGATACTCATAATTCTCGTTGGGAAATCACAATTAACCACCCAAAAATTTCACCTGATTTGAAAGTTCCTCAAAAAAGCAAGAAAACCTGGACAAAGCAGAAATACCTGAATCCTGATAGAAGATTAAATCCCCCGGGTAAGCATATAATAAGAAAATTAAAGCGGTTCTCACTTATGAAAAATAAGCGGTTTTTGCCTCGACTAGATTATTTAGTGAACCTGTGATGGGCACTGATAAGTATAATCTATAGATCCCAATTGACCACAATACAGTTTTTATAACTGACGATAGTTTCGTCAACAAAATTAAGGTCATCGGGGAGATGAATGAAGTAAGCGAATAAAAATATATAACTAGTTTTTATATGGTAGTTGGCAAGTAATTGCAAACAGAGTTTCCTACAAGGTGTACAGACAAAGCCCCACTCTTTAGAAAATCCATGTAATTAAGATGCCTGCACCTTCTTTTGTAAAACCTATTATGATTTATAATTTGTTTGGATTGTAGAGATTCACAAATTTTTATTTCTCGGAAAGCTCGTCGTTTTATACTGAACATCTGACAAGTTATTTTTCACTTCTTAAAACCTTCAGTAAGTATTTAACTATTTAATCGCCTATCAGCTATTTATCAAGTGCTAATTGTGTTTACATCTGGTAAGCCCATATTTCATTATCTCCTCAAAGACTATTTTCGTGTTACTGTCACTTTCTTCCATAACTTCAAATGTTTATTCTCTGATTTGATAGAGGATATTTGTGAACGGATAATTTAAGCTGTATAATCATTTACAGTGTAATAATCACGAGGATAAAAGAAGAGTTATAACACTTAATTGTGAGTATAATCAGCTTATAGCGCTTAGTTTCTAAATTCCACGCTAGCCCAGGTATACGAGATGACCACTTCGATATGCGCTATATAACCCGGAGCACAATATAACAAAAGGTTCACACACACACACACACACAACACACTGTGAGAGTTCTCGGAACATGGCTTACTTTAAAGAAGTATTATTATCTAAAACTTGACCCCGGTATTTATTAAAAAAAAGATGCATATATCCACGAATTTAAACACCATAATGACTTGTTTCGACCAATTTAGTAAACCGTCAATTATCTAATTATGAATATATTAGTATTGAAGATTGTTGTGCCACTTTTCCTTCTCTAAGATCTCTATGGATTTATCACGCGAACTTAAAGCAACTTAATAAATAACAGGCGAAACAAACACTCACCTTATAAACGTGAGAAATAATAATCCAAAGTCACTGGTAAAAAGAACACAAAATAAAATAAAACATTTCAATACATTATTTATGTTTTTGTTCCGGTGTAAGCACAGCACAGAGAATCAACTAAAAAGCTTTCGAAAACACAAACAAAAAAGTCCAAAATCACTAGTTTAGGTTTCAGTCACTAACTGCTATCTCATCATCCGCTTTGATTGTTGAATGAACTTTCTCCGCTTCTTGCAGGATCCACGAACCCTCGCAGATGTATGTTAAATAGTTGCGACTAACAAGTCTTATCTGCTCGAAAGACTTATTTTGAATGAACTTTTAAGTCCGTGCCGGATCGGTATTTGAACTGGACCGCGAATGTTATCACAGAGTAGGCGCGATGAGCTTTGAGAGAAGCTTTCGTCTGCCGGCTGCAACTCACCGAAGCTGCGTTCGAACTAAAGTTGTTTCGGCTGAGCCGAACGACGAGTGTTCAGTGCGTCGCCCCACCACGGACGCAGTCAAATGTCTTTTACCTGGTGAAAATACACAATTCTCATTGGTTTAAAATGGGAGGGACGATCAACAACAATAGCGGAAAGACCGGAAGTTTGAAAAGAACTATCGAAACGCACGTCAGTCACATCGGAATAATTATCATTTTCGAGTTGATGTTTTCTCGATTGAATAGTACGTACCAGGTGTAAAGAAAGAGATCTTTTCAATAGTGGGATGTGTTGTTGTATGTAACTTGACTCTTTGTTGATATAAATTAGAAGTATTTCCGTTTAAAGAACCTGAGATTTTTGGTTTGAATTTCAATTGATGTGTGCGAGGCTCTTGTGTATTCTTTTGTTGTCTCATGGAAACATGTTTTGATGGTTGTCGGTAGAAGGAATTATGTTTTTCTGAGAAAGGGTTCAGCCAGCCTTCAAACTTGGTTATGATCCCTTTTCAACTGTTTAATAAGGATATAGGTCTCAAAAAAATCTGATCATTCAGGTTGCTCATTCAGTTGAAATGTGAGTCTTTTTTGACGAATGCACATGTCAGGATTGATTTCGCTTTGTTGTTGCCGTATTTCTCTGGTATTTTAGTGTGCTAAAATATCTTAGTATACTAAACTTACCTGAAAATAGCTACTCGTTTTAAACACCATATTGTTTTATTTCAATTACAAGCATAAGTTTGTAAAATTCCCTAAAACAATTTCGACAGCAACAAAAAAGAGCGGACGCAGCAAGTGCGTTATGGTAACGAGTTACAATAACAATTGGTATGCATAAAAAAGTTCTAGTTAAACAATTAATGGGGTGAATTTTCAGTTAAGGCCACGGACAGTTTTAGATAAATCGACTACTGATAGAAAAAGTTTAGCATCTTATATGTACCTTGACAGTACCTTCATCTTGTCTTTGCTGAGTTATTTTCATTTAAACTTGCTGCGATAAGTTAAAAACATTTTTTTTTTCGCTTACTATATCCCCTGCGGTTACATATCATTATCTATTTACCAGATTGCACTTTCCCGTGTTTTTGACTGAGGGGTGAAGTTGGCGGCGAGCGGTCTGGGCCGATACTTTGTTGTAGGGGTTTTCCTTCCCCTGCGGCATGCCTAGAACCACCGTCAATGCACAATGCACAAGAAAATTTTCCTGGGACCAGCCCACAAGACAGCTATGGGACAGAGGGGAATAGCGATGCTATGCGGGGTAAACAGGGTTTAAAGAAGGTATGGATTCAAACTGTAAAAAAGCAACTTGTCGATTGTCAAGGTTTGAATAAGCTGTTTTTTTTTTCGAATTTGCCGCTCCTATTCAATTATCCTTCACCGCACAGCACCACCCTTCACTCCTAGTACCGCATCTTTCTTGGGTTTTGTTTGCAAGACCTATATCTTGTAGTTTGTGCGTCCTGGAGAGAGAGGGGGGGGGGGGAGGTGTCTAAGCACGTCTCTGAAAAAAAAATCTAAAGACCCTCCGTGGACTAAAGCGTACAATTATATACTAAAAAATGCAGAAAAAAAAACATACATAACATACATCTCTATTTAATGAATTAAAATGTAAACAAAAAACAGTAAATAAATTGTGGAGAATAAGTAAATATAAAAATATGAAGAAAAGCATATATATATATATATATATATATATATATATATATATATATATATATATATATATATATATATATATATATATATATATTACGATAAGTTAGCAATTCTAATGTATTAATCCAAAGTTAGACCTGGTGTCTGTCAATAAAACATAAGCTATGTTACCATACACTACGTCTTAATTCCTCGCCTTTTTCTTTGGAGTGTATAAATTTAGTTATATTTTTCGAATTTTTGACCCAGAATATCTTCTCTTTTGTAAATAAAATTGAGTAAATGGTTTTATCTAAATTTGTATCATGATAAGTACACTTGAAGAACCCAAACAGCCACAACACAATTAAAAAAACCTGATGATCGGTTCACTAACCAAATTAGCGTCATCAGAGGATGAATAATTCTGGATTCAATTAATCCAAGTGTACTCACCAGTGCTCATCACAGGTTCCAATCTTCATTTAATTTTAATTATGTGCTATCCTTTTAAAAAAATCTAGGTAGGTACTGCAATCTGTTTAAAAACAGTTGGGTTACAAATTTCATTAAAGCTGCAAAATTTTCCCCTTAGAATTTTTTTTTCTGGAAAAACTTATCCAATTAGACTGCCCAATGAATTATTCTAGATATTTACGAAAGGAAGGTACCTGCCAAATTATCTAACGCAACAAAAGAGTTTTTCCAAGAAAAAAGAATTTTTTAAAACAAATTTGTATCTTATTATGTTATTTTTGTAAAATATATAATCCATGCTACTTTCATAGAGGCTTTACTAGGCATAAAATCAAGAATCCTAGCTTAATTAGAAATTAAGTTATGATTTACAATATATATATATATATATATATATATATATATATATATATATATATATATATATATATATATATATATATATATATATATATATATATATATATATATATGCTACCATAACGCACTCGCTGCATCCAGATTTTTTTCAATTCTTATTTACCTTTATCTAACAATTTTATTTATAAAAGTTTTAATGAGAACCTTCACCATAACGCACCTGCAGGCAGACTTGTTGCAGCACTTATTTATATTTAACTAGATACCAATTTTGGTATGAAAGCATCCTATAATGAATATTCGCTATTTTTTAAACTGACATGATGCAGTAGCTCTTTGTGTGAGCGTGTCGAAAGAAGGCTACTTCGATTTTATTTTTGCAAACATATAAGACAAATGAAATGCTCAAAACAATTTAAACATAATTTTAAAACATCAATCCAGCCTCGGTGGTCCAGGGGTATGAACGTGTAACTGAAACGAAGGGTACTAGGTTCGGTTCCCAGGGTCTCCCTTTCCTTTTTTCGGTACAAACTGTAATAAATTAACATGAACCGAGGTCCTGGCATTGTATTTGAGCAATTTTAATGCCTGCACGTTCCGCCCTTCGGAGTGGGCGTAAAGCCATCGGTCCCGTGTTCTTTGGATGTTGGGCACGTTAAAGATCCCTACCCTCCTTATAGAAAGTCGGGGGTTCGGCAATATTTCCAGGATAGTGAGGGGAAACTGCTCCCTGGCGTCGGTGATTGGCCATAGTCGCGGAAATAGGTCGAAGTTAAAGTAAAAAAAAGGACATTAATTATTATTGTTGTCCTTACTTGGTGAAACCGTTTCACACCAAATACAGACATAGAGACTTATTCTCTGGTTTGAGAAATGCTTTTTTTTCTCTGTAACCGGTTGCGCCGCTTTACTGCATAGTCAAAGAAGAGAAAATTGAATTTTTTATACATGCTAATGACAACGGTAAATAAAAACCCACTGCTACGTTGTAGTCTTTTGATCGAAAATAACAGATGAGGTCTCTAAAATGTCATATGTGATGTATGTCAATATCTAACAACAACAAAAAATCTACTTATGGTATAGTTATAATAACCATAACGACCATTATAATAATAAATAACCAATTAACAACAACAGCAATAGAAGCAGGTTCAATATAACGAAAGTATCGACGTACAACAACTATTTTCAATATAGCTGGATAGCTAGATATGTCTACTTAATCAGAAACAACAGTTTTCAAGGAAGGGCGATCCATCAAATCAGTCTGCTCATTTAAAACAAAGCAGTTGCTGTCGCGCACGTGCTTTTTTTATTTCTAAAACTTCAAAAAACCAAAGCTTGCGCTTGTCATTACAAGTATGCAGTAGTTCCATCTGGTTAAAGATTGATCTGATTGAAAATTAAAATACCTTAGTTTGTTTTATGCACCAATCTACGATTATGGTGTTAGTATTTGCTCTAAAAAAATCTGGGAGGCAGCAAGTGCGTTATTGTAGCGAATTTTCTTGAAACGCTTTAAATTGGAATGAATCCATTTGCTATAAGCCTAGAAAGTTGACATTTGGCGATGAGATTTCCTCATTTTTAAATTTTTCGTTTTACGAAAAATTCGCTAAAACCGAAAACTCTTGCTAATGGGTTTTTATGATATATTTAATATACTATAATTTTTGCATTAGCCTCTTTGCATCTTTGTATACACAGTCTGCCCTTGAGAGACACTGTTGCTTTTTCACTGTCGTCGTCCGGTGCATATTCCTACACAATAACAAAATTTTCACACATTTTATGAATCCGACGGAAGTAAACACCCAAATATAAATAAGTTGTTTTACGACCTAAGAATTTATAAAATAAACTTGTCTCCCAATCCTATTGTTATGGTATCTGAAAGGTTCACCCTATTCAACTGTGGGTCCTTTTGTGTATAAATATGAGGGGCAGACCACACATAAATATTACCCACCACTTCTAACTGACCGTGCACAATACAAATTTATAACCCTTAAATATTTATACTTTTTTAAAGAAGATTTTATATATTCATGAATTTAGTTACGGGGTTAAAATCAAAGAAATTTGTGGTAAAAGCACAGCATAGGTATGTTCTTATAATGCTGTGATATAACTAAGGCTACGAACGCAATAGTTGACTAACCCAAATTGTGATAAATGACAGGAAATAGGTTTTGAATAGCGGCAAAAATTGTCATATTTGTAGTAATCTAGTTTGACAAATTTTACTTTAAATCAACTTGGGTCTGTAAAAGTTGACTTAAAGTAAATGAAAAATGTGCAAAATTATAAGATTAAAGTCTTATTTTAGATTTTTTAATGCGGGTTAGTCCACTCTGCTTTTACAAGATTTCAATTATATTTTAATATTTTGGTAATGAACTACTCCATAATATTACAAATATTTTATTTCAAGGGGTAATTATTACAATAAATAAGAACAAAATGAAAATACTTGAACAATAGTTTGTTTTTTACTTAATTCTAGTCATCATCGGTGGCCCAATTAGTTCTCTACCAGTTGCTTAAGCGGACGATGTAATATTCTTATAAAAATTGTGATCTATGGGGGGGGGGGGGGGGGGGATAAGTTCCAGTAGCTCAATGAGATTTTTTTTATCATTTATGATATTGCCCGTAGGATATAAGAATGGAAGTTCAATTTGGTTTGAGGTTGAATTTCTTTTACTTCTATCAACTGTGCAACTGTGTCAAAATAAACGTCTTCTCTGTTTGAATATTTATATTGCATCGTATAACGTGATTCTTTTCTGAACGGCAACCATTGCATTTTAAGCCATTCCACCTTGCTTTTGGCTTGAGAAATTTTTCTGTTGGTTATGTTACCTCTAAGTACTTTAGCGGAAATAAAATCAGACTTTTTCATTTCTATCACCGTAAAGGGGTTTCTCTTCCTAGCATTTTTGATTACTGTTTGCCACTCTGTAGGTAGAAAAATATGAGCATAAATTTTTTCCCTTTTCAATTATTACGAAATTTTGATCGCAATGGGCACTGACAAAAAATTTGTCGTTTATCTCTTCCACGTTAAAATCTGGAGATGCAGTAATATAGTTACAGAACAGTGACAGCTTTATATTGCGGTTTTGACCTCCGCACTGGTCAGAATACACGGTAACGCTTTCTGAAGTCACGAATTTTTTTATGTAATACAAAAGACAAGAGCCCACCTCTTGAGGACCCTCTCGAGGCAACTGTTTCATCCCAAAAAAACATATAAAATATAATATAAAATAATATAAAAAATAAAAAGGTTTATTAATTTTCGAGTGACACTTCTACGTCTAATTTTTTAAGTGAACCTTGTTACAGTTTCACCTGACCTGCTTTTGTGTCATTATTTTAAATTATTTTATATGGTATCGCACTCCTTGTTACTATAGATGGCACGACTTTTAAATTACCCACATCAGTCGCGAGTAAAATCGGAGGTATTTAATAGATGAAGAAAAATCTTGACTGATGAGTTAATTAAAATCTCTGAACGCATCAAGGGCATTATGGTAGTAAATTTTCATTAAAATGTTTTTAATAGGAAATATATATTTTTTTTAAGAAAGCTTGCATTAAATTTGGTTACCAGTATAATCTATATAGGAGAAACAATGTACCATATTTCATCAAAATAACTTTATTGTTTGACAATATACAAGAATCTTCCAAAAATTATTATTATTATTATTTATTTGCTAAAAATTATACATATACAAGAAAGTCCTAGGACTTGTATAGTATTTAATGACAAAATTTAATAAGAATATTCCAAAATATATTTGACACCTTTCTTCCAAAACATCCAATCACTTCCAATTTTGACATACCAAATAACATTATAATTTTCTCAATCTCTTTTCCATCATAATGTATTAGTTAATACTTTTATATTAAAGTAATCTTGACAATACCATTCCAGCTTCTGACCTGAGATTCTTTTTTCTTCACTCCATTATTAGATTAAATTTTATGATTTAGCTAGAGCCAAAAAGTGACAACCAAACTTCAACTGGCCAGAATTAAAAATAAACCTAAAATGTGTCCAAAAAACTGGTTTCCTGGCCAACAAACTTTAGATTAATAGTAAATTAAGCTATAGAAAGAAACATTTTATGAAAAATCGCTACCATAACGCAGTTGCTGAGTCCCGAATTTATTTTCTTACAAACATGCATTATCTTTCGATGGAAAATGCAAAATTTGTAATACTATAAGGCGTGCTCGATTAGGGAAAAAAATGCATCAGCAGCGACTTATGGGCCACCTGTGATTGTAAAAATAATTTTATAAGATGCAGCTCCAGACATCGTATAATTAACATATAAATTGTTTTATCATATCTTGTATAATAATGGATATTTTGAGTTTTACACTAGAAATGCGTCACCCTGTATATATGAAAACAGATAAAAACTGATAACCAGGATATGGGTTCTATGGGGCCTACTTCGCGTTCATTTAAAGAAATCTTTTCAAAATTCAAACGCCACAAAAATTGTATCCAACTCTATGAGTAAAATTGTGATGGTCAAAAATAAATATGATTGTAAGAAGAAGAGCATTACATTTGTATTACAAATGTCAGAAAACAAAATACTTATTTACATGTCACTTTGAAAGTAGATCTGACATTTATGAAAATAATTTGTCAGTTGAATATGACAAGTACTACTGTTGCCGTGGGCTATCATTATGCACTATTGTATTACGCCTTATAATAATCTTGTTGTTTTTTGGAGTACGAAAGCTTATTTTACTGTAAAAACAATTTTCCATCCCTTAAACTGGAATGGTTTTCGTTTCATTTAACGTTGTTTCATTATAGCGTCACAGTAGGTTTTAGAATCTAGAAATTTTTCTATTTTGTGTGAATTTTTTCGTTGCATACCTAGAACAAATTGTATTTTCCTTCAATTATAAATGATAAAAGTTAATTCCTATATTTTCTGTGCCAATGTGTTGAACGGATGCGAAACGGGAGAAGGGAATTTCATTTAAAGTTAAAATGACGGAGAGAACTTTATTCCAGGCACGAGCGTTGTTTCCATTTTTAGTGAATTTTCTTTAAAAAAATTCACTAATGAGGAGATCCCGACTTTTGAATTTTGAAAAAATTTCTTCAAATGAGCGCTAATTAGGCCCCCCAGAACACATATCCGGGGTCGGTTTAAATTTTTATATGTTTATATATATATATATATATATATATATATATATATATATATATATATATATATATATATATATATATATATATATATATATATATATATATATATATATATATCACACCGATAACTTAAAAAATAATGGGCCGATTTTGATTAAATTTCATGAATAAATTCCTTTTGCAAATGGCTTGGATAAGTTCGTTAGCCAGGAAAATCGGTCCAGGTTTTCCCGGAAAATTTTGTGTTTTATTTCGAAAAAAAAATATATCTCCGGAATTAACAAAGTAAGGGCAACCAAATTTCATATGCGGATTTATATCATTATAGGCAAGTTAACTACCAAAATTTAGCTCCGTAGGTAAAAGGATAAAAAAGTTACAGGCATTCAAAGAAAAATAAATTTGGATTTTTCTCAAAACGTCAAAATTGCGATTTTAAACGTCAAAATTGGTGAGTACATTCCTTTCGCAAGTCGCTTGGATAATTTTGTTAGCCAGGAAAATCCGCCGAGGTTTTCCCGGAAAAAATTGTGTTTTCTTTCGCAAAATATTTATATCTCCAAAATTAACAAAGTAAGGGCAACCAAATTTGGTAAGCTGGTTTATGTCGTTATAGGTGTGCCACCTACCAAAATTTAGCTCTGTAGGTCAAAAGACAAAGAAGTGATGGGCATTTAAAAAAAAAATTGGGGGTTTCCTCAAAACGTCAAAGTGACAATTGAAAACGTCAAAATTCGCAACATTTAGGCAAATAACTTGAATCTAATACGGGCTATGGAAAGAAAATGTCTCAAGAAGAATGTTTTACATACACCGAACTCTTAGTTTCAACCGTTATTGTCCTTCATTTTACAAAAATATTTCCAGAAAATTCATTTCTAATAGACCCTTTCTCTGATGCTTGGCAGTAGCCTTAGCTATAGAGTTTATTGTTTAATGGTATATAATTTTTGTCGAATTTTCGTAAAAAATCAATAAAGCTCAATATATTCGTTATTATACAAGATATGAAAAAATATTATATATATTAATTATACGGTGTTTTGAGCTACATCTTAAAAAATTATTGCGACAATCACAGGTGGCCCATAAGTCGTTGGTGATACAAATAATTTTTTTTTGTCGAAGACGCCTTATTTTTTGCATTTTCCATCGAAATATAATGCATGTTTGTAAGTTAAGAAATTCTGGAGGCAGCAAGTGCGTTGTGGTTGCGAATTTTGATTAAATGCTTCATATTTGAAAAGCTCAATTTGCTATTAACCCATAAGGTTGACCAAGAAACTGATTTTTATAGTAACACTTTTGGTTTACTTTTGGAAATTTCTGTACGTTTTCAAACAATCAAGTTATTTTGATGAACCATGGCACATTGTTTTTACTATATATGTTATACTGGTAATCAAATTTGATGCCTGCTTTTTCTATATAGGTTATACTGGTAACCAAAATTGATGTCTGCTTTCTTAAAAAGAAAACACACATATTTGCAATAAAAACATTTTTATGAAAATTCACTACCAGAACGCACTTGCTGCGTCCCGAGATTTTTTTAATATTGATAACATTTATAGGCAAATTAGCAGATTAGCGTATTGTTCGTTTTTTGAAAAAAATTTCAGAAACATGCTTAGAGGAACCTCTTTATGCATTAACCATCGGACAAATGCTGTGATTTCAACTCCACAATACAGTTAAGAGACCTAAAGTCAATTTGAGATTTTGTGCAAGGTAAATATGCTACAACGGAACTACAAATTCAAACTGTAAAAAACTCACCTTGCATAAGTCCATATAAAGGAGAAACTACTTACCAACACCGTTTCTCCATAAAAAACTTCCACATTGCACAATCGAAAAAAAAAGCTACATAATAAGCGTAATCTGATTCTATAAAATTAAATAAATAACTGAAACTGCTACCAAAGCATCACATAAAGGGTCTATTTTAAATTAATTTTCTGCAAATAATTTAATAAAATAAAGAACAACGAAGATTGTAGCTGAAACTTAAGTCTTTTTAACTTCTTTTACGACATTTACGCTGCATAGCTGTTCATGTAAGTTCGCTATCTAGACCATGTCAAATTAGACGTTTAGAATCGCGACTTTTTTGACGTTTTAGAAATACAAACTTAAAAGCTTATAACTTTCTTTTGTTTTAACGTAGAGATTCAAATTTTGGTGCATGGCTTTCTTTTTATGATATAAACCCTCGCGCACAATATGGTTGCCCTAACTTAGGTATTTCCGGAGATATAAAAATTTTCCGAAAGAAAACGCAACATTTTCCGGGAAAAACTAGTAACATATAAAGTCTGAAACCGACCTCGGATTTGGGTTCCAGGGCTCCCAAGTATCGCTCACTTGAAGAATTTTTTTCAAAATTCAAAACTCGGGATCTCCTCGTTAGTGAATTTTTTTTAAAGAAAATTCCCTAAAAGGCACTCTTATAGAGAAGAAACCTGTTATCTAAGAGATAATTCTTCTTAGCATCTAATCTATTAAATAGATGCAAACAGAATTCATGGATTCCATAGACTTTCAAATGGTGCTGGTATGTGGACGTTATTTTTTTGATAGCAGTGTCTCACGCTAACGATGCCTTAGTACAGAATGCTCTGGGAGAGGATCTAAGGAGCGGAGGCGAATAATATAGAAGCAGTGGGTAAGGTGGTATCGTGAATCTGCACCCGTACTTTTTATGGATCATTCCACAACACTAAGGTAGCCCGAAACAATAATATTTTTAACAAAAATAATAACAATGAAATATACAAAAACAAGACAGAGAAATGTTAATTTCGATGCGAATAAATATACATAAATTGGTTTTGTTTATACTGGTATCTCTTTAGGGGGATTATACGTCACTTAAACTGGGCGTTCCTTGTCCCGCCTTAAACCCACAAAATAGACATAAAATTATACACGCCTAATTAAATACGTTTTAAAAACCTCGTTGCCACTAGTTTCAGTAGGAGTAGGTAAAACTTTTATGCTGTTTAGGGCTTAGAAATATTATGGTTCTTGTAGATTATAGAGGACTTAAAAAATTATAACATTTAGGGAGTTATAGAATGTTTTCCTCTGTGAAATGCTTAATATTATTGAATTTTCTTTAAAAATGTTTACACACCTGGCAAGGTTCATCAAAGTCGCTCCATTATTTTCCGTGTTATCGTAGTGAGATATACAGGTTCGTTGGTGATAGCTAAATTTTTTTCGAACTCCCTTAGATTTTTGCATTTTTTATAGGAATATGATGCATGTTTATAAAAAAAATCGAGGCGCAGTAAGTGTGTTTTGGTAGCGAATTTTTATTAAATGCGTCAAATTTCAATAACTCAATTTGTTATCAACCTAAGATTTGTTGGCTAGGAAACATTTTACGTTTATTTTCGGAAAATTTTTGTACATTTTCAAACAATACGTTATTTTGATAAAATATGGTACATTGTTTATACTATATAGGTTATACCGGCAACCCGATTGATATCGGCTTGACATATTTGCTATTGAAAACGCTTTTATGAAAATTCACTTTTATAACGCACTTGTTGCGTTCAGACGTTTTATTCTGACAATATACATGTTTTTTAAATCAAAATCTAGGTGTGAAAAAATTTGAGACGAAGCAAGTGCGTTGTGGTAGCAAATATTTATTAAATGCTTAAAATTTTAATAATTCAATTTCCTATTAAGCTAGTAACTCTAATTTTTACGTGCTGTAAAGTCTCCACGGGGAAAACATGTGTACCAATTTTCATCAAAATAGCTTTATTTTGAGATACAGATATTTTTTTCAAGAAAATAAATATTTTTTTAAGAATCTGGCTGACTAGGCTGGCGAACGAACTCGTCCAAGCTATTAACTAGAGAAAGAGATGTTCAACGTTAAATCAAAATCGGTTAATCACTTTTTGAGTTGGTGGTTGGATATATATATATATATATATATATATATATATATATATATATATATATATATATATATATATATATATATATATATAAACATAACACCACAGTAGACAAACTCCGCACCCAGAAGTCTTAGACTTGTGCGGGGAGAGCTTACATACACATATATACAAAGGACACCACCCATAACTAATCAGAAGCCGGCCTTTCCACATTAGAGTGAAAAAGACCGACTGTCCGAATACGGGACTCGAACCCGCGACCACCTAGTCCAATTCGAGAGGTTACTCACCTCGTAAACTGAGATATTCAGCCTGTTAATATATAAACATATAAAAATCCAAACGGGCCTTGGCTTTGGGTTCTACGGTCCCAAATTTGCGCACATATGAAGAAATTCATATCCATCGCGACCCGTCTATTTGTTAGCGACGTTTTCTAAATAAAAATTCGCTATAAATTATAAGAGATGTTAAAGTAAGTTTCGTTGCTGCTTCATTTTCGTCGATAATAATCTAATAGAGGGCTGCTAATTTCGAAACTTTTCATCAACTTTTCACACTCAAGGTTCTCTAAAATTTTTGTATGTGTCCGAGGAATAACTTCAGTACTAACTGACCTATTGTGATCCAATTTGGCAAGTGTTTTTTGCAAATCTTCTAAACAGGATCGTTAGCGAGCCAAATCTCAATAATTTGTTAGAAGTTACTTTGTTCTATCGTTCTACAAGAGATGCATTATTGATCTGAAGATCCCTGTGATAAATGAATACGCAAGTTTGGAGCTCACGACAAATTTGTTGGTAAAATAGAACATGTTAGGGGTATGGGGAAATTGTAGCAGGAATTATCGTTTCACAAACTCTATGAAACATCAACATAATGCGTTTCTCAACTTTTTTAGCGAATTTTCATTAGGAAAAATTTTCTAATATGGAGGTCACGATGAAAAGCTTTTGAAAAAATTTCTTCAGATGAGCGCGAATTTGTGTACCTAGACTCAAAGCCAATATATATATATATATATATATATATATATATATATATATATATATATATATATATATATATATATATATATCCGAGCGATAACTCAAAAAATACTGTAGCTTAATTAACGGACCCAAATACAGTTTTAGCGCATCATAGATATAGTCTGGTGTCGCAGAATATATCAGCAACAAAATAAAGCCTCTATAAAAATGATTCTAAAATAGTTTTTTTTTATCTTTAAACTTAAACACAAGACGTCATATAAGACCGAAACAGTGATGTGTTTCAATGGTAATTTTACTAATTCTGCAATTAATAATTTACGTGACGTATACTTTAAATATAATATCCCGCACATGAAGCCGATCTAAAGTATCAAGCAAAGAAAACTCTAGTCGACGTGTACCTAGATGGCGCAGGGGGCTTCGCGCTTGCCTCCTAAGCAGAAGGTTACGCGATCGAATCCAGCTCGATGAATGTATGTTTTCTGTTGTTTTATTTTGACATTTGGAAAAACAATAGTGCACAGATTTCATACGTTTTCAACAAGATCTCATTTTTGCCTAAATAAGTCTGTCACTTTTGAGTCTGAAATTATAATTTTGTTTTTGTTGACATTGAAAAAACTGGTGTGATTAGGTTGACTAAAACGAAATGATACTGGCGATTAATAAGAAAAAATAACTGCTACGTTTATAATTTGGCTGATACTTTACCTTTCTAAATATGAATTAAGTTTCCCTGTGGAAATCTTTCGTATAACTTTAGTGAAATTTGTAATAAAAGTTTCTTTTAAAGAGACTTACATTATCTACATATATAGTAAAATTTAGTTCTCTAGCTTCATAGAAAATTGAGTTTTGGGCATTTATCTCAAAAGGAGTTAGAACGCAAGATTTTTTTGATAATAGAGAGATATCGATGGTAACACTTTCGAAAGAATTCTTCAAATGCGCGTACTAGAACCCCTAAAATCGATTTTCAAGGTATGTGTAAGTTTAAAGTATTAACTTTACTAACATGCCGTATAATAATAGTGAACCATTATTATGAAAATTTTAGTATTTGCGACTTAATTTTCAATTACAATTCGAATCCCACGCCCTCTATTTTACGTCCACCATAGCGGACATTCTCGCTGCTTCTCGAGAAGGTCCGATTTTTTTCGAGCATTCTAGAATGTCTGCGTTACCATTTTCTACATCCTGCCTTTGCCAAACCAGATTTTCTGCGGTGGCTGCTTTGAAAACAAAATATATATCCCAGCTAAATATAGAAAAACAGCTTAGAGTGCCAATTTATAATATCCAACATTATCAATGGTCATCGTTTTAGCCCAGACTGGAGTAAAAACCTCTGAAAGCACTCTGTTCATTTTTCTATCGGGATATTTGTCCCCCTAAGGTAACAATTCTTCATCCCAATAATGTTCAAAGGCACGGAAGACACTTTTGTCAAGGGGCAGCAGTTCATGTGTGGTGTTAGAAGGAAGGCATAATAAGTAGAATCCAAGTTGCTCGCTGTGTCTACTATTGTCAAATCAAGATTTGAAGCCCCACCATCGAATATCAAAAGCACTGGCGGTTGGACGAAGCTTGAAAAATTATTTAACCATTCAATAAATAAAGATGTGGTCATGCTATCTTTTGAAGACCTAGCGACTCTAGGACCTGGCGTAAACCATTACCGAACGTTGGCTTGAGTCTTTGTTCTTTGAATAAGATCATTGAAGGAATGGAATTGCCTAATGTGCTGGCGCAAGCCACTATGGTACAATTCTAATCATGCTCGGGGGCAACCAGGTGGACTCTTTTGTTGCCCTTCTTAGCAATCACTGTTTGCTGGTGATGTAGCGTCAGTCGGCAGCCTTTCTCATCCATGTTTTAAATCTTTGATGGCTGATGTTTAAGGACATATTCTTCTAGAATGCTACTTAACTTATGGAAATAATTACCAACGATGTAGTGATTCAGCTTCACCGCTCTGACAGGATTGATGGACTGTGCCTTTCTTTGAGACAAACAAAGATTTTGCTTCCTAAAAGCCCTGTACCAGTCACGTCCGGCAATTTCCGTTGTTCACTGAAACGATTTTCGATACACAAGCTGTCAACATATTTTTAGACGGTTTTTTTAAAGTGCTTTGGTGTCAAGGGAAACGTAACTTCAGAAAATCTGACGATTTTCTTCACTAAATCATCCTCTTGTTGTTTATCCATTGTAGGCTTTCTTCTCAATTTTCTATGCACATCTCCTGTTTTCTTATGGTTCCGCAAAGTTCGTCTTGGAATTCTGCACCTACTTTCCACATAACGTTGGAGGTGAAGCTTCTTCCATCACGTCTTGTGCCCAATTGTCCCTTATACCACGACATTTTTAGCCATAGTTCTGAAAAAGAGTAAAAACACAAGAGGTGGTTAATAAGTGCCACCACAAATTCTGTGGGCCTTATTACCGTCAGTGTTTACAGTTTGTTTGAGGCTAACTTCAGTTAGAATAAATACGGACAAACATTTCAAATATCGTGCAGCAAGTAAGGAACTAATTATATTAAAACGTACCTCTTTGAAAATGAACACACTCCTAATCGTTTTACGTTAAATAGACGTTAAACTTGACGAAATTTTGTAATTCTTGCAGCAAAGTAATCACTCCGTAAGTAAACACGCCGTCAACTGCATGCGAATATAGTTGCTCTGTTTTCTCGACTGGTGTTTCAAAGGTATCTTCTTAAGCAATTGTATAGATGACGCAGCAATGAGCAGCGTGCACTGATTAAGCAAATATAATGGGTGGGCCTTCATACCAGCCTTATTACCCCCGGGGACCTTATATGTTTTGCTTGGTTATGTAATAAAATTAAAATTTTTAGGTAAAGGTAAAAAGTGACTTATTATAGAATTATTTAGTAAATACGCGAATGGTGTAAACACGGCAGCCAAAGTACCAACATCACACACACTATTGAATTATTGAAAGATTTTTTAAATTCGCACTTTCTGTGTCCGACATTTTCTAAATTTTCTCTTTCCGTGTATTAATGATGTGAAAGATAGAAAAACATTAAAGAACCTTATTCAATATTACACAGTTTTAGACTTAACTGTTGTTTCGCTGTCATAATTGGCATCCATTCATTAATTGTTGTTTCCCCTCACTTGGTAAAACCGTTCCATACTAAATACAAGAGAAACTTCTCTGAGTCACAAATGCTTGTTTTCTTCTCAAGCGCTTGTGAAGCCAGTGAATAAGTCTCTACATCTCTATTTTTAATTGACATCGCCAGAGAATAAATTAAAAATAAAATGAAGCGTATTCATTATTTTCAAAAGGATATTCAGATCTAAAAATGAATTTTGACAAACTACATTATCCAAAGAATAAAATATTTAAAAAACATGTTATAAACATCTAATTATTATTCTAATTGGTTAAGGAAACATTCCTGTGATATATTCAGGATATTTCGTTAAAGGATAGCACAAAAACTTATGTTAAAAGAGATAAATAAATCATTGAACAAAAACAATCAGTTTTAATCGTACCCAAAAATAATCTTCCAACACGTTAAAATGACAAAATTTATCAAATTTATTGCACCCTCATCGCCATTACAGCCCTGTTGCCCAGCGGTATGTCTTTGGAATGTGCTTTGCATTTCTAAAAGGGGGCCCCCGTCCCCATGAAAATTAATTAAATATGAGAGCTCCTTGCTGAGTTGCGAAAAATGTTTGTTTGTTTGAAGGGTTTGATGAATATCCTAAATTATCCCAATAATATTATACAGGACCCAAACGGTCATCAGCGGTGGTAGGAAAGATGACTCCTTTAAAACTCTGTGGGTTTGTAGAAGTATTGTCTTCACGGGGAGTCAATGGCTTTATGGTCCGTCAGTGGTAATAAAAACATCAATATGATTTATTTATTAGACTCAATAGGAAGACCATCAAACTTTATGACCCAGTTACAGTTCTTTGAATTTTTAAGAGATAATAGCACCACGGTAAATTGTAGATTAAGACGTCTGAATAGTCTTCCATGTTTGTCAGGACTCAAAGGGCTTTTATGTTATTCATAGAAAAATACAGTAGCACAGGCTGCGGTAACTTTCTCTCTTGAAGTGGAGGCCACAAAGGAACAGTCGGTTTGTGTAGTTGCTTTTAAATATTTCCACATGTAGAACGTTTAGGAAACGGAATGTCTCATATATGTCGGGGAGGGCTGTATTTTTCTAATTCACTGAGATAAAGGTTCCATTTTGTAGCGTTTATCGCAGGACTCATGATGTATATATTAAATAGTGGAAACATTCAGACACGTCTACCGTTCACTGTTAAAGTTACTTCGCATAAAACAGCACTTGACCAAAAAGCAGAAAACAAATGCACACTACTCTTTTATACGTACATTGTGGTAATAAAAGGTAAATTTCATCATCATAACAATCTGAATGCGATGTCGCCATTTGTCGTTAGCGTGAGTGTCTTTAGCAGTAAATTTCTATGCTTAAATTGTTGACCGTTATATCAGTTTTCGCAGTATTTTTAGTAAGTTACCGTATAAAAATAACTCAAAAACTAATATAACGATTCTGATCAAATTTGGAGAGTACCTTTGCTTTGCAAATGGCTTGGATAAGTTCCTTAGCCAGAAAAATTTAACATGTTTTTCCGGGAAAGTTTTATGTTTTCTTTTGGACAAAATTCATATCTCCGGAAATAACAAATCAATGACGACCCAATTTGTTAGGCAAGTTAACATTGTAAAAGGTAATAGGGCCGACATATTCTTTTTACTTATACCCAACAACCGAAAAAGAAGTCCCCGAAATTTTAAACAAGTTTAAAAATAAAACGACGTTGGATATATATGGCCTTTCAGCAGAAATGATAAAGCAAATTATAGATATATTACTTAAATCTGTGACAGCATCGATTAACAAGTGTTTTTTTATTGGAATATTTCCAGATATACCAAAATTAGCTAAGGTATATTCACTTTTTAAAAAAGGATACATGGAAAACAGTGCAAATTGTCGACCCATCTCTTTACTGCGTGTACTTTCGAAAATATTCGAGGCTGTAGCTTAGTTTCATATTTTGAGGGGAACAGTTTACGGGACAAGAAGCAGCAAGCTATAGACAAAGCAGGTCAACTATTACGACACTGGTAGATGTAACGACAGCAATTATAGACGGATTAGGGGGTAACGAGGAAGCAGAAATAACATTCTGTGACTTAAGCAAGGCCTTTGATTCAGTGACTCACACTTTCTTGGTGGAAAAACTTGCATATTATGGTATCAGAGGATCACGTTACAGCTATTTAAATCCTACCTAACCAGCAGAAGCGAAAAGGCTTTCTTTAGGGGTGCCTACTCTCGCGAACTAATAGTAAGAGAAGGAGTCCCACAAGGCTCCATACTGGGTCCAATGTTGTTCGACGTTTATATAAATGACGTTATACTTAATACTAATTCAACAAAGCCTGCTTGTTTGCAGATGATACCTTTGTTTTAAAAATAGGGCCCATTCAGGAGTCGAAGTTAAAGTCAAGTCGGCTAGAGTTATACACGAGGGGAAGGATTGGTCCCAAAGAAACAATTTGAAACTAAACAAAGAAGAGACTAATATCTTAAATTTTTCATCAAAAAGAAGTCAATCTGGAAACGTAGTTCCTGCGACTCTTCATGGCGGGTGACCTAAAATGGACAATTCGTATTGAAAAACTTTGCAAAAATTTTTCCAGTGTAGTCTACAGCATTCGTTATTTGAGAAAGCATGGTACTTACATTACAGCTTTGACTACTTATTTCGCGAGGTTACATTTGTTGAAGTGCTATGGACTTTTGGTGTGGGGGGTTTCGTCCAGCATTCAGTTGGTTCTGAAACAACAGAAGATATCAATTAGTGCTTTATGTAGTGTATCCCAAGGAGAGAGCTGTACAAGACTTTTTCTACCAGAAGGAATATTTGCCATTGTCAGTGCTTTCATCCTTCACTGGGTGGTTTATGCCCATGATAACAAGGATCAGTTTGTGAATAACAAATATTTTCACACTTATAACACTAAACATAAAGACTATTTAAACTTACAACATTTTCGGCTAACGGCCTCACAGAGAAATATGACAAACCTTGGAGTGAACTTATATAACATGTTTCCAAGCAATGTCAAAGACATAAGCAGCACCAGGATCTTTAAAATGCAAGTCAAGAGGTTGCTCCTTTCAAGAACCTGTTATACCGTTGAAAATTTTCTGAGGGGTCAAGGTGTGACCAGTTAGCTTCTGGCATTTGGATTTTGAAATTTAGGGTTTTAGAATTTTGGGTCAAGTGTGTTATGGTTTTAATCTTATTATGTGGTTTTTGTCGGATGATTGTAGTTTTTATGTGTTGTTTTAAAATTGTGTATTATTTATACCCGCATCTTAAATGTAGAAATGTCTTGGAAATTTTGAAGGTAATATATTATTTTTATGTTAATTATGATTACATTATTATGTACCAATTTTCACTGATAAGCAAGTATCAGGGCACAAAATTGAAGAGAAAGTCAATATATTAAGCCGGGTGGGTAGTGCTCAAATCTCGTTTTTAAAAATCGACCATTTAATAAAATATATAAAATTGTTGGAAAATTTCAATATCACCTCAAAAGAGTTTTGATGAAAATTTGCTGCCTCAATCGTTAGGATTTGTTTGAACTGACATTTACCTAGGTGATAATAAATTTAAAGCTATTTTGTGGCAAAATTAAAAGAAACTCAATAAATCAATAACCTATAAATCTTTACACGCAAAACTTTATGCAGCAAATAACTTAAAAGCGTGTCGATCTGGTTGGAAGGGATTAGAGGAGGATTACAAGAAAAGTTTACATTTTCCGTTGAAAACTGAATTTTAAATATCACCAAGGATTAGATAGTAAAGAAGGAAAGTTCCTTTACATCGATCTTATCTCTTAATAATATTTTTGCGGTGCTACTAAGTAGACTTAGAAAGTGTTTTCTCAAACTTCTTAACAATTAATACAACGTTGTTATCTCAAATATTATGTACACACTTTCAGGAACTTCAAAAGCTCTTAGTAGAAAGTGAAGGTTCTCTTACGCCAGAATAATTATTTTGTATTCAACTTTTTAATATAACTTTTTACTTGATGATTTGATAATTTAACCATCAGTTTGACTGAAATACTTCAGCTTCAAAGAAATATTATGTCTTTCTAGACGTACTGGTTATAAAGAACAAAGACACTTTAGAATTCGATGTCTATAGAAAGGAAACCACCACTCTAAGCTACATTCCGAGCTACTCACATCATACGTACGCACAAAAAATGGCCAGTCTGAATTTTTCAGTAAATCGCTTAATTATTTTTCCTTTCAACAAAAGTAGATATACTAAAGAATTAAATTATATTACTAACGTGGCTGAATATAACGGATACACTGCATGCCTAGTGGAAAAATTTACCAACAAATAGAAAACAAAGAAAATATTGACGCAATCAACGACATTTAGAAGAGAGAAATCGGAAAAAAACTTTGTTTGTTTACCATTTGAACCTCGAATCACGAGGGGTATAGATAGCATTTAAAAAAAAATCAATTTGCAGCTAACATTTTCGACAAAAAATACCTTAAAAACTTGCTAGGTAACCCAAAAGACAAGGATAGCACGACCAAGATGTTGGGAATTTATTAAATAAGTTGAGAAGATTGTAATCTTAAGTTCGTCGGACAAACCAAAGGTTCGGTCGGAATTAGATTCAAAGAAGACCTAGCCCAATAAGGTTACGGTACTATAGATAGATCTCTTGTCGCCCGACATATTTGGGATAATAATCATCACCTTAATGAAGATAATCTAAAATTAATTTAAAAATGTTAGACAACCAGGAAGGCTAAACGCGTTCGAGATTATATATATATATATATATATATATATATATATATATATATATATATATATATATATATATATATATATATAATAATAATATAGGGTGGCGCATTGAAAACGAAACAGACAGATTTGCGTCCAGAATTTTTTTTTTTTAAGAAACGCTGAAACACGTCAATTTTAATATTGAGGGGGACATGTTTTGATATAAAACTCAACTTTGTCACATCAACTCCTTAAGGGTGGTAAAAACAACCCTTCTATTTTAAATAGGGAACATGGGTCGAGTGTTACATTATTTGAAATCTTTTTCTTTTCTGAATTCAGCACACTATTTTTTTTGAAGTTTTATCAACTCGTTTAAAAATTATTTACAGTTGGAATTGCAAGAACGTATTTCATTCACTGCGATAAGAAATGCACTAATTAGTCAATTTTTCGTTAAAAAAAAACTAAAAAACAAAACTAAACGTTCAAAAATGTTTATTCAGTTAAGTAAGTGTTCAAATTGTTGACCACCAGCTTCCATACAAAAGTACAAATTTTGTTCACAACGAGTTCTGACATTCTGGAGCATTTGTGGAGTTATTAGACGGCATTCTTTAACAATGTGTCGTCGTACTTCTTCCAGAGACTCCGTTTCTGTTGCTTAAATTCTACTCTTTAAATGGCTTCATAGAAAGGAGTATATATGAGTTAAATCCGGTGATCTAGGGGGCCACTCAATAGCACCTCTACGCCCAATCCATTATCCTGGAAACTCTCTGTTCAAAAACTCCCTAACACGTCGTGAAAAATGCGGAGGAGCTCCATCTTGTTGAAACACTAATTGATTTTCTTGATAGCGATCATCATTTTCAACAATGTCAATTAGTAGAGGGTAAACAATATCTTCTAGTAACTCGAAATTCGTTTCGCCACTCAAATTTCCATAAAAAAAAATTGGTCCGATTAAACAGTCTCCAAAAATGCCAGCCCAGACATTCAATTTCTATGGAGTTTGAGTGTGGACTTCGTGACAATTTCTTCGATTATTATCTGCCCAATAACGACAATTATGCCGATTGACTGTAGAGTTTAATAAAAACGTACACTCGTCTGAAAAACACATATTGAACAGAAAGTTCCAGTTATCAGCTATTCGTGCAGTCATAACTTCACAAAACTCCAGCTGCCGATCAAAATCATCTTCATTCAGTTGTTGTACAAGATGAATTTTATACGGGTGAAATTTATGATGCTTCAATATTCGCTGAATAGTTCTTCTTTTGATGTTTGAAACAGTGGCCAATTTTCTCGTGCTCAAAGTTGGGTCTGCAGCAATTTGTCCTAAAACTTCAATCTCAGTAGTCTCATTTCTAACCGGAAATTCACGATCAGGACCCGTTTTTTGTTGGCTACTGAACCACTTTGTCGAAACTTTGCAACTAACTTCAAAATGTATTTTCTGGTAACATGTCTGTTAGGATGTCGTTCATTAAACAAGTTTGCGGTACGGTTGGCACAGTCATCGTTTTTGAAAAAAAGAGTAATTATTTCAACTCTTTCTTCTACAGAATACACCGTTGTGAAATTAAGTTTCGGTAGTACTATCAAGTATCAAACCGACCGATAAACTGAAATAATAAACCGCATTTCTCTCATTCCGATAAGAAATGTTGTGATAGTCATTTTTTTGTTTACAAACCAACAAAACATTGACTATCAGCACATTTCGTATCGGAATGAGTGAAAGCATTTTTGCATCTTCAACTGTGAATAACTTTTAAACGAGTTGATAAAACTTCAACAAAAAAAATACTGTGCTGAATTCAGAAAAGAAAGAGCTTTCAAATGATGTAACACTCGACCCATGTTCCCTATTTAAAATATAATGGTTGTTATCACCACCATCAAGGGGTTGATGTGACAAAGTTGAGTTTTATGTCCCTCAATATTAAAATTGACGTGTTTCAGTGTTTCTTAAAAAAAATTTTTCTGGACGCAAATCGGTCGGTTTCGTTTTCAATGCGCCAGCCTTTATATATATATATATATATATATATATATATATATATATATATATATATATATATATATATATATACATCGTATCCAAAACTATTTTTCATCATTAAAAAAAAAAAACAAATCTATAAATTTCAAACGATAACCTAGAAAAGAGCACATCATCAAATTGCTCTATCAGCATATAATATTGGCTCAATGCCAACAAATAATTAGCACAAACTAAACAGGCGAGGCTTTAGATCGCTATGCATATAATTTACGGGCAATATTGTCCAGTAATTGTACCTAATATATCATATGACTAAGTTCGGCAAATACATAAAATTTCTGTTATTATCGCCCGGGGCATGCTCGGTTGCATACTCAACACACTGCATGCGATTTATTAAATTTAGAGGTCTCCCCCTAAATACTTTAGGCCGGAATTCAAACCTGTCTAAACACACAGGCGGCTCGTGGAGGGCAAACCAGAGAAATTTCAGATTAGCTATTGTTAGAGCATTAGTTTTTTAGTAATTTTTTTTAATGCCACAAATGCAAATATTTTAACCAATGCATATTTACTGTTTTTGTTTTAGGTAATGTTGACGTATTTCCCGGCTGCAACATAATAAACCAATCACCTCCGGACTGGGAACACTCAGAAATAGAGGCGGCGTATAGGCGTGCATCTAGAGTAGACTGGACAGTCGCGAAAAGGGTGGTTATTTGGAGCAAAATCAGATGGGCCGTTAACAGCTTCAAGCCATTCAAATCCCCGGTATTTAATGGCCTAATGCCCATCATGCTCCAACAGGGTATAGTCATACTGCCCCGGCACTTACCCTCATTATGAAGGCCAGCCTAGCTCTGGGGTACATTTCGAGGGCATGGAGACTTGACAGTAGTGTATACATTCCTAAACCTAGGCGTACAACAGACCAGGCCAAGTCTCTGAGGCCAACAAGTCTTATGTCCTCCTTGCTAAAAACAATGGAAAAACTGCTCGGCCGGAACATTAGGGGCGATGTACTGGAAGCATATCCCCTACATTTTGACCAATATGCATACAGAACAGGAGTCTCAACAGGAACAGCACTGCACCAACTGGTGTTGAAACTGGAGAATACGCTGGAGAACAGGGAAGTGGCGCTGGGGGCCTAGACATACAGAGGGCCTTCAGTAACACCTCATTCGGATCGGTACTGACAGCTGTCCGGGGGTGTGGAATAGAGAAGACCTGCTACAGGTGGATCGGTTCCATGCTCAGGGACATGACGGTGTTCACCTCACTCGCGGGAGGGTCTCTGCTGGCGGGGGTCGCGGCGGGGTGTCGGCAGGGGGGCGTTCGGTCTCCCCTGCTCTGGTGCCTAGTCGTGGACGGCCTGCTAGGGAGGCTCTCAGGACATGTGGACGACATTTTCATCATAGTCCGCGGAAAGGTTACACAGTCAGTGTGGGAGCGCGTGCAGACAGCACTGAAAGTGGTGAACAGGTGGAAGGTTGGCCAAGGGCTCAGGATGAGCCCCGAGAAAGCAATTGTCATACCGTTTACGAGGAGGAGGAAGTGGGAGAGCCACAGAACTCTCACTCCATACGATAGAAACATCCCAATGGCCAGGTAGGTAAAATATCTTGGGGTCGTGTTGGACTCTAAGCTAACCTTAAATGGTCACTTTGAAAAATACTGTGTAAGGCAGTTTTGACCCTAGCCGTCATTAGGCGGATATATGGAAAAACGTGGGGAATAAGATCTAGTATGACCCACTGGCAGTACACAAGGGTGGTCAGACCATCGCTAACATGCGCAGCACTGGTCTGGTGGCCTAAGGTGACACAATTCAGTGCCAAACAAAAACTAGGCAAGATCCAAAGGATGGCTTGCCTGGGCATCACAGGAGCCCTGATTTCAACAGCTGCAATGGAGGTGTTGCTGGATCTGCTTATCATGGGAGAGGCCAGGCTAGGAATATACAGACCAGCCTGTAATGGTAGACTGAATATCAACCCAGGCTGCAGGGGCCACTGCAAACGTCAGGAGATCGTGAAGGAGCCCATGCTTGAAATGAGGTCAGACTTTGTGAGCCGGCGAATCTGCCGGGAAAACAATCTTACCGTGGAAATCCCCGACCGCGAGGCATGGCGCTAGGCTTACCACGGGACGCGCTGGACTGGTTCACGCACGCATCCGGCGGGGAGCGTGGGACGGGGGCAGGTGTTTATTTGGAAGGACCGAGGGTAAGTCACAGTATTTCCCTCGAAGCCCATGCAACGGTATTTCAGGCCGAACTCTACGCCATCCTGCACTGTGTGCGGGAGAACAAGATGAGGGGCTACAAAAACAAGAGGATCCTCATAGCCACAGACAGCTAGGCAGCCAGGCAGTCCTTAAGGCCCTAAGTAGCCCACGGGTAAATTCCAGGCTGGTAGGTGAATGCCGAGACGAGACGAGCGACCTCGCTGGGCAGAATGAGGTTACCCTCATCTGGGTGCCACGTCACTCAGGGGTCAAAGGCAATGAAGAGGCAGAGTCTCGCGAAGAGAGAGTCAGCAGAACCATGTATGGGACCAGATGCGGTTCTGGGCGTGACAAAGCGCACTGCCAGGGGAGCCATTAAGTCCTGGGTCAGAAACGAACACAATGTGTACTGGGCAGACTGTACAGCGCTCAGACGTGGGAAGTCAGTAATTGAGGAACCCAGTTTAAAGAGAGCTGTGGAGCTGCTAAATGTCAGCAGAGGACAGCTCAGAAACATAAAAGGCCTCTTGACGGACACATGGCCGTCAATAAACACCTGCATAAATGGGGCGGTTCGAGGGGGACCTGACATGTAGAGTGTGCACATCTTGTGCGAGTATAAAGCTCTGGACTGCAAACGACAACTGATCTACGGTCAGCCTAGACCGGAGACAGAGCAATATACAACTTCACCCTACCAATTGCTGTGCAGACTAGTTCAAGGCACAGTGATTTGGGAATGGGTGGAGTAGAAAAGACAAAGGGCATGTACAATAAGCCAAAAGTTGTGGTGCTATCGGGGCGGCAAAAACGCGGACGAGCCCTGAGGGAGAAAAAAGGTAAGGTATTTGAATAATGAATTGACTTCTTGGGTATGAATTAAGTTCTGATAAGCGTTTGTAACTTTAATTAAATGTGTAGTACAGGTTTCTTTTAAAGAGACTTACAGTACCTCTATTCACCAAATTTTATTTTTCTAGCGTTATAAAAATAGAGTTTTGAGAATTCAAAGTTATTTTCTTAAAAGGAGCTTTAAATGAAACGTATTACTTTTATTAATATCCCGTACTAATAGTGTAAACTTCTTATGAAAATTCACTATTATAACGTACATGCTGCGTCCAGAAATGACGAAGTTTTATGTTTAAATTGTAGTCTTTGTTGTCGTAATCAGCACGTGGATGATGTCGTTGGTAGCTGAAAGCGTCGTCCAAAGGGGCTACGGTGTTTTACGTGTCCAGGTGACAGATGTGGATTGCGATGTGTTGATGCCGCGATTGACGGGGTCAGTTGCTAGTTAGAAGATTGGGTCTTCCCACAAGGAGGGTCACTGACCTGTCCACATGCCAAGGTGACAACCGTGGGTTTTAATGTCTTGACTACGTGTTGCGGGTCAGGGGATCTTCCTATGATGCTCCATGTCCGCTGGACTACGACGAAGTTAACTTTGGTGTGACCATACAGCATAACCAACTATTATGGTGTGTCTGACTACCACTCACGGTTCAGCCGGTCTAACCACCACCATACTGGACGCTGTATGACGAGGAAGCGATTGTCTTGGATTCTCTTATAGTGCCTCTCTCGGTTGTTGCCGCTTGATGACACCTGTCGCAGGGGCGCCACTGTCCGTACCTCCGCCTCTGGTAGCTGTTGTTGTCGTTAAGGAAAGTTGCACGCTAATAAAGGACATGGTTGGACTCCGGGATGTTAGACGTGAGAATTCGGTAATATGAGAACACAACACACAATTACAAATAAAAACATTGCTGGATAAATTGGGTGTCTGAAGAGTAACAAAAGATCGTACTCAAAGCCAAATATTAGAAAAAAATTGCGTATATTTATCTGTAGATGTACCCAACTTAGTCATATATAAGCTACGCCATTGGCTACCACGCACACAGAATAGAGCTAAGAATGGGCACTCGCTATCATGTCTTTGTACTCAAATGAATTTATTCGCCGCCGCTATCTTATTACGGCGCGTTTTATTGCAGTTTTAATTAATATAGTACAACGCAGGAAACTTTCAATGGGGTGAATGAGATCGATAAAAGGGAGGTGTTCTACTCTCCAAACTATCTATTTGGTTTATTTAAGTTGTTCCAATTTTAAACGATATATTGCCTATTGTAGATCTAAACCTTGGATAGAGTTGTAACATACCATATGTGTGCTATCATGTTTTATATGGAAATAAATTCAGTTCCATGAAAAGCGAGGCATCTAATTTTCGTAACAGTTTTAAAGCTTTTATTATTAGTGTATTTCTTCCTTTATCAAACCCAATGCCATCTGCTATCTTTGTAGATTTCCAAAACAGAAAATAATAATTTTATGTATCTTCGAGGTCAATTTTCATACAAAAAATTAAATTTTAGAAATGTACGATGTAACGACCTTCATATTTTTTCAGATGTTTATATAGTTATAATTCAAATGTATATATATATATATATATATATATATATATATATATATATATATATATATATATATATATAATAATATAGGGTGGCGCATTGAAAACGAAACAGACAGATTTGCGTCCAGAGAATTTTTTTTAAAGAACCGCTGGAACACGTCAATTTTAATATTGAGGGGGACATGTTTTGACATAAAATCAACTTTGTCACATCAACCCCTTAAGGGTGGTAAAAACAACATTTATATTTTAAATAGGGCACATGGGTCGAGTGTTAAATCATTTGAAAGCTCTTTCTTTTCTTAATTCAGCACACAAATTTTTTTGGAAATTTTATCAACTCGTTTAAAAATTATTCACAGTTGAAGATGCAAAAACGCATTTCACTCATTCCGATAAGATCTATGCTGATAGTCAATGTTTTGTTGGTTTGTAAACAAAAAATTGACCTTCAGAACATTTCTTATCGGAGTAAGAGAAATGCGGTTTATTATTTCAGTTTATCGGTCGGTTTGATAGTTGATAGTACTACCGAAAATTAATTTCACAATGGTGTATTTCTGTAGAAGAAAGAGTTGAAATAATTACTCTTTTTTTCAAAAACGATGACTTTGCCAACCGTACCGCAAATTTGTTTAATGAACGACATCCGAACAGACATGTTATCAGAAAATACATTTTGGAGTTTGTTGCAGAGTTTCGACAAAGTGGTTCAGTAGCCAACAAATAACGGGATCCTGAACGTGAATTTCCGGTTAGAAATGAGACTACTGAGATTAAAGTTTTAGGACAAATTGCTGCAGACCCAACTTTGAGCACGAGAAAATTGGCCACTGTTTCAAACATCAAAAGAAGAACTATTCAGCAAATATTGAAGCATCATAAATTTGACCCGTAAAAAATTCATCTTGTACAACAACTGAATGAAGATGATTTTGATCGCCGGCTGGAGTTTTGTGAAGTTATGACTGCTCGAATAGCTGATAATGGAAACTTTCTGTTTAATATCTGTTTTCAGACGAGTGTACGTTTTTACTAAACTCTACAGTCAATGGTCATAATTGTCGTTATTGGGCAGATAATAATCCAAGAAATTTTCACGAAGCTCACACTCAAACTCCACAGAAATTGAATGTCTGGACTGGCATTTTTGGAGACCGTTTATTCGGACTAATTTTTCTTGATGGCAATTTGAGTGGTGTAATGTGTTTAGAAATACTAGAATACATTGTTTCCTCTTTACTAATTGACATTGTTGAAAATGATGATCGCTATCAAGAAAATCAATTAGTGTTTCAACAAGATGGAGCTCGTCCGCATTTTTCACAACGTGTTAGGGAGTTTTTGAACAGAGAGTTTCAAGGACAATGGATTGGGCGTAGAGGTGCTATTGAGTGGCCCCCTAGATGACCGGATTTAACTTCTTTAGACTTCTTTCTATGGGGCCATTTAAAGAGTAGAATTTTCGCAACAAAACTGGAGTCTTTGGAAGAATTACGACGACGCATTGTTGAAGAATGCCGTCTAATAACTCCACAAATGCTCCAGAATGTGAGAGCTCGTTTTGAACAAAATTTTTACTTTTGTATGGAAGCTGGTGGTCATTTGTGAACACTTACTTAACTGAATAAACACTTTTGAACGTTTGGTTTTGTTTTTTAGTTTTTCTTAACGAAAAATTGACTAATTAGTGCATTTCTTCTTGCAACTCCAACTGTGAATAATTTTCAAACGAGTTAATAAAACTTTCAAAAAAATTAGTGTGCTGAATTCAGAAAACAAAGAGATTTCAAATGATGTAACACTGGACTCATGTTCTCTATTTAAAATATAAAGGTTGTTATCACCACCCTTAAGGGGTTGATGTGACAAAGTTGAGTTTTATGTCAATACATGTCCCCCTCAATATTAAAATTGACGTGTTTAAGCGTTTAAAAAAATTCTCTGGACGCAAATCGGTCTGTTTCGTTTTCAATGCGCCATCCTGTATATATATATATATATATATATATATATATATATATATATATATATATATATATATATATATATATATATATATATATATATATATATATATATATATATATATAGAGAGAGAGAGATACTTTGGCGGAAAATGTTTATAATAATTAGCTACTTAAATTTAACATATGTGGGTGTGTAGAGAAAGAACTTAAAGCACCTAAAAACACAAAAAAATTGGAAAGCGCCTGGTGCGGATGATTTGCCTGTGGAACTGCTCCAACTGCACAAAGAAACATATCATAGCTTATAGAACCCTTCATTGCCATCTGCAAAACCGGAGGCCCATTTCTTCCCCAATATAGGGACCAAGTATGTAAGGCTAGATGCATTCTCACCAGAATTAGAATCGCAAACCAGTTTGCTCTAATTAGAGCTCGTCAGCACGGCATACTAATTTCAGCGAAAATACACCTATAAATTAATACGGCTATGGTAGCCAGCCTCTCAACACTAAGTGAGTGGTAAGACACGAAACACGTGCCGCCATTTCGTTGCGAAACCAAGTAGTATGTTGTCATGCCAGTTCCAAATAACACAATGATGAGCTCTAGTTAGAGCGAAACCGGTCCACGGGTCTAATTGTGGTGAGAATGCGTCTAGCCTTACGTCCTTTGTCCCTATATTGGCGTAGAAAAGGGCCAGGGCTGACAATTTACTAAATTGTTAGTTGGTTGTATACAGTCTCTATTTCTTAACATTCTGTGTTATTTAGAGCTGCCGTGACAACATACTACTTGGTTCCGCAACGAGATGGCGGCACGTATGTCTTACATCACACTTAGTTTTGAGATCAGACGCATTTTGAAATTCTCGGGTTCAGGATGTTTTTAAAATGGCTTTCGCTTGAAATTTTTTTTTTAGATACAAAAATTTGAAAAAGTTCGAGACGCAGCAAGTGCGTTATGGTAGTGAATTTACATAGAAATGTTTTTAATAGAAAATATGTGTGTGTTTTTTTAAGAAAGCAGGCATCAAATTTCGTTACCAGTATAACAATATAGTAAAAATAATGTGCCATATTTTATCAAAATAACTTTATTGTTTAAAAATATACAAAAAATTTCCGAAACTAAACTTAAAATGTTCCGGAAAAACTCGTTTCTTGGTCAACCTAATAGGTTAATAACAAATTGAGCTATTCAAATATGAAGCATTTGATCAAAATTCGCTACCATAACGCACTTGCTGCGTCTAGAATTTCTTTTCTTACAAACATGCATTATATATCGATGGAAAATGCTAAAATGCAAACATGAGGCGTGTTTGATTTTAAAAAAATGTATCACTAACGACTTACGGGCGACCCTGTGGTTGTAGAAATATTTTTTTTAATGTAGCTCAAGACACCCTATAATTAATGTATAGAATTTTTTTCATATCTTGTATAATAACGGATATATTGAGCATTATTGATTTTTTACGAAAATTCGACAAAAATTATATACCATTAAACGATAAACTTTATAGCTAAGGCTACTGCCAAGCATCAGAGAAAGGGTCTATTTGAAATGAATTTTCTGGAAATATTTTAGTAAAATTAAGGACAATGACGGTTGAAACTAAGACATCAGGGTTTACAAAACATTCTTCTTGAGACATTTTCTTTCCATAGTCCGTATTAGATTCAAGTTATTTGCCTAAATGTTGCCAATTTTGACGTTTTAAATCGCCACTTTGACGTTTTGATTTATTTTTCTTTAAATGCCTATAACTTTTTTTGTCTTTTGACATACAGAGCTAAATTTAGGTAGGTAACTCACCTTTATGTGATATATGATATAAACCCGCGTACCAAATTTGGTTGCCCTTACTTTGTTAATTCCTTGGATATAATTTTTTTTTTGAAAGGAAATACAAAATTTTCCGGGAAAACCTGGGCCGATTTCCTGGCTAACGAACTTATCCAAGCCACTTGCAAAAGGAAGGTATTCACCAAATTTAATCAAAATCGGCGAGTTATTTTTTGGGTTATCGGTGTGATACCTATATATATATATATATATATATATATATATATATATATATATATATATATATATATATATATATATATATATATATATATATATATATATATAAACATATAAAAATTGAAACTGACCCCGGATATGTGTTCTGGGGGTACTAAATAGCGCTCATTTGAAGAAATTTTTTCAAAATTCCAAAGTCGGGATCTCCTCATTAGTGAATTTTTTCAAAGAAAATTCACTAAAAAGTCTCTATTGCATAGAAATTTTTATAAAAAAGGCAGATAGATAGTATAAAAAGGAAATCTGCAGGAGATGTGATTAAAAGATCGAATACCTACACAGTACCCCGATCCAGGCAGATGAGACGATCATATAATGAGCAATGTTAATAAATCGAAGAATAAAAGCCTGGACACAGCAAGTGCGTTATGGTAGTGAATTTTCACAGAAATGATCTGGCACAAAATATTTTATTATAACTTTTTTTTCTTGTAACATAGAAATCTAAATTTTGGTGTATAGTTTACTTTTTATATCGTAAACCTACCTACCCAATTTGGTTATCATAGTTTTTTATTTTTTAAGATAAACATTTTTTTCAAATGAAAACTCAAAATTTACCCGGAAAACCTCGTCAGCTTTTTTTTAATAACGAACTTGTCAAAGCCATTTACAAGGGGAAGGTATATGCCAAATTTTATCAAAATCGGCCCATGATTTTTTGAGTTATCGGTGTGATACACACACATATATATATATATATATATATATATATATATATATATATATATATATATATATATATATATATATATATATATATATATATATATATATATATATATATACACATATATATATATATATATATATATATATATATATATATATATATATATATATATATATATATATATATATATATATATATATATATATATATAAACATATAAACATATAAAAATTGAAACTGACCCCGGATATGGGTTCTAGGGGTCTTAGTTCGCGCTCATTTGCAAAAAAATTTTCAAAATTCAAAAGTCGGGATCTTCCCATTAGTGAATTTTTTCTACGAAAATTCACTAAAAAGAAAAATTATTTTTTCATAATGCATTATTAATTACTGAGGAGCTTATACATAATTAATTTTGGTACATTGTTGATTACCAATCGATATCTGGATTTCTTCACCGAAGGTTTTTGTAGCACCCTGATACCACAATATCAGGTAGTGGTGATTATAAATTAATTCGAAAAGTGTCGGGAAAGAAAATTGCAAAGTTTTTACCGTATCTGCTTCTGGCGTTTTATTGCACTTCTAATTAATATAGTGCAACCGCAAAACTTCCAATACAGCGAGATTAAACTCGATAAGCGAGGAGTGTGCTAGTCTGCAAAAAGAGTATCGGTTTATTTAAAATTCAGTTTCAAGTAAAAATATAGAGTTCGTTGCTAATCTAGTTTTAATCTCCAGAAAGGTATTGAGCAACCTCTCAGAATGTTTGCTGTATACTTAATGTGCTTAGAGTTTGAATTGGGAAATTGATTAGCAATACCATTAACAAGCTCCTTTCAGTTCCTTCACGATGGAATTATCAGTATGCTTTCCAGAGACTTATGTGCTGTCTTTTGATATATTACTAATTACAAGAACGCTTTTAGCACAAAAAAAATACTCTTAGCGCTTTTGAGATAATTTGTGGATCTCTACTAACATTTTTCTGTCTGAGCCAGGATGAAAATTCATTCCGTTTTTATGGGAATTCTCATGTGTCGCGTAGACAAACTTCCGCTAGAGCCAAAATAGTACATTTCAGTAATAATAATGCCTATTTTTATTTACAATAGGAGACATTGTAAATAATGCCGTTAAATAGAATTATATATACATATAACTAATATTATATATATATATATATATATATATATATATATATATATATATATATATATATATATATATATATATACGCACAATGCAAATGTTAATTAAAAAAAGCAAATGCGTTATAATAGTGAATTTTAATAAAAATGTATTTAATAACAAATATGTTTTTTTTTTAAAGAAAAGCAGGCAGGAAAATTGGTTACGAGTATAACCTATATAGTAGAAACAATGTACCATATTTCATCAAAATGGCTTTATTGTTTGAAAATGTACAAAAATTTTCCGAAAATAAACTTAAAATGTTCCCGAAAAACTGGTTCCTGACCAACGAATGTTAGATTAATAGCAAATTGAGCTATTGAAATTTGAAACCTTAATGAAAATTCGCTACTGTAACGCACTTGCTGCGTCCAGTTAAAATTGAAATCGGTTTCAGAAAAGAACAAGCACTTGTGAAGCCACGGGAAAAGTCTACGGCTGTATTAAGTATGGAACGGTTTCACTAAGTTATGGCAATAACAAACAATCAGATGTGCTATTCAAATTAAAAATTAGGTCTGAAAGTTTTCATTTCGTCCTAATTGAATTTGTCATACAAAAACTTGTTAAAAAAAATCATCGCAATTACACAATCTGATCAGATAACGGTAAAATGAAATAAGACTAAAAAAAATTTAAAAAGTGAAGTCACTAACTGAGATAAGCACGCGTGTTGTAGGAGTCAATTTTTAAATTATCACTGCTGCTTTTACCTCTTGGCCATTCCCGTCATGACACATGTAGTATATTACTTTTCTAAGGTCCTGATTGTTTACTCTGAGCTCAGAAATGGATGGGTGCTGCCTTGGGTTGAGTGCTGGCGGGTGTCGTGTGTCTAGACGACCCGGAGGGGGTTGACAACTTTGATGAGTGGTAAACAGCCGGAGTTTGGGGCCCCCACTGTGTGCTTCGGAACGGACGGACGGCCTCGCTTGTGCGATGCTCGGGAGCGGGGCTCGATGGGATGTCACCTTTAGTCTAGCACTGGTGGATGTCGAGTCTAGACGAACCCGGAGGAGAGCTGAGATCTTTAGGGGTGGAATAAAACTAAGGGTTGAGGCCTCTTCTGTGAGCTTCGAAACGGACAAACGACCTCACTTGGATGCTGCTCGGATGCAGGACTTCATGATACTGCACCGAGTCAAACACTGACGGATGTCTGGTCCAGATGAACTCGGAGAGAGGTTATCTCTCTTTGAGCTTTGAGACGGGCAAGCGACTTCGCTCAGATGGAAGTACATCTGTCAAACAAAGTTTCACCTCGCAGGTGTCATCTCCTGTCGGAAGCTCGATTTGTTGGGTGAAATTTAAGCTAACGCTGGCAGTTGTTGGACCTGGATGAACCCCGAGGTGGCTGGGGTCTCTAGGGGTGGATTAAACCTGGATATTTGGGCCTACTCTGTGAGCATTGATACAGGCTAACAACCCTGCCTGGATGCTGCTCGAGGGCGGGACTTCATGATACCTCCTCGAGTCAATGAAACACTGGTGGGGGTCTGGTGCAGGTGAGGTTGGGGGGAGGCAGACATCTCTGGGGAGTGATATGCACCCGGAGTTTGGCGCCTCCACTGTGGCCTCAGAGACTGACAATTGGCCTCGCTTGGTTGTTACTCGGAAGCGGGGTTCCAGGTGATACCGCCCTGGATTGAGCCCTGGCGTGTGTCGTGTGTCCAGACGTCCCGGGGGCTCTGATCTCGGATGAGTGGTAAACACCCGGAGTTTGGAGCCCATACTGTGTGCTACGAAACGGACGGACGGCCTCGCTGGGGTGTTGCTCGGGAGCGGGACTAGATGGGATGTTACCTTGAGTCTTAACACTGTTAGGTGTCAGGTCAGGTCAGATCTCTAGGGGTGGATGACAACTGGAGATTTGATGCTGCTCGAGAGCGGGACTTCATGATACCGCCTCGAGGCAAACACTGACGGATGTCGGGTCCAGACGAACTCAAAGAGAGGTTGTCTCTCTTTGAGCTTTGAAACGGGCAAGCGACTTCACTCAGATGGCAGTACACCTGCCACACAAACTTTCACCCTCAAGAAAAGATCGACTTCAGTTCCAATTGTCCAATTGTAAGTCACCTTTTAGTGAATTTTTATTTAAAAAAATTCACTAATAGAGAAGTATCGATGGTGAGACCTTGCAACTTTTTTTTTAATGACCGCGAATTAGGACCCCTAGAACCCATATCCGGGGTAAGTTTCAATTTTTATATGTTTATATATATATAGGTATCCAACCGATAACTCAAAAAATAATTAACCGATTTCGATAAAACTCGGCAAGTGCCTTTCTTTTATTAATGGCTTGGACGAATTCGTTAGCCAGGAAAATCGGACAGGGTTTTCCGGGAAAATGTGGAGTTTTCTTTCGAAAAAAATTTGTTTCTCCGAAAATTACAAATTAATTTTAATAAAATTTAATGGGTACGTTACCTTGGGAAAGTCCTTATCACATACCAAAATTCAACTTTCTAGGTTTATATAAAATTGAGTTTTTCAAATTTTGAGTTTTTTTTTCGAAAAAAATTTTTTTCTCTGAAAATTACTAAGCTATTTTAATGGCATTTGGCAGACATTTTGCGTTGGGAAGGACCTTACTACATACCAAAATTCAACTTTCAAAGTTTGTCAAAAATCGAGTTAGCCAAGTTTGAAGCATTTAATAAAAATTCACTACTATAACGCACTTGCTGCGTCCCGAACTTTTTTTATTGTATCCTTATCAGATCACAACATTGATTTGTCTATATTTAACTTGTAACTCATATTAAATTGTTATTACTTTTACCACGTGTATTCATAAATCTGCCCCCAGAACATTCTTCTGGTCCTTCACAGAGTCTTAAACGGGTAATTAGAACCACGATGCTAGTCTCTATAAACTAGTAATGTTAATGCGCGCATTTTATTTTAATTCAAATATTTTAGTATTTCGCGGCATTACATTTAACCCATTCTGAACCGCACATTTGTTAAAAATAAACACTTTTATCAAATACTGTGATAAACAACATTAAACAAATATTTTTTTTGTAAAACTTTTATCCTAAAAGCAAAGTTTTATTGTGACTAAATACATTTAGTAAATACAGCGATAAACAACATTATAGTGATTTTTTTGTAAAACGAACTGTTAGCCTAAAAGCATATTTTTTACGAAAGCTTTTATGCTCCACATTTTGTGTAAAAATACGAATATAATTGATTCATATCGGCGACAGCGTAATAAGATACAATAAAAATATATCTCTAGTCCGATCTTAAGTTGTAAGTAGTTATATATAACCGGCTATTATCAACAAAATAATATTTATCAGACCATCTTGTCCTATTTATATCACTAGATCTGATATATTTGTGTATCCGTATGTCTATCACAGTTTTAATGGCTACATTTATACCAAAACTACCATCAAATAGGCCATCATCAGTTTTCCGCTGACCACATCCAGTCGGTTTCTTTCTTATGGCATACGAGGTTAAGCTAAAAAGTTAGGAGACTACAATAGCAGTGGGTATGAGGTTCATTTCTATATTGATTAACGATCTATGCGGATATGTATAATATCATTTCAATTTCCGTCAGAGTAAAGCATTGTGCGTGTGAGAAAATTATTTTCAAATCAAGTAAATTTGTACTTGTAGCAAATTTTCTTAAGAAAATGTTACATTGAAAAAGACATCGATAGTAGGTCCTTTTCGTTTTGTTTGCGCTTCGGTACTTCATCAGTTGGGCTAGGTTTCCAATAGATAACCATAGACACCAGACATCCGAATTCTTAACATTGAAATGTAACTTACACTGTAAGAATCCCGGCAGTGCTTTCAATATCGAGTTGCTGAGACACAAGTGAGATTGACAATAAAATGGGAGGTTATCTCTGTCGCACACGTACACACACACACAAACATACACACGCATGCCCACAAACACATACAGAAAGAGAGAGAGAGAGAGAGATAAGGCTTACTTGAAATATTTGCACAATTTTTCTTTTAGTGAATTTTTAAAAAAAAAATACTAATGAGGAGATCCCGACTTTTGAATTTTGAAAAAAATTCTTCAAATGAGCGCTAATTAGGCCCCCCAAAACACATATCCGGGGTCAGTTTCAATTTTTATATGTTTATATGTATATATATATATATATATATATATATATATATATATATATATATATATATATATATATATATATATATATATATATATATATATATATATATATATATATATATATATATATATATATATATATATATATATATATATATATATATATATATATATATATATATATATGTGTGTGTGTGTCACACCGAGAACTCAAAAAATAATGGGCCGATTTTAATAAACTTTGGTGAATACCTTCCTTTTGCAAATGGCTTGGATAAGTTCGTTGGTCAGGAAAATCGGCCCAAATTTTCCCGGAAAATTTTGGGTTTTCCTTCAAAAAAAATTTATATCCGGAATTAACAAAGTAAGGGCAACCAAATTTTGTACGCTGCTTTATGTCATTATAGGTGAGGCGCCTACAAAAAGCTCTGTATGTCAAAAGACAAAAAAGTTATGGGCATTTAAAGAAAAATAAATTGGGGTTTTCCTCAAAACGTCAAAGTGACAATTTAAAACGTCAAACGTAAAACGACTTGAATCTAATACGGGCTCTGGAAAGAAAATGTCTTAAGAAGAATGTTTTACAAACCCTGAAGTCTTAGTTTCAACCGTCATCGTCCTTCATTTTACTAAAATGTTTCCAGACAATTCATTTCAAATAGACCCTTTCTCTGATGCTTCGCAGTAGCCTTAGCTATAGAATTTATCGTTTCATGGTATATAATTTTTGTACAATTTTCGTAAAAAATCAATAAAGCTCAATATATCCGTTATTATACAAGATATGAAAAAACATTGTATACATTAATTATACGGTGTCTTGAGCTACACCTTAAAAAAATTATTGCTATCATCACAGGGTGGCCCATAAGTCGTTGGTGATACAAATAATATTTTTTTAGTGGAAAACGCTTTATGTTTTTGCATTTTCTATCGAAATATAATGCATGTTTGTAAGTTAAAAAATTCTGGACGCAGCAAGTGCGTTATGGTAGCGAATTTTGATTAAATGCTTCATATTTGAAAAGCTCAATTTGCTATTAACCTATAAGCTTGACCAAGAAACGGATTTTTTCGGTTACATTTTAAGTTTACTTTCGGAAATTTCTGTACGTTTTCAAACAATAAAGTTATTTTGATGAAACATGGCACATTGTTTTTACTATATAGGTTATACTGGTAACCAAATTTGATGCCTGCTTTCTGAAAAAAAACACATATTTGCTATTAAAAACATTTTTTATGAAAATTCACTACCATAACGCACTTGCTGCGTCCAGAATTTTTTTCTACCTGGTTTTGATTGATCCCTAGATTAAAACGTTTTCTAACGCTAAAATATTTTAAGATAATATAAAAAAGTTCTGGACGAAGCAAGTGCATTATGGTAGTGAATTTTCATTTAATGTTTCAAATTTGAATACGTCAATTTTCTATACATTTAGAAATTTGGTGTGTATTAAGGACTTTCCCAGGGCAACCTATCCACTAAATTTCATTAAAATACCTTTGTAATTTTAGGAGAAAAAAATTTTTTTCGAAAGGAAACTCAACATTTTCCCAGAAAACCTTGTATGATTTTCCTGGCTAACGAACTAGACCAATCCATTAATAAAAGAAAGGTACTCGCCAAGTTTGATCCAAATCGGTTAATCATTTTTTGAGTTATCGGTTGGATAGTTATATATATATATATATATATATATATATATATATATATATATATATATATATATATATATATATATATATATATATATATATATATATTGCAAAGTCTCACCATCAATACCTCTCTATTAGTGAATTTTTTAAAATAAAAATTCACTAAAAACAGTTAAATATTGCCATAAAGTTAATCAGTAAGAAAAAGGCTACTGAAAATTTGCCTCAACTGTCATTCATCTCGGGCCTTTTCAATTCAAGGTTACATTTCAGTGACTCTGAAACCACCATAGATCATTCGGTCCGTAATATATGATGTCTATGGCTTAGTATTGCAAAATTCTTTGGTTATGAGATTACCGTAAATATTTTTGGGAGCTTTTAATGATATTTTAGCTGTTTGTGGCCATAATATTAATTTTCTTATGTTTTGGTGTTAGCTCCGACCCTTCGTTGCGCTTAATTGTTTAACAGTGGTTTTCACCTAGGATTAATTATGTTTTGTAAACTTTTCACCGAGATACTTTTAGCGGCACGTTTTGCATTATTTTTCCAATTCGGTAGGCTTTGGTAGATTCTAATTAGTCGCACTCCTACGTTCCTTTATATTGTTGTTAAGAGTGTTTTTGTAGCTTTTCTAAACATGTTCAATACTCCTGAAGATGGTCTTAATTGAAACCGAAATATACATATATATGAACACACGCACACCATAATGATAGGTGTTCAAAGAAAAACTTACAGTAGATCGACTATGATGACTTCAAGTTGTGTTTCACGGTTAAACCTTTTCTTTTCCGTTTCAGAGACTGCTGTATGCATACCGAATTTATTAGAAATAAGACCCTAAACCCACAAACTCGCTCTGCGATCGGGAGCCAACTGACGAACAAAGTACTTTAGGTAGCCTTGATAAATTGAAAAGAAAGTCCATACAGGATGTTTAACAGCTGTGTCTTTCTCAAGAAAAGTTTATCCTGTTCCTTTCTGTCGTGCCGACCATGCAATTTTAAATGAGATCAAGTGTAAAAAGATAGGGGCAATTAAAATTTATGGCCTTAACATATAATTTCCAGATACTAATCTTTCTCTGCGTTCCTATTGTATCTATTGTAGTGACAGTGGCACGTTCGGGGATAAATAGGAATTCATCACAGCAGAATAAGCAGTCTGTGAGTGAAGTAGGTAGGTAACTTACCTATGATAATATAAACCCGTGTACCAAATTCGGTTGCCCTTACTTTGTTAATTCGTGAGATATAAATTTTTTTCGAAAGAAAACACAAAATTTTCCGAGAAAACCTGGGCCGATTTTCCCGGCTAACCAACTTATCCAAGCCATTTGCAAAAAGAAGGTATTAACCAAATTGAATCAAAATCGGCCGATTATTTTTTGAGTTATCGGTGTGATATATATATATATATATATATATATATATATATATATATATATATATATATATATATATATATATATATATATATATATATATATATATATATATATATATATATATATATATATATATATAAACATATAAAAATTGAAACTGACCCCGGATATGTGTTCTGGGGGGCCTAATTAGCGCTGATTTGAAGACATTTTTTCAAAATTCAAAAGTCGGGATCTCCTCATTAGTGAATTTTTTTAAAGAAAATTCACCAAAAGAACAATAAATTTACATAACATTTACCTTTTGCATCTCAAGCAAATGAGTTAGGTTCAGCGCTTGGTGTAAGCCACCTTCGACCTCGCATTTAACAATCCTCGACATCGTAGCTTCCGCATTGCAAAAACAATATAGAAAACAAATCACATGTCACAGACCAGGAAGTTTAAACCACTACAACACTAATGGTCATTAACAGAACAAGGTAAACAACGTACAATTTCGGAAATAACGTCCGTAAACACATGAATATATAAGAAATCGTGTAAACGGGTACGCGTACTACCGGCGTACCAAAAGCGAAGTGATTAATTCGCAGTTGAAGTCAATAGTCTATGTGTCTGGAATATTCCAGGGATTCCCAAAGTCAATGTTAACTTTATGTCAAATGTAATGTTTAGGAGGGGAAGAGTGTCACGGAACAAAACCGTATTGGGAAACTGTTTAAAAAGTATGTAGTGTCTAAAAAAACTTTTAATGTAAATAACTCCCCAAAGGTAAGGGGACACAAGGTAAGAATAGTGTCAGCGTGCATGTAAGATACAAAACTTGATCTATCAGCGGTTGTTTTATGTAAAACTGTTCAGGAGGTCATGTGCAAACTCACCCTGGTTTTTCTTAATTGCTTTAATAACTCATATTTTTGCATGGTTAAATTTATGCTTTTTTTATTTTTTTATTTCGACAACACACCACGAGGGCTTACAGCCTAAATACTATCGTACCGTGGGTGTCGACAAGGAGGAAAGAGGCAACTTGTTAATTCTGGACTTGTAGGGATGGCAGCCTTTGGGTGAGTGTAGGGTCACCGATAAGACGTATAGCTCTCTTCTAAATGGAGTTCAGGATAGCGAGTGTAGAAGCGGCAGCGGCACCCCAGATGTGGGAGCAGTATTCGAGGTTTGTCCTTATTTGTGAAGTATATAAGGTATAGAGATTAGCTGGTGAAAAGTATTTGCGAGCCCGGAAGAGGAAGCCTAATTTCTTAGCAGCCGATTCTGCAATTGAAATTGGTGCCAATTGAGACTTAGAATGCTGCTAAAATGTAACAACAGCGAAAATAAGTACGGTTGAAATGATCAGTTATCTATTTAAAGCCCACTTTAAATGTCATATTAATATTTCACCAGGCCTCGTAGACGTTTGTCTGCCCTATAAGTGATATATAGAAAATCATTAAGCATCATAGCATTCCTCATTACCTAAAGGCACGGGCGGATCTGCTCTTCCATAAAGGACCTTATTCCTGAAATTATCATAAATTTTTCACGGACCATGCCATAAATAACACTGAGCCGCATATAATGGTACAGTGGTTGATATATTGACCACCTTGTAATGGCCTAGAGAAGCCGAGGTATTGTCAGGCTGCTTATTTAATATTTGTGGATCTGTACATTTTGCTACTAGGAAGGACGTTGTAAAAATAAATCACTTTACGATGGCCTAGTTTCTACAATTGGGATGTGCCACCGCTGAGCTAAAATAACACAATTGGGGTAGCTATCCCATGCTGGCAAAAACACAAAATGAGACTTGATAATGAGAACACTTTTTCTGACATAAAAGATCTTTAGAATTATTAGGTTACGCTTTCACCTCATTTCGACACTACATGGATAAGATCTTCTTTTAAGGATATCACTCCATTTTAAAGTGCAATTGAATGCAATGGCGCAGTCTGCTTCGCGAACAAAAAGATTTAGCATAATAAGAAGTTTAAAAGGATATTTCTTTTAAAGCATACATCGTATTGAATGCATATTTAACTGCCTTGCATGTCTGAGCTATTAGCACATCATAATAACTTACGCTATTATATTAGAGTCTTCTAATTCATAAATCAATCAGAAACATAGGCCAGGGATTAATTTTTTTAGACACCAGTACAAACTTATTTAACTTTTTAGTGAATTTTCTTACAAAAAAAAATCACCAATGAAGAGATCCCGCCTTTGGAATGTAAAAAAAAATTCAAATGAGCGCTAATTAGGCCCCCTAGAACAGATGTTATATATATATATATATATATATATATATATATATATATATATATATATATATATATATATATATATATATATATATATATATAAACATATAGAAATTGAAACTGACCCCAAACATCTGTTGTAGGGGGCCTAAATAGCGCTCATTTAAAGAAATTTTTTTACATTTAAGTCGGGATCTACTCATTGGTGATTTTTGGTGGAAGAGATCACTAAAAAGCTAAATAAGTTTTTACTGGTGCCTAAAGAATTTAATCCCTGTCCTATATTTCTGATCTCATTGATTTATGAATTAGAAGGCTGTAATATAACAACGTAAGTTATATAAATATATATATATATATATATATATATATATATATATATATATATATATATATATATATATATATATATATATATATATACATATATATATCTAATCAAGACAAATTGTCCTCTCTAAATAGAATAACGCACTTAAAGATTAGAAATTACAATAAACTATAGCAACTAACGCATTTTTTCCGGCAAGTACAATTGAGTGATGGTGTAACATACAGCTCTCAACCGTAAAAGTACAATGTTAATAAATTAATATAAAATGAATAAATAAATAACCTGAAGAAGCCGCGCACGAAGCGGCGAAACGTCGTTAAATCAAAAACACAAATGTTGTTTTAATTTTTGTCCACAAAATGAAGAAGTTTCCACGAATTTAAATAATTATTTATATAATTATATATATATATATATATATATATATATATATATATATATATATATATATATATATATATATATATATATATATATATATTTATGTGTCACACCGATAACTCAAAAAATAATGGGCCGATATTGATCGAATTTGTTGAGTACCTTCCTTTTGCAAGTGGATTGGTTAAGTTCGGCCCAGGTTTTCCCGGAAAATTTTCAGCCTTTAAAAAAATATATATATATCTCCGGAAATAACACAGTAAGGGCAACAAAATTTGGTGCGCGTATTTCTACCATAAAGAGTGAACCATGTACCAAAACGTAGGTCTGTAAGTTTCAATACAAAAAAGTTATGGACAGTTAAAGAAAACAAATAGGCAGTTTTATTCAAAGCGTCAAAGTCGCGATTTGAAACGTCAAAATTCGCAACATGTAGGCAAAGAACCTGAAACAAATCCGGATCATGAAAAGACAATGTGGCAAGAAGAGTGTTCTGCAAACCCTTAGGTTTCAGCTTCAACCGTTATTGTCCTTTAATTTACTAAAATATTTACAGAAAATTTATTTCACATACAGTAAGCGACGTCGTGTCATTTAACGTTGTTTCATTATAGCGTCGCAGTTTGTTGTAGGCAAATGTATCGTTTAACTTTGAAACTGATTCGGTATAACGTTGTTATTATAAAAAAAAGGTCTAAAACAGTAGGTAAAAAAGGAGGACAAAAGATAACGTGTAGGCATGTACATAATACATACGTAAATAAATACTGTTTTTAATAATTTTTCAATCGAAAGTGTGCACATACTCGTATTATGTATTATATTATATTCATATCCAATGATTCGTTTTACGTCGTTTCACTTGACGTCGCGATTGGTAGTTCCCTAACTAGGGACTTGCTGTAGATCGTGTCTTTGATGGTTTGGCGGTAGTAGATCCCTAACTAGGACGTTAATCGGGGACTTGCTGTAGATCGTGTCTTTGATGCTTTGGTGGTAGTTTTGGTTAAGTGTATGGTTTAACAGTCTATGATTTTTAACTAATTTTCGTAGAAAACATTCGTTAATGAGGAGACCGCGACTTTTGAATTTTAAAAGGATTTCTTCAAATGAGCGCAAACCAGGCCCCCTAGAATCCTTATCCGGGTTTAGTTTCAGTTTTTATCTGTTTACATATATACTGGGTGATGCATTTCTACGGCAAAGCTCAATATAATTGTTATTATGCAAGATACGAGAAAAAATGGTGTACATTAATTATAGGGTGTCTTGAGCTGCATCTTATAAAATTATTTTGACAATCACAGGCTGGCCCATAAGTCGTTGGTGATCCCTACAGTACATTTTTTTAACATTCCATAATGCATTTTTGCATTTTTCATCGAAATATGATGAATCTTTGTAAAAAAATCGAGACGCAGTAAGTGCGTTTTGGTAGAGAATTTTCATTCAATGCTTCAAAACTCAATAACTCAATTTGCTATTAGCCTAAGGTTCGTCGGCTAGGAGACCAGTTTTCTTGGAAAAATTTTAAGTTTATTTTCGGGAAATTTTTGTACATTCTCGAGCAATAAGTTATTTGGATAAAATATGGTAAATTGTTTCTAATATATAGGCTATACGGGTCACCAAATTGATGCCTGCTTGCATTAAAGAGACATATTTGCTATTAAAACATTTTTATGAGAATTCACTTCCATAACTGATTTGGTGCGTCCAGACTTTTCTAATTTGTGGTAGCGATACTTTAATTGAGAAGCAGCGACTCGTATAATTTACCTTTTTTTGACCCTTGTAGTAATATCTACAGTTTATAAGCCAAATCAAACTAAGAAACTAAGCAACCAGCTAAACTTTAGTGATTGCCTTCCGAAGTAAGTCAGTTCTGATTTAAAAAACTACCAAGTAACGATTAAACCAATTTTTACTGAATTACCGTAGAAAAAATTCACTAATCGGGATATATATATATATATATATATATATATATATATATATATATATATATATATATATATATATATATATATATATATATATATATATATACATATATATATATATATATATATATATATATATATATATATATATATATATATAATGACTAAGCAAAATTAAAAGGCTTTCACTACCAGACAACTGTTTTATTCTGAACCCTACGCGTTTCGGCCCATTATTGAGCCATCCTCAGGGGGTTAGTCCTACAATGTAAAAAATGGTTGTCAGAAACTATGTTTCTAGTAGGTCTACTAGGCGAGTGACTAACACTGCAACTACAGAAAGGCAAGGTCCAGCAAACTAAGTGTCAAAATTAAGAATAGCTCTAACGGCCATGCAAGATTTAAACTGATGTTAGTGTCAGGAGTTATAAAAACATTTCTATAAAATGTACAATTTAGAAACTTAAAAAACGGCATTGGAGTCCTACAATATGAAAAACACTCTAATGGAGTGAAAAGCAACAAGTTATCATATGCAGAAACCTGACTGGTTGGACTTTCAATAGTGTAATGACATGTAATCGATTCCAGCCATGGAGCAAAAAATCGGATGTTTCTTTGGTTCTTTCTCTGCATCATTGACATATGTCACTTTTAGGTGGCATGTCACTTGTCCTTTTCAATTTTCATTTTACAGTTAGGTCTCTGAAGACTCATGCTAGAGGCTCCATTTTGTTCGTCTGATAAAATTAAAACTAGGAAATAAGCGTTATTTGCATTCATCCTCTGATTTCTTCGAGTCTTGTGATATTCCTGCCTTCTTGTTTTAAGCATCTTCTGTTTGGAATCCTGAAGACAATGGATGAAAAACCAAACTGTGGCAACTTTTCATATAGCAATTTTCTGTAACAGAGACAGAAAATAGTAAGTATTAACCACAAGTTGCATTCATATCCCTCTTTTCTCTCGGAATTTCACATGTTCAGATGTTCTCGCGGAGTTCTGCTCGGATGTATGGCCTGCTTTGCTTTTTATGTTTGTGCTTGTCTGTAGATTTTTATGCAGTTGATTAATCTGACTTTTAACTTGTTGCTTTTGACTCCATCAGAGTGTTGTTCATATTGTGGGACTCCAGTCTATTTTTTTTAAGTTTTTAAATTGTATATTTTATAGAAATGTTTTATAACTTCTGACACTAACGTCAGTTTAAATCTTGTATGGCCGTTAGAGCTATTCTGAATTTTGACACTAATAACTCAAAAAATAATGGGCCGATTTTGCTGAAGTTTGGCAAGTACCTTTCTTTTGTAAGTGGCTTGGATAAGTTCGTTAGTTAGGAAAATCGGATTAGGTTTTCCGGCAACATTTTGGGATTTCTTTCTTTTTTATCTCCAAAATTAAAACCTATGGTAACCAAATGTCGTGCCTAGGTTAACGATATAAAAATTAAAGTATATATGAAAATTTAGATTTTTATGTTACAAGAAAAGAAAGTTCTAAAAACATATTTGGTGCCAGATTAATTCTACGAAAATTCATTACAATAACGCACTTGCTGCGTCCAGACTTTTGTTATTAGGAGGTATATTTTTAGGGTGGTTCTAACTAATATGGGTTACAACAGAAGATTTAATAATGTCTATAAAAACTCTGGACGCAGCAAGTGCGTTATGGTAGTGAATTTTCATAAAAATGTTTTTATTGCAAATATGTGTGTTTTATTTTTAAGAAAGCAGGCATCAATTTTGGTTACCAGTATAACCTATATAGTAAAAACAATGTGCCATGTTTCATAAAACTAACTTTATTGTGTGAAAATGTACAAAAATTTCCAAAAGTAAACTTAAAGTGTTCCCGGAAAAACTCGTTTCTTGGTCAACCTTATAGGTTAATAGCAAATTGGGCTATTCAAATATGAATCATTTGATCAAAATTCGCTACCATAACGCACTTGCTGCATCCAGAATTTCTTTTTTTACAAACATGCATTATATTTCGATGGAAAATGCAAAAATGCAATAACATAAGGCGTGTTTGATTAAAAAAAAAAAGAAAATTTGTATCACCAACGACTTATGGGCCATCTTGTGATTGTAGAAATAATTTTTTAAGATGTAGCTCAAGACACCCTATAATTAATATATATAATTTTTTTCATATCTTGTATAATAACGGATATATTGAGCTTTATTGATTTTTTACGAAAATTCGACAAAAATTATATACCATTAAACGATAAACTCTATAGATAAGACTACTGCCAAGCATCAGAGAAAGGGTCTATTTGAAATGAATTTTCTGGAAACATTTTAGTAAAATAAAGGACAATGATGGTTGAAACTAAGACTTCAGGGTTTGTAAAACATCCTTCTTGAGACATTTGATTTCCATAGCCCGTATTAGGTTCAAGTTATTTGCCTAAATGTTGCCGATTTGGACGTTTTAAATCGCAATTATGACGTTTTGAGGAAAACCCCAATTTATTTTTCTTTAAATATCTATAACTTTTTTGTCTTTTAACCTACAGAGCTAAATTTTGGCACATACCTTACCTAAAAGGACATAAACCTGCGTACCAAATTTGGTTGCCCTTACTTTGTTAATTCCGGAGATATACATTTTTTTGAAATAAAACACAAAATTTTCCGGGAAAACCTGGGCAGATTTTCCTGGCTAATGAACTTGCCCAAGCCATTTGCAAAAGGAATTTATTCACCAAATTTAATCAGAATCGCCCGATTATTTTTTGAGTTATCGGTGTGATATATATAGATATATATATATATATATATATATATATATATATATATATATATATATATATATATATATATATATATATATGCTGCTTGGCTCTCTATATATATATATCTATATATATATATATATATATATATATATATATATATATATATATATATATATATATATATATATATATATATATATATATATATATAAACATATAAAAATTGAAACCGACCCCGGATATGTGTTCTGGGGGGCCTAATTAGCGCTCATTTGAAGAAATTTTTTCAAAATTCAAAAGTCGGGATCTCCTCATTAGTGAATTTTTTAAAGAAAATTCACTAAAACATGGTTCGAGTGCAATTAAGCAGATGTAAAAAGTGGATATTATTCTGGTCAATTTACTCTGGGTTTTCCGAGAGCAGTGTGTACGTACTTACACAAACAAAACCCGTTACCGAAACTTAGCACGTACATTTCTACTAGTGTTATCGGCCACAACTTGTCATATTGCAAAACACATTTATCTGAATCAGACCAGTAACGTTCTAACTCCATTATGTGATTCTGTCATACCGAACTGCATATTGACGCTGTAATTCCATTAAACGCGTTATTAGTATTCTTCGACAGTGTACGTTATGTAAAATAGAATTGTCAGGTTTTTTACCGCCGCCAACGCCATTAATATTGCCTTAGTTAAACAACGCTGTCCAATCCACTAGAGTTTAAACCTGTGTCACGACTAAAAAGGCACATACGTAGTTTGTAACCGACAATATTGAAAATTGCTACAGGGAATTAAAAACCACTCGGATTAACAAACAGTATGTATACAAAGGTTGCATGCTCAAGCCATATACTGTCTGTCCAGCGAAAGAGTGAAAACATTTTTTTCTCAAATCGTTGAGGCCTATATGTGAAAATGTTACTTACTGGGACACAGTATAAGTGTGTGCAAAATTACGGTTACATGTGACGTCATCTCCAGTTCGTAAACAAAATAAAGTTTGGAATGTTTTTCATAGAATTTACATAAACTTAGATAAAGAAACAAGTTGATTTACACTTTTTTCTCTAGTCGGCCTGTATACAGGACACTGCCGCTTGCGTCACCACATGCACCGTATTGGAGTCGGTCAGGGAACCGAGTGCCGGCTGTGTATGGAGAGTGACGAGTCGGCAGACCACGTACTGTGTTCCTGTCCGGCAGCGGACAGGACTAGATACCTGCTTTTTGGCAAGGCAAAGCTTTCTCCGGAAGATCTGGATCAACTTTCGCCCACAAGGATTATCGACCTCTGCAGGAGGCTGGCTTTGTTGGGTGAAATATGGACCATTAGGCGTGGGCCACAATAGACCTTATGGTCGCGGTGGAGGGACCGGTATGGCCCACTCACATTCAAACCTTCAAACCTACATTATTTTGCGTTTTGCTGTGCATGATGATATTCCCAGCACCGGTTCTGGTAAGATAAAGTCCTATTTGGCACCACCTCTGGCAAGCGCGTCGGCCGCTACAATGCCACTAAGGTTCCAATGACCCGGTATCCAGACCAGCAACGCTTGATTGCAGCTCTATACGGTTTTTGAATTGCAAAGTTCTACATATATTACACGGTGTCTCTAAAAGGTCTGTACAAAATGCTATGACAGATTCCTTAGGCTAAAATATGAGGATCTAGCCCAATTTATTTTAGTCCAAAAGTTGATAGTTTTCGAAATACAGGCTGTCGAAATTATTATTTGTTGAAATTCCTTTTTAAATAGCTATCTCAGTAATAACAGGATTTGCATGGAATTTGATGCGTAGGGGTTTTTCAGGATGAGCAGTCCATGTTTGTTCATAGTTTTGATGTAGCTTGCAGAGGGCGCCACCAGCAGCTCCTTATCTACATTTAAAGCTCAATACCTTTTTTCTGCCACGGTATATCAAATTTTCATTACCTGATATGTTATCTTCCAAAAAGGTATACATTGTAGATTTTGATTTGAGGAGCCGTTTCTGTGATAATCGAATTTAAGTGTTTCATTGCGTTCTAAAATTCATCATAGGAACGACAACACACTTTATCCAGACTTAGGACTGGTCCAAGAAGTTTGAAGCATGTTTAAGGGCCAATCGACCAACAAACTTAAAATTTACATTGGGGCATATTTAAGGACCAATCGACCAACAACACTATAACTTTGCTGGCAAAGAACAAGAGAAGTAGAATACAAAGTTAATAACAAACCAAAACAGTAAACTTTTATTAAATTATTAATTATTGTATGAGACTCTAAGTAAATGTTAAAAGTGACCCCCCGTCTTCGCTTACATAAAGATAAATTCTATGGAGAAAATTGAACTGCATCCTATCCATCATCTCTGCATCTAACCGCTATATATTCACTGAATTTTGCACTCGCACCCACAATTCTTCTTTGGTGTTTACTGGCCTAGAATATACCTATTGCTGAATTGTTCCCCATAAAAAGTAATCCATGGGCGTTAAATCCGGTGAGCGAGGTGACCAATTTACAGGAGCATTATTTCCTCTGCCGATCCATCGATTCCAAAATCTGTTATTTAATGATTTCTGACGTTCAGCGTGAAATGTGGTGATGCACGGTCGTGCATGAACCACATATCTTGCCTATTGGAAATTCATCAAATAAATTAGGCAAATTAACTAAACGCTCTTGGTAGTTTAAACCCTTTAAACAAGGTGGTAAGATGACAGGACCTATGACAAATCTGTTAATAACTCCTACCCACACGTTAATTTTGAATTTATGTTGATAATGCAAAATCTTTATGACATGCGGGTGTTCGTCAGCAAGTTCCATGCAAATCCTGCTATTACTAAGATAACAATTTGAAAAGGAGTTTCAACAAATAATAATTTGGAAAACTATCAGCTTTTGGCCCAATGTAAATTGGGCTAGGTCCTCATATTCTAGCCTAAGGAGTCTGTCATAGCACTCTGTACAGACCTTTCAGAAACACTCTGTATATATATACATATATATATATATATATATATATATATATATATATATATATATATATATATATATATATATATATATATATATATATATATATATTTATATATATATATATATATATATATATATATATATATATATATATATATATATATATATATATATATATATATATATATATATATATATACATATATTTGGCTACAACCCAAATTTAATTGATAATATTATAAGGAAAAAGAAACATACTTTAGCTTTACAACTAGTATTCCTGTCCACTAGAATGATAGGGAATAAATTCACATGTGATAAAAGAGGAAATAGGGTTCGAGATTAATTTTCGACAATATCCGGTTTGCGCTCTAATAGAAGAGTTGTTGTTTGGTAGGACGTTAGTAGCGAGCATCATATTCCCTTCCAGAATGAATTTCAATATTTAAACCATCTTTGTGTGTAAACAATACCCATTTATTCCTAGAAGTAACAGAAGAGATAGTTTAAATGATCCAAAGTAAGAAAATCACCCATATAATGGTAAATCAGGTCAACACTTACATATAGAATCAGCATTGGAAACAAGGTATCGAAAATCCATTTAATTTGTTTAAATCAAACCAGAAGGGGAGACTTTTTAAATATAAAGATATACAAACTGTCACCCGTTTTGTCTAGCTATAAATTTATTCGTGGTAAAATCAAAAAATTAAATTATAAGCAGAAATCCAAATATAAATTCCAACGATAGTTGAAAAGCGGAATCATAGAGGGCGCGAAGTGTCTCAAATGAGAAATCTAAAAACAATATTTATCAATTTTTGTAAACGTTCAGACGATAACAACCCTGTCACATAATTAATAGTAAAATTTGTTCTTAAGTTTATTATTAGAGGATCCGCTTTAAGACAAACATTCTAAAATTTTCATAAAATATTTTGTTACCAATTAAAACATGACGTATTTCTTTGGGCATATTCATAATTAAGATTTAATTGCATATAGCAGTCTATTCTCTCCAAATTAGAACCGAATACTGAGATAAAGACAGTGCAGAGCAGAGCAAAGCCAGGGCAAATTAAAAAGGCAAGTATTTATATAAGTATCCATTGCTATTTTAACTATCAAATGATTGGTAACAATGGTAAAGAATAGGCCACCAATATTACACAGAAATACATAGGGATTTAATTAATTAAAAATCCACAGTCAAAACATTTATTAATAAACACCTCAAATCACAAAAATAAAGATAGGATTTACATAATTATTGCATAGACATTGGGTGTAAGCTGTATATATTGTAATCCAATTTAAAATACGATATATATATATATATATATATATATATATATATATATATATATATATATATATATATATATATATATATATATATATATATATATATAGGGTGGTCTTTTACAATATAAAATCAATATATAAAACTAATAAAATACATTATAAAAATAATAAACATTAAATACCATAATAACTACACAAATTGTCACCTAAACGAGGGGATGTGTAAAACGCAGCTGTATAAACCTGTCATGAGTATTACAATATATATATATATATATATATATATATATATATATATATATATATATATATATATATATATATATATATATATATATATATATGGCACAAAATCTTTTATTATAACTTTTTTTTCTTGTAACATAGAAATCTAAATTTTGGTGTATAGTTTACTTTTTATATCGTAAGCCTACCTACCAAATGTGGTTATCATAACTTTTTTATTTTTTGAGCGAAAAAATTTGTTCGAATAAAAACTCAAAATTTTCCCGGAAAACCTCGTCCCATTTTCCTGACTAACGAACTTATCCAAGCCATTTACAAAAGGAATGTACGTGGATAATTTTATCAAAATGGGCCCATTATTTTTTGAGTTATCGGTGTGATACATACATACATACCTACATATATATATATATATATATATATATATATATATATATATATATATATATATATATATATATATATATATATAACATATAAAAATTGAAACTGACCCCGGATATGGGTTCTAGGTGTCTTAGTTCGCGCTTATTTGCAAAACATTTTTCCAAATTCAAAAGTCGGGATCTCCCCATTACTGAATTTTTTCTACGAAAATTCACTAAAAACATTATTGTTCCTAATAACAAATATAGTCATGGACTAATAAAAATTTTTGTTTTATGTATATGACAATTATTATCATTGAGAAAAATACTGGCACGACACCTGGAAATGGGTTGTGAAAAACATAAGCTGAGTTATTTATATAAAATGTTGACATTTACAAAAAGAAAATCCTGGTTTTGAAATACAAAGTACATTTCTGGCAAAAGGGGGAATAACCTACTTATTTGATGGTTTTCTATGTCACGCAGATAGTCGACCAACAGGAAACGGACACATTTACTGTTTGATGTGAAGCATATTTTCATGTATTCTGTGACCCTTTCATTCTTACCGAGCCGGAGTATCAGTCAGGTTTCTCATTGTCCTCAAACGTTCTAAATAAAATCAGTTTTATTATCCTTCCCAGAATTGCGCATTCCTTCGCGGCATATGATGCTGGAATGTTAATTGATTGAAACTCAATTTATTGTTCCCTTTTAAAATCAACAGCATTCCTTTACTGGATGTTACAAAATAATTACTTACAATAGCAAACGTTCTGTATTCTCGATTGTAAAACTTTCATTCAAGTTGTGTACTAAACTTGCCGGAATAATTCCTTCGAAGTGCCAAGTTTGGATACGTTGAAATTGATTTTCTCGCGATGTTTTATTTGTGTCTATGTTTTTGTAGTTTTATTTTATGAACTGCAGATTATCGAGAAAAGTAATGAAATGCTTACACTAAAGTTGTGCCAGACTACTGTTATTGTTGAACGTGTGAAGAAAAGAAGTGCCTCCCTGAATGCGCGCTTCCTTTATGGAAAACTTGTACATCATCGTCTCCAAATTTGCTTAGCATGTGCAAAATCAATTTTGAATCTGTAGCATATTTTGTAATCATTATGTTAGTCTTACGTAACATATCTCTATTCTTTTTTGCTTTCTTCGCCCTCTTTGCACCAACTCGTATTATACCGCGAGTATTTTGTAACGATCTGAAACTATGTCTATTTCTGAAAATATTATGAAACCATTTATTAAATATATACACAAGCCCTCGATAATGCTCTATTCAACTAAAGTAATTTTGTTTTTGTATCGCTTCCAGTTAGATCAAAACTGACAACATAGTTTGTTATTTTAAATAGAACACCCTGTAGATTTCCAAATTTTTAGATTATACCAATTAAAATTAATACCCTGTAACATTGTGAGATGTGAGACAGGGTCGCCATCTCGGTGCGGAACCAGGTAGTATGTTGTCAAGACAGCTCCAAACAACACAAAATTTTATAAAATAGAGACTGTGGACAACTAACTAACAGTTTTGTAAATTGTCAGCCCTCGCCCTCTCTTTCCTAATATAAGGACAATGTGTGTAAGGATAGATTTTTATTTATTTCGACAACACACCACGAGGGCTTACAGCCTAAATACTATCGTACCGTGGGTGTCGACAAGGAGGAAAGAGGCAACTTGTTAATTCTGGACTTAAAGGTTTAGAGGTTCGGAGGAGAAGGAAAAACAAGTGCCGGCAAGGAATTTCACAACTTGCAAGTCCTCGGGACAAAAGAGCGGGCATAACAAGATGTTCTGTATCTGGTGACCTGGACAGTAAAAGGGTGCATTCTCTCTGTTCTCCTGGTAGATCTGTTGGGGGCAGCAGGTGGAGGAACTATAGAAGAAAGCTCCTCTGAGCAGTGCCCGTGCAGATATCTATATTCCTTGAGCTGCTGCTCTGATTATTTGACGTAGCTGCTCTTGATTTCTTGCTGGTTTTCATTAACTTTACCTCTTAAGCATTCCCAATAAAAAAGGTTAGTGTATTCAGGTCGGGTGAGCAAGTGGACCACAAGATATATCTTAGACGGCCAATCCACCTGCCCGGGTATGTCTGATTCGAGTATTGCCTTACTTCTAAGGCATACCCAAGCAACAAATTAAGGCATGTTAACCAGCACTCGAGTCCAAATAACCTAACTAAGTTGTAATTTAGTAACAAATAACCAAAATGTTGCCTTTATTGTCATAATGACTACAAATTTGGAAATGCGGCTCCGAACTAGCTTATTTTTGACTATTAAAATTACTCCAAAGTCAGTAACTTACAAGTAACTAAATTGGGAAAAAATTGGTTCAATTTTACTCATAAAATATACTTGAATATACTTTTGTGTTTCAATTCCAGAGTTGGTAATTTTTAGGTCGAAGTGTTCCCTAAATTGGACTGAAAATCGACTACCAAGCCCAGATACCTAAAATACCTATTTTAAGGTAATTTATTACCTAATATTAACCTGCAATATGTCTCTGTGGTATAGTAAATTGGAGGTCTTCTTATGAAGTCCAGCTTACATATATATTACCAATTTCAATGCAATACAGCACAGGAAATATTTTGGGCACTGAGCTAACCTAAAATGGCTTTCTGATCGGCTATAAAGTCATAATTACTGCAGAAATGGTCTTCCAAGTCAAATTGCCCACCTTCAAGTTGAAAATACCCATAAAATCTGACTTGAAATAAAAATTGTCCTCAAAGTTCAAAGTGTACAGCAGTGAAATACATTTGTGAATCTTAAAGGTGTGTCAGTTGATAAACTTCATCAATAAAGTTTATTCTTGTTGTGAATGTGCGTGCACCAGTAACAAATATAGTGTTACAATGCCCCCTTTGAAACCAATAAAAGTTTACAGACATACTACAAATTATTATAGAGTAGTAAAGAATGCTTGTATTCAGTTCGCTTCATATTGATAATTATTATTTCGATAAATTTGTGTAAATCCTAAAAAAGTATAACAACTCGATCGGCTACTACTACTAGGTATATGAAAGTAAAACTGAATTTCAATTATAGGCTGGTATCAAATCAGCACGTTTCCCTCTTCAATATAATACATCCCTTTTCATGCCAAATGGAGTGAAGCATTGGCAACACAGTCAGCTGTCATGTTTATGTTTATTTACTTATTTTATTTTGTTTTTATTTTCTATTAATGTCTATATATTATGGAATCAAAGACCAAAAGCGCTGTATAATCATTCATATATGTTTCTCGGCTGTGCACGGATATAAGTAATATATATTTTTATAGACGAAAATGTTTCATTTCTAATAAATTCAAACAAAATTCGTTTACCATATAGTTGAAATTCCCATAATATGACAAAATGCCTTCAAAGTTTGGTTAGTTTGCCCTGTCATTAGAGATTGTGACTTATAGGTAAAAAAATATGGCAAAATTAACTTTCAGGTCAATAATGTTGGAAAGGCAGCCATATTAATTTAATTTTGCGGAATCCATCTTGATTGTATTGGAAAATGAAAAATAATTTTTTTTGAATAAAGTGTAAACAAATTTTAGTTCAAAAAAAAACATTAAATAATGCTTGTATACCATGACGACAGGATAGTTTTGTGTTGTTTACATCACCAATCCTCCAAAATCAGAATTTCAAGAATTTTGAATAATTTTTTATTTTCAGTAATTTTATCTTTTACACGGGCGCTCGAATTTTATCGCAATATCATCATCATGTTAACAGAAAAAACATAACCGCAGTGGTTTTTTTCTTTATACAGTGCGAATCTCCTTTATCATTGTTCCAATTATTTAAAGTAAGTTCTTTGATCATTCAAGATTTCATTTTTTAACAAAGATGGACAATATATCTACTACTCTACTGTTTCTTTATACATACATAACCACAGATCCTACAGAACCGAATAATGTCACATGCGTAGTTCGTTGTTAAGAACGTCACGGCACTCGGCGCCTAGATGTCAGATTCAAGTAAAGCGTAGCACATATTTACCAATATATTACGTCCATTGGCCCAATGTAGAATGAAAATGTCCTAAATATAACTAAAACACCTTGGTCGAAACACCTTGCTGGACCTATTATCGACTTCCATATTACTTTGACTTTATTCCCCACATTGGTAATATACACTTAAATTTTACTTGAAAATGACCTGTGGTGATTTGGTCGCCGACCTATTGGTAGGGCGATTTTACGTCAATTTGACTTTAAATGTTGCTTGGGTAGTGAGCTGGGCATCCATTATTTTGAAGCCACATTGTCCTCTGAAGTTATAATGGGGTGTCTTCCAGCAGTTCTGGCAAATTATTCTGTAAAAACGCCAAATGTCTTTGGCCATTTAACGTAGGAAGCCGTTCCACTGGTGTCAAAAGTGTTCCGTTAAAAATACCGGCCCAGAGGTTTACTTTAATTGATGCTGGTACCGATCCTCTCTAAACTCATGTGGATTTTCAATTTTCCAACTATGAAAGTTGTAAAGGCACATGTATCCATCATTTTTACATGCTGATTCGTCATTCCATAAAAGTTTGTCGACGAAATTAGCGTCTTGTCTGATTTTTCTTAATATATTTTCGCAAAATCTCCTGCGCCTAGCGTAGTCGCGCGGTTCCAAAACTTGGACGCTCTGAATATGGTAAGGATGGTACCCATACCTTTTTAAAATTCTATGAGTAGTAGACCTTTGGACACCAGTTCGTCTCTGTAGTTTCCGCGTCGAGGTACCAGGTTCTTCGATAACAGCATCCAGGACAGCATCCTCGTCTGCAGTTCGCGGTAGGCCAGTTCGATTAAGACGATCGATGCCAGACATTCTACCAGCGCTGTAGGCATTATGGGGTCTTATGAACACGCCGCAATATGGATGTTGTCGGTCTGGGTAGCGCTGCGCATATATATATATATATATATATATATATATATATATATATATATATATATATATATATATATATATATATATATATATATATATATATATATATTTGCCGCTCGTCTAGCGTTGTAAGCCTCTGAACGGCACGTATTGAGTCTCATCATAAACAAGATGGAGGTGTCCATACTCTTGATGGGTGTAGTTTACTTGATTTTCCATTGTATCAAAAATCCAGAGTAAAACAAAGTCCGTTAGAGAATTAATTTACTGAGAAGTGAACACGTGTGTAGCAAAGACAAATTAGTAATCCTACTGACACTGGCAGAAATAATTTTCATAAATGTCAAAATCTGTTGGTTTTTGTTCATTAGCTACCTGATTTCACTTCGAAATTTAGTTTCAATCGTCGAGAGTGAATTACTCTTAGAGATATTGGTAATGGTTTATGCCATTCTAGAATCTCCATAAAACAGGGAAGTGGTTCAAATTATGAGCCAGTAAATTTTACTTTTTTTTTTTCAGTGTGGAGGTTTATTCCAAATTTAAAAAAAAATGGGGAGGAAGAGGCCGATTAATTTTTTTCCTTAGATTTTCGAAATAATAGGTTAGGTTAGGTTAGGTTAGGTTTGTATGTGAGTGGGCCATATCGGCCCTCCACCGCGACCTTAAGGTCTATTTTGGCTCACGCCTAAAGTCTATATTTCGCCCAACAAATCCAGCCTCCTGCAGAGGTCGATAATCTTTGTGGGCGAAAGTTGATCCAGGTCTTCTGGAGCAAGCTTTACCTTGCCAAAGAGCAGGTATCTAGTCCTGTCCGCTGCCGGACAGTAACACAGCACGTGCTCTGCTGTTTCTTCATTCTCCATGCACAGCCGGCACTCGGTCTCCTGACCTACCCCAATACGGTGCATGTGGTGCCGCAAGCGGCAGTGTCCTGTATACAGGCCGACTAGAGTTCTCAGTTGTTGTCTGTTCAACTCTAGAAGCTTTTTAGCCCTTGACTCAGACAGGCCATTTATGAAGGCCTTAGAGTGGGCTACTCCTGGAAGATTTTGCCAATATTGGATTGTTATTCTTTCTGTCCAGGTCTTTGAGGTGCGTTTTGCTGTGCAATATGTTATCCCCAGCACCGGTTCTGGTCCAACAAAGTCACTCTGGGCCCCACTCTTAGCAAGCGCGTCGGCCGCAACATTGCTGTCATGGTCCGAGTGACCCAGTATCCAGACCAGCGACACCTCAGTACAGCTGCCCAATTCGTTAAGGGCAGATTTACAACTCCATACCGTCTTTGAATTACACCGATAGGAACCAAGAGCCTTTATTGCAGCTTGGCTATCTGCATATATCTTTATCGATTTGTTTGTGCACAGGTCTTTTAAACTTTCCCTTGCACACATCTCGATGGCATACACTTCTCTCTGGTGTATGGTTGCGTACTTGCCGAGGCTAGCTGATAATCTAGCATCGGTGCTGCCCCCATATGCGCCGGCCCGTACTCCCAAATTGGTTTTGGAGCCGTCAGAGTACCAGCAGAGGTCCGCTCTCAACAGGGTCGATTGATTCCGGTCCCAGTCCTCCCTTTCCGGGAGGACGATCTTGAAAGACAGATCTCTGCTGATTTTTGTAGGCATCAAGTCTGAGACCATTTCCAGAATCCTGTGACAATCACTGTCATCAAGGAGACCGGACCTTCCCAGACTGACTTCCCTCAGCATGTTATCTGCCGTTTGTTTTAGTCTGTACGTTGTCCACCTCGCCACCCTCTCCAACCATATGTGAAGTAGGGGAATATTGAGGAGGACCTCCAGAGCGGCTGATGGTGCGGTGCTTATCGCTCCCGTTATCATCAGACAAGCTTGTCTCTGTAGATGAGCCAGTTTGGCCCTCGCGGTACCACGAAGTACCTTAGGCCACCAAACTATGGCTCCATATGTTATCATTGGCCTGATAACCACTACATAGAGCCAGTACATCTGTTGGGGGTTTGTTCCCCAGTTGTTACCACAGATTCTCCGGCAGCTCCACAGGGACAGTTTTGCCCTGCGGATAACGTTTTCTAACTGTATATCCCAGTTGAGCTTCTTATCTAGGATAACTCCCAGATATTTTGCTTGGTCCGAAAATGGAATGGTTTCTCCCATGAGAATAGGTGGTTTTAATTTGTCCAACCTTCTTCTTCTGGTAAATGGAACAATGATCGTTTTGCGAGGGTTCACAGACATCTGTTGCCTCCGGCACCAATCATTGATTACATTTAGTGCTTCCTGAAGAGTACTAGCCAGTTCCTCCTCAGATTTGCCTCTAACCATTATGACGAGATAATCAGCATACGCCTGGATCGAAATAATAACACAAAATATTTCAGACTGAAGCGATAACGCCATTATAGAGGATTAATATGCACAAAAATCAGATTCCGATAATGTTTTTCCCCATGTGGGGGACAATTTAATTTTTTTCATAAAATATATCTTGAAAACCGTAAACCTTTTGATAAGATCATTAATGGTTTTTCTGAAAGGGCTTGAGCCAGCCTATCTTCGTGTGACGTTTGATTTACGACTTTTGGGACATTATATATATATATATATATATATATATATATATATATATATATATATATATATATATATATATATATATATATATATATATATATATACTTTGCGCTGTGGCTATAAAAGGGAATTTGTTGTTTTTACTTTATTTTGATAACCCGTCTATGTCTGCTACTCTACCTTGTTGTCCAACAGGTCACTAGAATAAGCTGCACTTTGCACCATAGCAGCAGCGCCCGCTCTTGTTTGTTTATGTTTCCTATAAAGTGCATCCTGAAATGGAACCTCCACAGCTTGATGCAGTCTGAAACATGCTCTTCTCTATTCCATTAACATTTTCTAATTTGCTTCATTTATTTTGTTTGCGATCAAAACACCCCCAGTAAACGTTAACGGAGAATATACCGCTTGCTAATTAGCAAATGGCTTGATAACACTATGAACAAAAAATATATATGAAAATAAACTGATTTTACTTCCACATCGTCAGAACTTGTCGAAGTATAACATCGGTGACAAAAATTACAAATTTTTAAAGTATGTGTGTGTGTGTGAAGAGTGGTTTGGCCTCGAGCTTGTAGTCTCATTGGCCACAGACTTTTTTTTTTGGTACTTTGAATTTCCAATTTATGTGGGAAGATTGCACTTTCATGCAGAATTGCCATATCACATTTTAAAGTATCAAAACATAGAAAACATTATTTGGGAACGAATTTTTTTTATCTATCGGTCTCTATGTCTGTCTGTTTGTAGCCACGATAACTTAGAAGGAATCGGGATATTGTCCTTGAATTTGGTATACAGTTATCACTCGACAAACGAAGGGTTCGGGTTGTTTCTCGCTAAAGTCGCTTCAGGGGGTAGGAGATGGTTTGGTAATAATGTACATTTTTATTAAATTAAATGAGGGTGTAGAATATTGTTAACAAAAATTTCGTAAATTTTTTTGCTAAAATGGCGTAAAAAGTCTCAAAATATATAGAAAACTTGAATCTGGAACGAAAAAGTTTTGTCTGTCGGTCTGTGGGCATGTAAGTCTGTCTGTTAAAAGGCGCAATAACTTTAGAACAAATTGATCTATCATCTTTAAATTTGGTATACAGTTAGCACCCGACAAAGGAACGCTTCGAATTGTTTTTTGGTAAGATAGCTCTAGGAGGAGGGAATAAATAAGGAGTGAAAATTGACATTTTCTCAATAAAACTCGTCCTCCTGAACGTTTTCATTAAGAAAATTCACTAAGAGAGATAACGATGGTAAGACTTTCGAAACATTTTTTCAAATGAGTCCATATAGATATATATAGGAATGAAAAAAAAAAAACTAATAGAAACAAGATTCAAGGAACATATAACAGCATTAGATAAAATCCACATACCTAGCTACAAATCAAACGTAGCTACACACATTTAGAACAGAAAACACCGAAAACCAGATGTCAACCAATTTAAAACTAATAAAACATATTAAAGACCACAAGAAAATGGAAATCTGGGAACAACAAACAAACAATAAGAAACAATAAATCCCAGAACAAGTCCAAGTACAAACATTTAAACAAAACTTAATAAAAGCCATACAAAGAGACAAATTATCATGGCACAATAATCAAAACAGGAAACCGATACAACACTCGACAGACCAAAAACACAACCAATCAGCGAACTGTAAACCGACCAATAGAAACTCAACACGCAGACGCCACGTACAGTTTTAGACATAGACCACAGGGAAACGATAAGCATCAGTAGCGTAGTGATGATAAAACCAGGAAGGTTCGAAACTGCAGTCCACGTAAACAAATAAAAAAAGTTCGGGAGGCAGCAAGTGCGTTATGGTAGTGAATTTTTATTAAATGTTTCAAACTTGGATAAGTTGATTTTTGAAACACTTAGAAAATTGAATTTTGGTGTGTACTAAAACCTTTCCCAAGGCAACATATCCGCCAAATCTCATTATAAATAACTTTGCCATTTTCGGAGAACATTTTTTTTTTTTAAAAACCTCAAAATTTGAAAAACTCAATTTTCTATAAACCTAGTATATTGAATTTTGGTATGTAGTATGCTTTTTTCAAGGTAACACATTCACCAAATTTCATTAAAATAGCTTTGTAATTTTCTGAGAAAAAATTTTTTTTCTAAAGAAAAGTCAAAATTTTCTCAGAAAACCCTGTTCTATTTTGCTGACTAACGAACTCATCCAAGCCATTAATCAAAGAAAGGCACTTACCGAGTTTCATCAAAATCGGCTAATTATTTTTTGAGTTCTCGGTTGGATACCTATATATATATATATATATATATATATATATATATATATATATATATATATATATATATATATATATATATATATATATATATATATCTATATATATATATATATATATATATATATATATATATATATATATATATATATATATATATATATATATATAAACATATAAAAATTGAAACTGACCCTGGATATGGGTTCTAGAGGTCCTAGTTCGCCCTCATTTGAAAAACTTTTTGCAAAGTCTCACCATCGATTCCTCTCTATTAGTAAATTTTTTTAAATAAAAATTCACTAAAACCACAAAAAGTATAGCAAACAAATAAAGTGTATATTTAAAAGTGATTACAGTGTAGTGCAACATTCCAAAAGAAATACATACACACACACACACACATATATATATATATATATATATATATATATATATATATATATATATATATATATATATATATATATATATATATATGTTATCCGAGCGATAACTCAAAAAATACTCAACTACTGATTTGAACGAAACTTGGCACATATCTTCATTGTATTAAGACCGCGGACGAGTTCGCATATCAGCTATAACGGACATGTTTCCCCAAAAATATACAACAATATTTTTGAAAACACAATTTTTTTGTAAGTATGTTGTATTGTTGTAAACGTAAATACACAGTTGTCTTATGAGTAACGGACGGGAGGATTCCAGGGGACCAGCATTCACTAAACATCTTGCAACACGTTTCTGCGCTATAAATAGGTTTTCGTAACTCGAAGAGTGGTCTCAATAAATGAGTCTCTATGTCATTAGAGACTCAACGGATCCAAAATAAAATCTCAAGTTGTTATAGTCCAGAACCAGTTTTAAATGCCGAAGAAGGTCCCATAAGCAATTCACTCTATTGCTAACACAACTACAATGTTGACTCTAGCTGAGTGTATCGTCAAGCTGCAGACCAAGGAACTTAACGGACTGCCTCTTTTCAAGTTTTTAATTACACAAATACAGATTCATATCTAAAATTCTCACCTGAGGAGTACGGAATACAAAGAAGTTGGTTTTACTAATATTAATGAAGAGGTTAGAGTTGGTGACCCAACTGCTCAGCTCCGAAAAGCCAAAGCCTTAGAATTCTCAAGCGTTCTGCTAGAGATGAGAGCTGCTGTATCATCATCATACAGAGTGAGATTTATCAAAGACAGGTCCCATATCAAATTGTTCATATAAACAACAAAAAGAAACGGTCCCATCGCGGATCCCTGGGGGATACTAATACGGGTTTCAAGCGTTGAGACCACACAGAATCCGTGTGAGACAACTCGAAATACTGAAATGGCCCCGACAGAAAAGACTCAATCCAGACATCGGCTTGCCTCTCACTTCCAATGCACCTAATTTATCCAGTAATATTTTGTGACTCACACAGTCAAAAGCCTCACTCAAATCACAGAAACCTCCGACCGGATGCTTGTGATCGCTTCCAAAGCATCAAGAACTTTGCTCAAAGTTACTCTGGGATGCCGGCTCAATATGCAATACTTATGAAAAATTTTTTACACGACTAGGCATGCAATGTTCAAAAATTTTCGAGAAACAAGGACTAATACCTAAGACCTTTAATTGTCCAATTTATGAAGAGACCTTTCCTTCAGACATGGTATTGTTTTAGATAACTTTAGAATAGAAGGAAAGCAACCACACTCAAACGGACGATTCAAAGATACGCAATGGGTCGAACAGTAAAATCAGCAGTAATTTTTATGACACGCAAAGGAATTTATTCTGGTCTAGAGTAGCTTTTATATTTTATTTTATCCTTTATTATATTAAGCAGCTTAGTTTTATCAATATTTAAAAGTACCATAATGTTAAGTATATTCTCTTTGATACAATTTTTATAATGCGAGTTCTTCTGTATATTATCTCTTATTTTATTAGGTTTATTGATGAATAATTGATTAAAGATGACAGCAATCTGCTTGGGTCCCTAAATTAGACCTCCACTATGATGTATTGATATATTTTAGGTGTTTTCACTTATCTGTCTAAATTCTGAAACAACAGACCAGGCTATTTTAGTTTTATTATCGGCCTGATTAATTTTCGTTTGGTGGAAGAGTTTATTTTGTAAAATTTATTAATTTGTGATGCTAGACCTTATGTTTTTTACACCGGTACTCTAATTGGGGATGATTATTTCTTAAAGTATACATCATCAGAATAAATAAATAAATAAATATATATATATATATATATATATATATATATATATATATATATATATATATATATATATATATATATATATATATATATATATATATATATATCACACCGATAACTCAAAAAATAATAGGCCGATTTTGATAAAATTTGGTACATCCCTTCCTTGTGCAAATGGTTTGGATATGTTCGTTGGCTAGGAAAATCGGCCAAGGTTTTCCTGAAAAATTTTGTGTTTTCTTTCGAAAAAAATTGATATCTCCGGCACTAACAAAATGAGTGCAACAGAATTTGGTACCCTGGTTTTCGTCGTAAAGGGTATCCTATGTGCCAAAATTCAGATCGCTGTGTTAGAAGACACAAAAGTTATAGATACATTAATTTTTAATTAATAAACTCTGATTAAAGAAAGTTTAAATGTTAAAATTGATCATTGTGGTAGAAGTACGAACGTGAGTAAAAAATAGGATACGAAATGACTAACAATCTCATGGATATGTGTCTAAGTCGTTACTTTCCTTTATTTGGTGAAAATATGAGCACAAAATTCACTGTAAATAAAAATTGTTTAGTGTAACCAGTAAAGACGTTAGACAATTAACATAGGTACTACCAGATGTACCTGCTAATACATACATGTCGACCGTAGCCGAGTGGGCTAAGCCCTGTACATCGGATAGTCCACTCCTACATGACAAGTTCTAATCCTAATTAATGACCTCACTTTTTATCTTTTTTTTAAGTCTCATTTCATTTTACCGTTATCTGATAAGATTGTTGTTATTCTGATGAATTTTTTAGCGAGTTTTGTATTAAAAAAAAAACAATTTAATAAGGACGAGATGAAAGTTTTAAGACTTAAGTCAATTTTAATAGCATATCTGGGTTCTTGCCCTAACTTAGTGAAACCATTCGATATTTAGTACAGTCGTAGACTTTTCCCATGGCTTCACACGTGCTTATTTTAGTGAATTTTCTTTAAAAACATCCACTCATGAAGAGATCCCGACTTTTGAATTTAGAAAAAATTTCTTCAAATAACCGCGAACTAGGCCCCCTATAACCCATATCTAGGGTAAGTATCAAAATTGGCAAGATTTAGGCAAGGAACCTTAAAAAATACGGATTATGTAAAGATTGTTCTGCAAACCCTTCAGTTTCAGCTTCAACCATCGTTGCCCTTCATTTTAATAAAATATTTCCAAAAAAATCATTTCAAATAAACACTTTCTCTGATACTTTGGCAGTAGTTTTAGTTAAGTTTATGGTTTAACGGTCTATAATTTTTAGCTAATTTTCGTAGAAAAAATTCGATAATGAGGAGACCGCGACTTTTGAATTCTAAAAAAAATTTCTTCAAACGAGCGCTAAGTAGGCCCCGTAGAATCCATATCCGGATTTACTTTCTGTTTACATATATACAGGGCGACGCATTTATACGCTAAAGCTCAATATAACTGTTATTATGCAAGATGCAAGAAAAGATTGTATACGTTACTTATGTCTTGAGCTGCATCTTATAAAATTATTTTGACAATCACAGGCTGACCCATAAGTCGTTGGTGATACCTACTAATTGTGTTGAACATTTCTTCTTGCATTTTAAGGTTTGTCGACTAAGAAACGAGTTTTCTCGAAAAAATTTTAAGTTTGCTTTCGGAAAATTGTTCTACATTTTCAAACAATAAGTTACTTTGATAAAATATGGTACATTGTTTCTACTACATAGGATATACCGGTGACCAAATTGATGCATGCTTGCATTAAAGAGACATATTTGCTATTAAAAACATTTTTCTGAAACTTCACTTCCGTAACGCACTTGCTGCGTCCAGACTTTTTTTTAAATAGTTAGATTTATTTTGTGCAATATATTTAATTAGAGAGAGATGTTTGCAAGAAAGGGGATTTTATCAAACCAATTTGCTAGATTCAAACAAGCAGTTGTCTTGAATATGTTTTTCTTTTATTTCTAAAGCTTCCAAAAGTCTAGTTTGAGCTTATTATTATGCGGTTATTTACTGCGGACCTATATTGAGGATCGATAATATGTTGTGTCAATATGGATTTGTCAGCGTGGTTATTTCTGAGTGCAGAAATATATTCTGGTTGTAAAACCTCCAGTTGTTTGACCGATGTTGACTGCGTTGCAAATTCATAAATTAGCTTCTATACATTGTAGCCTATGATGTATTCAATTCCAATTAAAATTTAAAGAAAGTTTTTAATTTTTTTCGATCGTTATTTTCTTTGTTCAACTTAATAGACGATTCACGCAAAAAAAATAAAAGAGGCTGTTTCTATTGAAAATAAGGTTAGGGTTGATTTCATCTTAAAATTAACCCAGCGATCACCTCAGAAAGTTTGTCAAAGTACTTTTGAATCACCCTGTATTCATAATAACAGTGGGTTGAATCACAACTAGTGACATCTCTCTGCGTACATAATCGTAGGGTGAAAATTAAATTCTATACTAATAGCTACAGATGATGTGAGGAAATTTGTTCTTTTTCGCAGTTATTTATTTTCCCAAAATTAGGGTTGGACAACATCAAAGAATACTGGAATATTTACACAGATGAATAAATTACAAGAAAACAAGGTGGACCAAAGGCAAACAAATCGTCACAGTGGTAAATCAATAAGTCATCAGTCTGTCCGCAAAAGCCGAGCTATCTGTCCATGTCTTCAATATTTCAACACTAACGCAGCCTCCACACATGGCGAGCGAAAGCCCGCGAGACAGTAGAATAAACAAGCAGTCTGACGCAGCAAGTGTGTTAGGGCAGCGAATTCACTTTAAGACCTTAAATGTCATTAATTAAATTTTTCTTTGATTTCGAAACATCATTTCCAGGTTTTCCCGGAAAATTTTGTGTTTCTTTTCGAAAAAAATTGATATTTCCGGAACTAGCGCAAACTAGGCCCCTTAGAACCCATCTTTAGGGACAGTTTCAATTTTATATGTTTATATATATATATATATATATATATATATATATATATATATATATATATATATATATATATATATATATATATATATATATATATATATATATATATATATATATATATATATAAGCTAAAACTTACCCTGAGGGTGGGTTATAGGGGGGCTATTCGCGCTGATTTGAAAAAATTTTTCAAAATTCAAAATTCAAAAGTGGAGATCTCCTCATCAGTGATTACTTTAAAAAGAAAATTCACTAAAACAGATATGTTTTCAAATGTGTATGAAGGTGTTTAAACTTTCACGACTAAAGTACAACATACAAAAGTTGTTTGTGTACCCATTGAAAATCATTTAGCCGTGCTGGCAAAGAATTTTAAAAGTCGCTCTTGTGTACAGGTAAGTTATGGGCTACTAATCCTTGATTCTGTGGTAATATTATTTATTGCCAATAATTATTGTCAATATCAAATTGGCAATTTAACCTTAATTTTAGGTTTTAGACATGATACAATTACTAGAGAGATATTATGATAATGCATTTACCTATTTTTTTACGAATCTGTTGTTTTCATTAGATTTTATAAATGTATTTTACTGATTTTTGAATGCATACAGTTAGAAATAAGTTTTTATCATCAGAATATTACTGTGACATGATGATGAAATCAAGTTTATCACTGTTAACGCGCTCTACTAAGACATTATAGACGACGAAATGGAATGTAATTTAGGTAAATTGGCAGATTACTGAACGCAGGCTTTTTGGAATTATTTTGCAGGGACATGCTTAGAACCCCCTTGGATACACAAACCACAAAACAGATTTGTTACGAAAAACCCCCAAGAAAGTTAGGGGACCAAGAATGAAAAGGGTTGCTGGGCGGGGAGAAAATATGAGTGTTAAATGCTGGAAGAAACACTTAACCTGACTTTGAAAGCATCCGTTTTTCACATTTTCCAGCAATACCTCCTTCAAACCCTGTTTACCCCGCACAACACCCATATTCGCTCCAGGTCCCGCAACTTTCGGGGGGATTGCTCCCAAGAATTTTTTCTTGTGCTGTATGCTTTAAAGGTAGTTGCATGCATGCGCAAGGTGGAGGAAAACCTACCGTGTTTTTGCGTGATGGGGAAGAAACCCTCTTCGTCCTGGAGGGTTTTCTTCCCCTTCTGCATGCATACAGTCAGCCTTAATACATGAATCACAGGAATTTTTTTATGTTAAGCTTCCTAGTGTATTTTTTGTTGAGTATATTTCCTGTTTTTCAATAGCTTTGTTTGAGCTTTGTATCCAAAGCACTGTATAAATATTAATCTTAGAGATCATGTTTTTGCTTGCCCTTCCTTACCTTATTTTTTACTGTTCCTAGTTAAATAAAGTAATTTTTTTAAACTTTTAATACAAGTAAGGCTAGATGTATTCTCACCACAATTAGAACCATAGACCGGTTTCGCTGTAATTAGACCTCGTCAGTACGGTATACTAATTGCAGCGAAAATACACCTATAAAGTAATCCGGCTGTGGTAGCCAGCCTCACAGCACAAAGTGAGACGCAAGACAGGAGTCGGCATCTCGTTAAAGAACCAAGTAATATGTTGTCACGACAGCTAAAAATAACATAAAATATTATAAAATAGAGACTATGTAGAAACAACTAACAATTTTGTAAATTGTCAGCCCTGGCCCATTTCTTCCCTAATATAGGGACAATGTACGTGCTGTGTGGCTGGCTACTATAGCCGGATTACTTTATAGGTGTGTCCCCACTGCAATTAATATACCGTACTGACGAGCTCTAATTAGAGCGAAACCGGTCTACGGTTCTAATTGAGGTGAGAATACATCTAGCCTTACATACATTGTCCCTATATTAGGCAAGAAATGGGCCAGGGCTGACAACTTACAAAATTGTTAGTTGGTTTTACATAGTCTCTATTTTATAACATTTTGCGTTATTTGGAGCTGTCGTGACAACATACTACTTGGTTCCGCAACGAGATGGCGCCTCCTGTCTTACATCTCACTTTGTGCTTTTAATATAAGGCTAAATCACTATTATACTACATATTATTCTTGTGGAAATTCACTGGCATAACGCACTTGCTGCGCCCTGAACACTTTTTATATTATTTAAATTGTAAACAAGGAAATGATATGAAACTTCAAAAGGCGTGACCACCGGAGGGTTAAGATTTAACCCTATAGTGAGATTGTGTGCGCGGCTTGCATTAAAAGAACTCAAATATCTAATTAAAACTTACATTTTTGCCCGTCTAACTACAAAAAAAGTAAATGATTTTTAATTATTTCACAACAAATGGTAAATTAAAATTCAGGCTGAAGGTGTCTCTCAATGGCTCTCGTACATTTTCCTCTTTCAGGATTCAGGATGCAGTTCACGGAAAACACAAACAAGCAGAAGCGTGGCCTCAACTTAAATGCAGCTTGTTCCAGTGACCCTTGGAACCTTTAAGTAAGACAAGGATAGAGTGATGTAAAGTTAGTAAACTAAAAAGTAGCGCACGAATTGCGACACGCCTTTCTACTTGCTCCATATTCCAGTTCTTCGACAGTTACAACAAATAAGATGTGCGATAATGGATGGCATCTGACTACACAAAGGCAGTGATGTATAGGTATGCTAGAAGTGAATATTACAGTACACACTTAGATAAAAATATCTGCTAGATGTCTAGTGTCATAGAAGTATCATATCTTTTTATTTATAGATATGGGTACTACAGTGTTTTAAATTATAAGGTACACTCTGATGTTTTGTAAAGCGCACTTAGATACGTTTGCCTCAAGCGTAAATTTTACATAATATGTAAGTTAGGTTAGGTTGAGAGGTGAGTGTGTTATCTCACACCCTCCACTGCAACCTGAGGTTTGGGCCTAATTGCTTTATATTTCACCTATTTAATCTATCCTCTTGCAGAATTCGACAATTTTTTAGGGTAAAGTTGGCCAAGATCTCCTGGTGCAAGTTGTTTTTAGTGAATTTTCTTTAAAAAAATTCACTAATGAGGAGTCGAGTAATTTAATTTCTTGTAACAACTCATTCGGCCCAACTATAGAATTGTGAAGAGCACCTATTCTAGAAAATATTATTGCTAACTGTATTTTCTATAATATATCATAGATAATCTGATACATGGTAGAAATTTATGATATTGTTATCTGAATAAGAAAATAACTAAAATTTTCTATGCTTTGTCAATTAATTCTTTTTATCACCTGTTCAACTTGTAACCGAGACTCAAGTACAATTTCATTATGCTGCAAAGTTAAAGTAATATTTTTAAAACTTTCCATCAACTTTTGTAGTAAGGTTATGTGTTCATTTATCAATGTTTTTAATTTTCTTTGATTTTTTGACAAAATTCCAATTGCGTTGTCATACCTTTCGGCATCTGCCTGATCGAGATTTCCGGTGAAATCTTAATAAAAGATCGCAAAAGATTTAATAAACTACGTTTTGGTCTTTTAGTTATAGTTGGATCGATTTGATTTATTTGTAAAGTTATTTTATTTTCTAAAACTAAAGCAATGTTATAAGAGTTGTGAAACTCTCTTATATTCTGTAAAATTTTTAAAATGCGATCTTAGTCTACTAAATTTTTGTTGTATTGTATAAAATTGTTTGACAATGGGTGTAATATCATATACTTGTACAAATGACCATTAATCAGCTATGTTTTGGGCGTTACCTAATTTTAGGGGTAATAAGCCAGGATTATTTGAAAGGTCATGGAATACGGCTAGTTCTGCTCCAGCTGTGGAGACGATTCTCTAACAACAGGAATTTTTAGTTTCTTTAAGTGAATTATTTTCTCTTTATTAGTGGACTTGTTTTTATTTTTACTCGATTGTGTTCTAACATTTCTGTGATTTCAAAGGGACCTGTAAACTTATTTAATTTTTTATTTCTTTTAATATTTGTCTTATAAACGGTTTGACCTAATTTAAATTGATATTGTTCTGGACATAAACGGTTTCGTTTTTTAACTACTTTTTTCTTGCCATCTTCCAATCTTTCCGAAATGTTTTCATATAATTTTTTCAATTTCTCCCTATGGTTTATAACATAATCTGCATAAAAGCTCGAATCAAGTAATTCGGAAGGATCACGGGAATCTTATGACCAAGAGTTAGTTCTAATGGTGTAAATTTTGTAGCGGCATGAATAGTGTTATTGTAAGCTATTACTGCATACATCATTAAAGTTTTTACATTTTCGTTTTTATATTTTTCCCTTAATATTCTCAAATGCTAGATCAATGTGGAGCGAAATCTTTCTACCGGTGCATTAGATTCATTATGTAACGGTGTGGTTATATGTGCTTTTATTTTGTGCGATTTAAGTAATTCTTGTACTGTCATATTTGTGAGTTCAGGACCATTGTCCATAGTTATGCGTTGGTGTAACCCATAAAATGAAAAATAATGAATTAATACATGACATACTTCTATGCCGGTTTTACCGTGAATTGGAAAAGCTTGACCCAATTTCGACTTTTGAATATTTTTTTTAAATGAGCGCAAACTAGCCTCACTAGAACTCATATCCACGGCCAGTTTCGATTTTTATATGTTATAGGCCGATTTTGATAAAATTTGGTAAATACCTGCCATTTGCAAGTGGCTTGGATAAGTTCGTTAGTCAGGAAAACCGGCACAGGTTTCCCGGGCTATTTTGTGTTTTCTTTCGAAAAAAAAATTATATCTGCAATTAGTAAGGGAAAATACCTGCCATATTGATAATTTGGGAGGTACATTCCGTTTGTAAATAATTAATTTTTTTCTGGAAAACTTTTGTAACTAATGAAATTTGTAACAAATTTTTTTTAAAGCGACTTGGAGTATTTACATATATGTACCAAATTTTAATTTTCTAGCTCCATAGAGAATAGAAATTTCTTGAAGTAATCGCTCGCTCATTTGTAGAAATCTTTTAAAATTCTAAAGTTGCGGTCTCCTCATTGACGAATTTTTTGTACGAAAATTAGTTTAAAATTATGGACCGTTAAACCATAAACTTAACTAAAACTACCGCCAAAGCATCAGAGAGAAAATAACTAACCTGTTGCATATCAGGCCTTTTTGTAAAACTTCGATATTTTATATCTGTTGGCAAACATCACAAACACTGTTTAGTCCACCCACTAACATTAATAAAATCGTAAAGGAATAATTTGCACTTGTATATTAAAATTCCCAAATAACACAAATAATTTGTCAACTGAAATTGAAAACAGATAACTGATCTAATAATATACGATAAACGTCAGTTACAGCGTGTAACTGACCTGCGCAATGATATCAAATGTTCCGTTGCTAGGTAACGACTCAGACATATTAGATTTTATATACCTATAAACCAGTTTTTACCATTGTCAATAAAAAGCGGTAAGATTAAATATAAATGTTTCAAATTTGAATATCTCAATTTTCTGTAAACCTAGAAAGCTAAACTTTGGTGCATAGTTATGTCTTTCCCAAAGCATTATATCTACCAAATTAAATTGGCATAGCTTTGTAATTTTCGGAGAGAAAAATGGTTTTTAAAAGAAAACTCAAAAATTTTCCGGAAAACCTTGTCCGATTTTCCTGGATAACGAACTCATCCAAGCTATTAATAAAGTAAAGGCATTTGCCGAGTTTCATCAAAATCCGTTTATTACTATTTGAGTTATCGGTTGAAGACATATATATATATATATATATATATATATATATATATATATATATATATATATATATATATATATATATATATATATATATATATATATAAACATATAAAAACCGAAACTGGTCCCGGATATGGGCTCTAGGTGCCCAAATTCGCGCTCATTTGAAATTTTTTTTGCAAAGTCTCACTATCGATAACTCTCTGTTTTATTCTCTCTTTTGTTAAAAAAAATTTACTCAAATTAAATAATTATTCATTCTAGAATGACGTCATCGACAGATCGATCATATTTGCTGGGTGGCATACAATTCCATTTAACTACGTATTTGCATAGCAAAACATTGAGATTATTTACTATCAAATCACGTTAATCTTGAACTAATTTATTGCAAATGCCTCATTTTTAGTGAATTTTTATTTAAAAAAATCACTAATAGAGAGGTATCGATGGTGAGACTTTGCAAATATTTTTTCAAATGAGCGCGAACTAGGACCCCTAGAACCCATATCAGGGGTCAGTTTCAATTTTTATTGGTTATATATATATATATATATATATATATATATATATATATATATATATATATATATATATATATATATATATATATATATATATATATATATATATATATATATGTATGTATGTATGTATCCGTCTGATAACTTAAAAAATTATTAACTGTTTTAAATGAAACTCGGCAAGTTCCTTTCTTTTATTAATGGCTTGGACGAGTTCGTTATCCAGGAAAATCGGATAGGGTTTTCCGGGAAAATTTTGAGTTTTCTTTCAAAAAAAAAATTTTTCTCTGAAAATAACAAAGCTGTTTTAATGAAATTTACTATATATGTTGCCTTGTGACAGGATTTACTAAGCACCAAAATTCAACTTTCTAAGTTTATATAAAATTGAGTTATTCAAATTTTAAATTTTCTTTTGAAACATTTTTTTTTCTTCGAAAATTACAAAGTTATTTTAATGAAATTTTGTGGATATCTTGCCTTAGGAAATACCTTACTACATAAAAATTAAACTCTCTAAGTTTATAGAAAACTGAGTTATTTAAATTTGAAACATTTAATAAAAATTCACTACCATAACGTACTTGCTGCGTCCAGAGTTTTGTAGTGTCGTTAAATGTTCAATGCATTCTGAACGAGACACAGTCTAATTCTTTCGATTTTCTGCGGCTTTAACTAACAGAGGTGATTATTTGAATACTCTGTCTATTGAACCTCGGAATGCGAAACAAATGTGAAATAATCAATGTGTGCCAATCAGAGAAAATGACGGGCCTGTCAAAGTCAGGTGTTTTGATAAAGTCTATAGAGGAAAAATTTAAAAAAAAACAGATGAAACAAGGAAAAACTCTTTCAAAATGGACAAAAAATTATATATGTGTGTATACATGTAAATACAAAAGAAAAAAAGCTTGTCATTCCTTTTTTAGGTAATACTGTTCAACATTGATTTTTAATGTTCTCTGCAAGAATTTCGAGGATTTTCAAAACTGAGTGTGTGTTCCTTATACCGGTTGATAAAGGCAGGTAAAGTTGTTGTTTTAAGTGGCAGGCAGACTGAGGCTTTAGAGTTCATTTTCTTTCATATTTCCTTAACCTCTCGAAAATGGAACTAAAACGTGAGGCGAAACGTCGATTTTAACAATACATAGACGCGATGCAACCAGAGAAGAAGGCATTTCTCACAATAATGACCGCAGAACCTTTCCGAATGGCTTCCATGACTTTAGATACCTACCAAAACAATATTTCGCGTTATTTTATAATAATAAACAAACGCGCAACGATTCCATAATTGTTTCTTATTTGTGGACACAGGAGTCCCCGTTAGTCTTGATAGTTAGCCAGTCCTCTAATAAAGTTTACATTTTAATCTATTACAGTATTACAAATCTCAGAAAAGAAAAGCTTTTTACCTTCTCGAGACAAGCTGTTAACCAATTTGAGTGATGAAAATGCTACGCATAATTAATTTTTTTATTGATAATCTAAATATATTACTGCGATCAATCGTAGAGATATGTTATTATTTCATTTGTTTTAGAAGATACCAATAAGGGTACATAACTAATGAAAAAAAGTTTAGTCACGCGAGAAGTGAGCACGAAGTGAAGGCAACAATCATTTATTAATGCAAATCATAAAAGATTTAGTAATGGCTTGCTCAGATGGTAGACTTGCTGTAGTAATTTACTAAACATCGATTGCGGTTAATTTTATTTACCAGAAACTTTAATTAAATTTTGATGTTATAATAATTTTCGGTAGTCTTTTACAACAAAGATCGTTGTCCTTTCTTGTTGATTACAGAAATTACCAACTCACTCTGCTATATCTAATGTAACCTTGTAAACTCTAAATTAATTAACGTTAGATTAAATTAACTTGAACCAGGTTCTGCTCTTCCTTCCTTAGTTACAAGATCCACTGTCTTAGAAGCAGCTCTTGCTTCTACTAAAATATCTAAAAGCAACCAGCCTGTGTATTAAATGTATCATAGAATAGAGGGCTGAAATACACAACAAAAGACGAACCGGCTTACTTCAGTGTACCTATATGTGTACGGGAAATTTTGTTGTTGGTCTAAATTAATGTAAGAAAAAATTACTTTCGGTTAAACTGTGCTCCAGATTACGACAATTGAAGTTTAATTACAATAACCAACAGATACAGACAAAAATAATTTCATTCAATTCACCAATATAGCTTTGTCAGCAAGGGCGGCTCCATGATTTTTTTCTGGGAGGGGCACAAGGTGTGATTGAATATCCACAGCCCACAAAAACCGTTTTTTTTTTGTTTTTTTTTTCTGTTTTTGGATACACAGTGGAGAATGATACATGGAGACCTCATTCACAACACCGTAGTGTGTGTGATATCGAGGTACTGTGGGACTCCTACCCAGTGAACTCCGCTCCCTGGAGTAGCGGATGTTAGTTCATCCTCCGTCGGAAAGATTTCACACAATGACGTTTGGGTTTGATGTTTCCATTCTGTTTTGCCGCGGGCGCGTTATCGTACCATATAATTTTTGTTGAGAAATTTTCCTCTTATTGAGTTTCCATAAGATACCAATCGCAGAATTCTACACGCCGGAAAACATCCCCAGGTTCTAAATGGTGTATTAAAGTGAACGAAAATGGTGTCCTTTGTTAATTTTTAGAATTCTGTGTCCATTTTTACTGCAGTCTCTGATTGACGCATGCGGATAAGCAGTTAAAAATGCCAACATATTTATTTGTGTCTCTTCATTGTCCAATATCGGTTTATTTACCTTCTGAACGAAACGTTCTATTCTCCGAACAAATATTTAATAGTCTTCTGATCATGTCAGGAGTTGGTTTATGTCTAAGAGCGGGCATAACAAGATGTTCTATGTCTGGTGACCTGGACAGTAAAAGGGTTCATTCGCTCTGTTCCCCTGGTAGCTCTGTTGTGGGCAGCAGGTGGGAGAACAATGGAGGAAAGCTCCTCTGAGCAGTGCCGGTGCAGATATCTATAAAAGAGAGAGAGAGAGAGAGAGAGAGAGAGAGAGAGAGAGAGAGAGAGAGAGAGAGAGAGAGAGGTCACCAACACCATGTCGGCGGGCAAGGGATGGCAGCCTTTGGGTGAGAGCAGGGTCATCGATGAGACGTATAGATCTCTTCTGAATGAAGTCCAGGATAGCGAGTGTAGAAGCGGCAGCTGCACCGCAACTGTGGGAGCAGTATTCGAGGTTTGGCCTTATTTGTGAAGTATATAAGGTATAGAGATTAGCTGGTGAAAAGTATTTACGAGCCCGGAAGAGGAAACCTAATTTCTTAGCAGCCGCAATTGCAATTGATGTGACATGTTGGTGCCAATTAAGATTTCGTTCCACAGAAATGCCAACAAGAGAAAAGGACTCATTACTTTGAATAACTTGGTTGTTCATTGCGATGGGTCTAGCGCTGGTATATCTCTTATGAGAAAGAAAGCAAGTTTGAGATTTGGTGGGGTTGAATTGTACAAGATTTCTACTTCCCCAGTATAATATTTTTTGGAGATTCACGGAGACAGAACCCTCCATGAATCTGCGATCCTCATCTGATTGGGCTAAAGATATAGGCTTAGAATATTGTATATTTGAGTGGAGGGTGCTGTCGTCCTTGTAACTGTGAAGTAGGTTGGATGTGCTAGAGAGAAGGTCATTGATTTGGAGAAGAAACAGTAGGGGCTAGAGCTGGGGTTAAGGAGTCGCGGGCCAAAGGACTCCAGGGGGCAAGCTGAGGAAGTGGAAATAACAACATAAACTCCCGATGAAGCTTTCCCCAAGACCGTCATGCGCGGTAAAAATCCGCATCCTGCACGAGGTGACCCTGCTAATAACTAAACATGACGGATCTAGACAAGGAGGTCGAACTAAACTCCCCCAATCTACGGTGTCACGTGACCCGTGCCTATGGATGGATGGCACCAGGGCGATGGTGTCGTGAACGGAACCTCTGGAGTACCAGGCAACCCTCCAGAGTAACCCGCCTTGCACCACACAGGGGGTTCTGATGGTGTGGACAGTATTTCCCCCATTCTCGTGGGAACAACATGAAGATTATAAATACATATAAAACCAAAACCAATGAGGCTCGAGGAGTGGCTCCGGCTACAGTCTTGAGCCTTGAGTCTATCCCGGAAACGGAGACGAGCCAGGGTGCGGCAGCGGACTCTGGAGGTCCCACGACCGGCGTAGATACGGGGGATCAGGGGGTAGCTTCGGCCAGAGACCTGTCCCCGACACCCAAGCTGGAGGCTGGGTCCCACCGGAGGGCGGCGAGCTCCGCGGACTCCGGGGGCCCCTCCACCAGTGAGGACTCTACTGTTAGAGTAGAGGGACTGCCCCGGCAGTCCAAGCGTCTTTCCGGGGCGCAAAGAAAGAAGCTCCGGAGGGCGCAAAAAATGGCGGCCGGGACCTGGACGGTCGAGAAACCTGTAAAGGCGCAAGAGGGGAGTGCGGGTCAGAAGAGGACGCGCTCGAACTCTAGCACGCCCACTACAGACAGACGTTCCAAAAGGGCCAGGGTGCCTGTAAAGGCGCAAGAGGAGAGTGCGAGTCGGAAGACGCCGCGCTCTGGCTCTAGCACGCCTACTACAGACAGACCTCCCAAAGGAACTAAGGCCGGAACACCGGCGCAGACTGGCTCTTACAGGGAGGCTGCGGAGGGCCACGGGATGGCGGTGATTGACAGACGCCATCCTGAGGTCACGCTAGACCAGGGGAAGGCGGACCTGATCCAGGCTGCGGTGGTAGCTGCAGTGGACTCTCTTCAGGAAGGGGAGAGCTCGCCTCAGTTCCACCGGACGCGCCTGACGGGGGGCATCCTCTGGATAACCTGTGCCTGCCCGCAGTCGCGGGACTGGCTGCGGAAAACGATCGGGGGCCTCGGTCAGATTTGGGAGGGGGCGGACTTGACAGCCGTCGAGCCCAAGGAACTCCCAAAGAGACGCAAGGTCCTCGTACGGATCCCTGACACCGTCCCGCAGGAGACGGTGATCAGCAGACTTAAGATCCAGAACCCTGAACTGGGGACGCAACACTGGTCGGTTCTAAGCAGGAAGGCAGAGGAGAAAGGACAGACGCTCGCCTTCTCGATCGACCCGACATCTTACAGAGCCCTTGAAGGAACTTCCTTCAAGGCATTCTGGGGCATGGGAAGGGTTAGCTTCCGCCCACTGGGAAAGCAATTAAGGGTTAATGGGACTTAGGTTCCTTCAGGTCAACCTCCAACACAGTAGGGCAGCCACGGCCGGACTACTAATGGCTCTGAGGAACACGGATGTGGCCCTCATCCAGGAACCGTACTCCTACAAAGGAGAGATCAAGGGACTCGGCGGAGCTAATGGAAAGCTCATCTACAGCAGGTCCAGCGAGAATCCGAGGGCCTGCATTTTTGTCAGGGAAGGGATAGAGTTTCTCCCTCTAATGAATTTCTGTTCCAGGGACCTGGCAACGATCAAAATCCGATGTGGAGGAGCGGATGGGCTGAGGGACATTACTGTCGCGTCAGCCTATCTGCCAGGGGACAGCACGGACCCTCCTCCACCCAACGAATTGGAGCAGCTGATGGTGGGTAGCAGAGCAGGTGGATGGCAGACCATCATCGGCATGGATGCGAATGCGCACCATGAGTTGTGGGGTAGCTCGGACACAAACTCTAGGGGTGAGGCACTTTTACAATTCTTTATGAAATTTAATTTAGACATATTGAATAGAGGTAATAAACCGACATTCGTCACAACACGGCGTGAGGAAGTTTTAGACCTAACAGTTTCCACCCAGTTTCTGGGTGACTTTGTTAAAAGCTGGGCTGTGTCTGGGGAAGTGAGTAGCTCAGACCACAGATACATCCGGTTTGAAATCGCCAAAGTCGAAAGAGAAACGGTATGGTACCGGGACCCCCGCAAGGCGGACTGGGAAGCCTACAGGGCAGACCTAGCTGTGGAACTGCGGGGGGTTGAGAGGGCCATAAGGGATTCAATAGACCTCGAGATTGCAGCAGTCCAATTGCGAGACGCAATTACCTCGGCCTATAACGCCAACTGCCCCCTGAAAATGAGGGTGTCCACCAGGAACGTCCCATGGTGGAACGAGGACCTCAGGCAAAGGAGGACGCAGGTTCGTAAGCTGTTTAACGCGGCCAAAAGGTCGGGAGCATGGGATGAATATAGACAGGCCCTATCGACCTATAACAAAAGACTGAGGGACGCCAAGAAGGAGTCGTGGAGGAGGCACTGCGAAGAAGTGGAAAACACGTCCGAGAGTGCTCGACTACACAAGATCCTGTCTAAGGGCCCTCAGACTAACATAGGCTCCCTTAGAACACCCACGGGAGGCTTTACAAGCTCGGGGGAGGAAACTATGGAAATTTTACTCCAGACGCACTTCCCCGGCTGTAACATAATAAACCAATCACCTCCGGACTGGGAACACTCAGAAATAGAGGCGCCTTATAGGCGGGCATCTAGAGTAGACTGGACAGTCGCTAAAGAGGTGGTTACCTGGAGCAAAATCAGATGGGCCATTAACAGCTTTAAGCCATACAAATCGCCAGGATTTGATGGAATAATGCCCATCATGCTCCAACAGGGGATAGATATACTGGCGCCGGTGCTTACCCTCATTATGAGGGCCAGCCTGGCTCTGGGGTACATTCCGAGGGCATGGAGACTGGCCAGGGTTGTATTTATTCCTAAACCTGGGCGTCCAACAGACCAGGCAAAGTCCCTGAGGCCAATAAGTCTCATGTCCTTCTTGCTGAAAACAGTGGAAAAACTGCTCGACCGGCACATTAGGGGCGGTGTACTGGAAGCATATCCTCTACACTGCGGACAATATGCATACAGAGCAGGATTCTCAACAGAAACAGCACTGCACCAACTGGTGCTGAAACTGGAGAATACGCTGGAGAACAAGGAGGTGGCGCTGGGGGCCTTCCTAGACATAGAGGGGGCCTTTAGCAACACCTCGTTCGGATCGGTTCTGGCAGCTGCCCGGGAGCGTGGAATAGAGGAGACCTGCTGCAGGTGGATCGGTTCCATGCTCAGGGACAGGGCGGTGTTCACCTCACTCGCGGGAGGGACTCTGCTGGCGGGGGTCGCGGCGGGGTGTCCGCAGGGGAGCGTTCTGTCTCCCTTGCTCTGGTGTCTAGTCGTGGACGGCCTGCTGGGGAGGCTCTCGGGAGGGGGGTATGAGGTACAGGGCTATGCGGACGACATTGTCATCATAGTCCGAGGAAAGGTCACACAGGCAGTGTGGGAGCGTATGCAGACTGCACTGAAAGTGGTGGAAGGGTGGACGGTTGATCAAGGGCTCGGGGTGAGCCCCGAGAAAGCAACCGTCGTGCCGTTTACGAGGAGGAGGAAGTGTGAAAGCCACAGAACTCTCACTCTATACGGTAGGAGCGTTCCAATGGCCAGGGAGGTAAAATATCTTGGGGTCGTATTGGACTCTAAGCTAACCTGGAATGGTCACATTGGAAAAATACTGCGTAAGGCAGTCATGACCTTAGCCGTCACTAGGCGGCTATATGGAAAAACGTGGGGACTAAGACCTAGTATGGCCCACTGGCTGTACACAAGGGTGGTCAGACCATCGTTAACATATGCGGCACTGGTCTGGTGGCCTAAGGTGACACAATCCAGTGCCAAACAAAAACTAGGCAAGATCCAAAGGATGGCTTGCCTAGGCATCACAGGGGCCATGTCTTCAACCCCAACAGCCGCCATGGAGGTGTTGCTGGATCTACCCCCCCTACACTTCGTTATTATGGGAGAGGCCAGGCTAGGACTATACAGACTAGCCTGCAATGGTAGACTGAAGATCAACCCAGGCTTCAGGGGCCACTGCAAAATTCAGGAGATCGTGAAGGAACCCATGCTTGAAATGAGGTCAGACTTCGCGAGCCCGCGAATGTGCAGGGAAAACAACTTCACAGTGGAAATCCCTGATCGCGGGGCATGGCGGGAGGAGACACCGGGCATACCACGGGACGCGCTCGTCTGGTTCACGGACGGATCTGGCGGGGAGCGTGGGACGGGGGCAGGTGTTTACTCGGAAGGACCGAGGGTAAGTCACAGTATTTCCCTCGGAGCCCATGCAACGGTGTTTCAGGCCGAGATGTACGCCATCCTGCACTGTGTGCGGGAGAACAAGAGGAGGGGCTACACCAACAAGCGGATCCTCATAGCCACAGACAGCCAGGCAGCCCTTAAGGCACTAAGTAGCCCACGGGTAAATTCCTGGCTGGTGAGTGAGTGCCGAGACGAGCGACCTGGCTGGGCAGAATGAGGTGACCCTCATCTGGGTGCCGGGTCACTCGGGGGTCAAAGGCAATGAAGAAGCTGACAGTCTCGCAAAGAGGGGGTCAGCAGAACCATTTATGGGACCAGAACCGGCTCTGGGCGTGTCAAAGAGCACTGCCAGGGGAGCCATTAAGTCCTGGGTCAGAAACCAACACAAGGTGTACTGGGCGGACTGTCCAGGGCTCAGACATGGGAAGTCAATAATTGACGGACCCAGTTCAAAGAGAGCTGTGGAGCTGCTAAACCTTAGCAGAGGACAGCTCAGAAACACAACAGGTCTCTTGACGGGACACATGGCCGTCAAGAAACACCTACATAAAATGGGGCGGCTCGAAGGGGACCTCGCATGCAGACTCTGCGGCGAGGGGGAGGAATCAGGCCAGCACATCTTGTGCGAGTGTATAGCTCTGGACCGGAAAAGACAACTGATCTACGGTCACTCTAGACCGGAGACAGAGCAATATAAAACTTCACCCTACCAATCGCTGTGCAGACTAGTTCAAGGCACAGTGATTTTGGAATGGGTGGAGTAAGACTAGGGGTATGCACAATCAACCAAGGGTTGCGGTGCTATCGGGGCGGCAAGGCCGCGGACGAGCCCTGAGGGAACAAAAAAAAAAAGGGGCTAGAGCTGAACCTTGATGAACTCCTGCATTAATTGTACACAGTTTACAGGAATGGCCATCCACGACAATAGAAATGCTCCTGTTGGAGAGGAAATTTGCTGTACAGGTAGAAAGTTTTGGTGGTAGGCCATAGGCCGGAAGGTTATTAGGCAGCGCTGCGTGCCAGACCTGGTCGAATGCTTTGGATATGTCTAGAGCAACAATCTGGGATTCACAGTGTAGTTCCATAGACTTGTTCCAAGAATGGGTGACAAAGGAAAGGAGGTCGGCAGTCGATCTGCGCTGACGGAATCCATACTGCCTGTCGTGAATTAGACTGTGTTTTTCCAGAAATTTTAGTAATTCGGTGTTTATATACTTTTCCATCACTTTAGATACGACTGAAAGGAGAGAAATAGGCCTGTAGTTGTTAGGAAGCGCTTTCTTAGGGATGGGTTGCATTTGAGCAGTTTTCCAGTAACTAGGGAATGTGCCTTTATTGTAAGATATCTGAAACAGACAAGTCAAGACAGGAGCAAGTTCTGGTGCGCATTTTTTGAGAACAGTTGCTGGAATCTCGTCAAGGCCAGAGGCTTTCCTGGTATTAAGAGAAGAGAGCATCTTTCGTACCTTTTTAGTTTTGAAAATGATATCCGTCATTTTATGCGCGACATTGGGGACTGTTGGTGGTTGAACATTTGGAGGTGGGTTGAGAGTAGAATTGCCGGCGAACAACGAAGCAAAAAGTTCATCCTTACCCAGGGCGGTAGAAATAATTTCATCCCCTGAGACAACAGGTGGGAACGTGCTTTTGCAGAAATTATTCCCAATAGATTTAGCAAGAGTCCAGAAGGGTTTGCCGCCGTTGGAGCTTAAGAGGACTTTTTTTTTTGATGTGGTTATTAAACGAGTTTTTTGCCTCAGAAAGAATGCGGACATAGCGGTTTCTTGCGTCGTTAAATGCTTGACGATTTTCTTGACTGGGATTGTGTAGAAGCGTTTTGTGAGCTTTGACCTTTTCAAGTCTGGCCTTGTCACAGGATTTAGAGAATCAGGGCTTTTGAGTGGCTGAAGAGGTTTTCTGTGTACGTGGAATAAATAATTCCTTTCTAGCTTGGATAATTTCGGTGACGTTTTGTGAGATAAGAGAGGGATGAGGATGAGAGAAATTTGGAAACCTCTCTGCAAACACACGACATGTTCTGCTAACAATGCGATTACACTCCCCGTAAATAATAATTAAATTCAAAAAGTCATGTGAGCAATTGAAGTGTCCCATTATTGTGGAAAATACTCTCGTTTATTAAAACACAATTGACAAACGTACTTTACAGTACAACCATTAAGTTTACTGTCGGAAGACGACGCTTAAAATATTCATCTCCTAGGCAACCTGATCAACTGAATTATTTCTCCTCGCAAATATGCTTCGAAGTGAACGTTGCAAATTTAGAACAGTTATTGTAAAGTGATAACACGCACACATCTCTTTGGTCCCCAATAATGCTTTACTCTTATGAAATTTGGACGAAACACTCCATTCCTAGAAATTTTTTAGTAGTATTCTGATCATGTAACGAGCTGATCTGTGCATAAATTTTCAGAATTCAGTTGTGAGCCGTACTCCAGAAACGTCTAATGGAAGGTCTACCTGGGACACCCTGTAAATGTTATTTTCCTTGAGCCTATGTATGTATCAAATAACAATCTGGAGAATGTTGTCACACATACCACAATTGAGCCTCCGACGACGCTCTTTCAAATCAAAACAAGCGATACGGTATCGATTTCACACGTAGGGCTGCAGAACATCATGCAAAGTAACCCCGAAGATTGTATTATTCCGGTACATCACATAATCATATAGGTGAAATCGTGAGTTCATCACATCTGTTGGTTGGGTAGGGCTCATTTGACTGTTTAAAATGTCGGGCTTTGTATACCACACCTGAATCAACATGCACCAGAGAATCGCAGCATCCAACACGGAAAACGACCCGTTCGGAGCTTGTACCGACGTCTAGCTTACACACACTCACTGATTTAGCCACGTTGCATATCCGAATCAAACCACCGACAAATGTGATTGGGATCCCATCGCTTGTGCGGAACCGTTCATGGGTAAAACCCAGATCTTTGCTTAGATATGCACCTTGACAGATGACAGTCTATATGCATTGCCAGATACTGCAGTGTATGCACGAGCTTAAGTTAATACAATTAAAAATCTAATGATTATTACGGTCGTTATTAGCGAATTGTTCGTAAAACAAAAAGTTCACTAATGAGGAGATAGATTCGCGTTTATATATATATATATATATATATATATATATATATATATATATATATATATATATATATATATATATATATATATATATATATACAGTGTGGAACAGCCAAATGGAATAAATTCGATAACGGATAAATGAGGACGTGTTGGGAAAAACGCTTGGACACGTCGATTTGTATTTTTAACTGCGCATCTTTTTCAAGAAAAAAAAATTATTTAGGGTGCGTCATGTGACAGTGGCCAATACCAACTTTCTTATTTTAAATACAAGCCCCTGTATATTATTAATTTTTTGGATTCTTCAGAAAATTCTAGACATAATTCATGTACAATGTCCTATACATATCTTCAACTGTTTCGGAAATATTAAGTATTTTCAGATTTATTACAAAAATTAACATTAAAAATAGAAAATTATTTTATTTCACAAATTCTAATAAGAAATACTGATTATTTCTTAATAATTTAAAAAAACAAAAAAAATTAATGTCAATGTAGTAAATGTTCAAAATGCTCGCCACGAACATCTTGGCAACATGCTAATCTGGTATAGAAATGTCTTCTAACATTACTCAACATCTCAGGCGTGACTGATCTAATCGCAAGCGTGATTCGTCTTTTTAAGTCATCTAAGTTGAGGGGCTTAGTTTTGTATACAATACTTTTGACATATCCCCACAAAAAGTAGTCTAATAGCGACAGATCAGGAGATCGTGCTGGCCATTCTATCGATCCGCGCCTCCCTATCCACCGATTTGGAAAAATTTGGTTCAGGTACTGCCGGACATTGATTTGGAATTGGGGCGGTGCTCCATCTTGCTGAAACCATATTTTATTGGCAGGAACTTGTGGGTTTGCTGGATCTGGATATAAGTTTGTCAAAGTTGGCACGACATTATTTTGGAGCAGTTCTAAATATTTATCCCCATTCAAGTTGCCATCAATGAAAAAGGGACCTACGATATGATTTCCAACAATTCCTGCCCAAACATTAACTTTTTCAGGATATTGCGTATGTTCCTCTCTCATCCAATGAGGATTCTCATTAGACCAATAGCGGCAATTTTGACGATTAACATGACCGTGAAGTGTAAATGTGCTCTCATCAGAAAACAAAACATCTTCTAATTGGATCACATTGTTATCTAACATTGCCATCATTTGTTCACAAAAATACGTTCTCCTATCGAAATCGTCCTCCATGAGCTCCTGAGTTGGTATCATTTTATAGGGATGCATTTTACTTTCCTTTAATGTTCGAAAAATTGCTGTGTGGCTAACGTTGAATAGTTGGGCTGCTTGTCGACCAGAAGTATGTGGGTTTTCTTGAAACTCAAGCGTAATATCCAATTTCGTATCATCACTTACTGCATTGGCAGCTACTTTTTTTATCTGTCTCACATGACCAAGCTCGCGAAACTGCTTTTCTATTTTGCTAATTGTTCCTTGGGATACAGGCGGCAAATTTGGAAATTTTTCGTGAAATAAGCGAGACACTTCCATCTGTGTCCGTGTGTTATCTCCATAACCAATCATTTGTAGAATGGTTATTTTGTGCATTTCTGTTAAATGAACCATTTTTCTGATATTATTACGTACAGTTAACGAAATTCAAACGACAATAGCACTGACACTAATCACTACTGTCATGCAGGCAGACAACAAGTTGCTAAGGCTACGAGTTTTATACGAACAGAAAGAAAACTGTTTTTGTTTTTGTTTCATTTTATATCAGTAAAAAGAAACGCAGGAATGGTTTTTGTTTACTTTCTCATTATCAAGAGCTGAATGGGAAATAAGTATTGAATGCAATGTAGCGAATTTGTGAAATAAAATAATTTTCTATTTTTAATGTTAATTTTTGTAATAAATCTGAAAATACTTAATATTTCCGAAACAGTTGAAGATAGGTATAGAACATTGTACATGAATTATGTCTAGAATTTTCTGAAGAATCCAAAAAATTAATAATATACAGGGGCTTGTATTTAAAATAAGAAAGTTGGTATTGGCCACTGTCACATGACGCACCCTATATAAATTTTTTTTCTTGAAAAAATGCGCAGTTAAAAATACAAATCGACGTCTCCAAGCGTTTTTCCCAACACGCCCTCATTTATCCGTTATCGAATTTATTCCATTTGGCTGTTCCACACTGTATATATATATATATATATATATATATATATATATATATATATATATATATATATATATATATATATATATATATATATATATATATATATATATAGTGTGTTCAGAGTTTCTAAGAAACTTTGAAACACGTCAATCTTAATATTGAGGGGGACATGTTTTGGCATAAAACTCAACTTTGTCACATTAACCCCTTAAGGGTGGTGATAACAACCCTTATATTTTAAATAGGGAACATGGGTCAAGTGTTACATCATTTGAAAGCTCTTTCTTTTCTCAATTCAGCACACTAATTTTTTTGGAAGTTTTATTAACTCGTTTAAAAATTATTCACAGTTGAAGATGCAAAAACGCATTTCACTCATTCCGATACGAAATGTGCTGACAGTCAATGTTTTGTTGGTTTGTAAACAAAAGAATGACTATCAGAACATTTCTTATCGGAATGAGAGAAATGCGGTTTATTATTTGAGTTTATCTTATTTATTTAATTTCACAATGGTGTATTCTGTAGAAGAGAGAGTTGAAATAATTACTCTTTTTTTCAAAAACGATGACTGTGCCAACCGTACTGCAAATTTGTTTAATAAACTACATTCGAACAGATATATTAACAGAAAATACATTTTGGAGTTAGTTGCAAAGTTTCGACAAAGTGGTTCAGTAGACAACAAAAAACGGGATCCTGAACGTGAATTTCCGGTTAGAAATGAGACTACTGAGATTGGAGTTTTAGGACAAATTGCTGCAGACCCAACTTCGAGCACGAGAAAATCGGCCACTGTTTCAAACATCAAAAGAAGAACTATTTAGCGAATATTGAAGCATTATAAATTTCACCCGTATAAAATTCATCTTGTACAACAACTGAATGAAGATGATTTTGATCGGCGGCTGGAGTTTTGAAGTTATGACTGCACGAATAGCTGATAACGGGAACTTTCTGTTCAATATCTGTTTTTCAGACGAGTGTACGTTTTTATTAAACTCTACAGTCAATCGTCATAATTGTCGTTATTGGGCAGATAATAACCCAATAAGTTTTCACGAAGTGCACACTCAAACTCCACAGAAATTGAATGTCTGGACTGGCATTTTTGGAGACCGTTTAATCGGACCAATTTTTCTTGATGGAAATTTTCGTGGCGAAACGATTTGGAGTTACTAGAATATATCGTTTACCCTCTACTAATTGGCATTGTTGAAAATGGTGATCGCTATCAAGAAAATCAATTAGTGTTTCCACAAGATGGAGCTCCTCCGCATTTTTCACAACGTGTTAGGGAGTTTTTTAACAGAAAGTTTCCAGAGCAATGGATTGGGAGTAGAGGTGCTATTTAGTGGCCCCGTACATCACCGGATTTAACTCCTTTAGACTTCTTTCTATTGGGCCATTTGAAGAGTAGAATTTACGCAACAGAAGCGGATTCTCTGGAAGAATTACGACGACGCATTGTTGAAGAATGACGCCTAATAACTCCACAAATGCTCCAGAATGTTAGAGCTCGTTTTGAACAAAATTTGTACTTTTGTATGGAAGCTGGTGGTCAACAATTTGAACACTTACTTAACTGAATAAATATTTTTGAACGTTTGGTTTTGTTTTTAAGTTTTGTTTTAACGAAAAATTGACTAATTAGTGCATTTCTTATCACAATGAATGAAATACGTTCCTGCAACTCCAACTGTGAATAATTTTTAAACGAGTTAATAAAACTTCCAAAAAAATTTATGTATTGAATTCAGAAAATAAATAGCTTTCAAATGATGTAACACTTGACCCATGTTCCCTATTTAAAATATAAGGGTTGTTATCACCACCCTTAAGGGGTTGATGTGACAAAGTTGAGTTTTACTCCAAAACATGTCCCCCTTAATATTAAACTTGACGTGTTTCAGCGTTTCTTAAAAAAAAATTCTCTGGACGCATATCGGTGTGTTTCGTTTTCAATGCGCCACCCTGTATATATATATATATATATATATATATATATATATATATATATATATATATATATATATATATATATATATATATATATATATATATATATATATATATATATATATCGTACCGATACCTCAAAAAATAATGGACCGATTTTGATGAAATTTGGTGCACACCTTCCTTTTGCGAGTGGCTTGGATAAGTTCGTTAGCCAGGAAAAATGGGCCAGTTTTCCGAAAAACTTTTTGGTTTTCTTTTGGAAAATTTTTGTATCTCAAAAAATAACACAGTTATGACAACCAAATTTGACGCGCCTTCGTTTCTACCATCAAACTTACCCAGCATTCTAAAGTTCAGATCTCTAAGTTAAAAAAAAAAAAGTTATAGGCATTTAAAGAAAAAAAAATGGGTGCGACTGGTGATCAAAGGAAAGCATAAGAGCTAAATCTTTTGTATAATTAACAAAGCCAATTGAATATTACATAGGACGGTTAAGTTTTCGTGACGCAAAACGGTCAAGAAGTAGCAGAAAAAATAGTTTGAAAATGTTATAATTTTTCTTCTTAAAACGTCAAAGTGGCGATTTGAAACGTCAAAATTTGCAATTTTCAGACAACGATTCTGAAGCGAATACGAATTATGGAGGCAAAATTTTTTAATGAATGTGTTTTACAAAGCCTTAAGATTCAGCCTCAACCATCATTGTCCTTCGTTTTACAAAAATATTTTCGGAAAATCGATTTTGAATCGACCCTGTTTCTGGTGCTTTGCCGGTAGTTCAGCTATAGAGTTTATAGTTTAATAGTCTAGAGAAGACCGCGACTTATGAATTTTAAAAAGATGTCTTCAAATGAGCGCGAACTAGAACCTCTAAAATCCATAAACGGGGTGAGTTTCAGTTTGTGTCTGTTTACACATATACAGGGTGTCGCATTTGTACGGTAAAGCTCAATATATCAGTTATTATACAAGATATGATAAAAATTATATACGTTAATTATAGAGTGTTTCGAGCTGCATCTTATAAACTTATTATGACAATCACAGGCTGGCCCATAAGTCGTTCGTCATACATACTTCCTTTTTCAATATATCACCCATTATGTTATTGCATTTTTGTATTTTCCATCGAATTATAATGCATGTTTGTAAGGTAAAAAAAATATATATCGTTCATCGTTTTCTAGTTATTTCAATTGTTTTGCACCTTTTCAGGTTTTTGGCACATATCACAAATTGTGATACGGCGTTTTTATCAATAGATATGGAGCCCCATAGAAATTACGCATTCAGAGAGATTTTGTCTCTACTACTCGTTGAAAAAGTCGAGCTACCATATAAATGCACTCTCAAATAGTGGCTGAATTTGAAAAGTTTTCGCAGAAATGTTTTAGTGTTTCCGCTTCGACGGTGGCCAGGATAAAAGCGAAATTTCATAAAATCTTCCAATTCGATAGTTATTCGCTATTTAATGTTAACAAGATGTAAAAACCAATAAAGCTCATTTTGATATTCTATAGAATCAGCAAAATGGTACGGAGGCTAAAAAGCTAACCGTGACAACAGGCACTGTTAAATAGTGGCGGAATTTGAAAATTTTTTGCAGAAATGTTTTTAGTGTTTCCGTAGAAATGATTTTTTTGTAAGCTTTTTGTGATATGTTGGTAATTTATAATAAATGTTTCGTAAGTTATTGTAAAAAAATGTTGTCAAATTTTTGTGAAAAATATAATTTTGTATAACATTACTGAAGGCAACTTCTGTAAAGAAAATGGTAAATTTTTGCAAATTTTCATAATTTGTTTTAAAATTTTGGTCCTAAAGCTGTCTGTTAATAATTATATCTTGGCAGGTGCGCAAATGGCGTGAAGACGTTCGTTGGCCAGGAAAATCGGACCAGTTTTTTTCTGGAATTTTTTAAGTTTAGTTTTGGAAAATATTTGTACTTTTTGAAACAACAAAGCTATTTTAATGAAATATGGTACATTGTTAGTATTATATAGGTTATACTCCCAACCAATTGTGTCCCTCTTCTAAAAACAAGGCATATTTGCTCTTAAAAACACTTTTACGAAAATTCGTTACCATAACGCACTTACCGCGTCCATACTTGTAATATTTTCTTAAAGGCTGCATTGCGGTACAACTTATACAAAAGTCTGGGCGCAGCAAGTGCTTTATACTAGTACAGTTTCATCAAAATATTTTTAATAACAAATATGTATTACTTCCACATCGACACAACATGAGGAAGTATCGCATCGGCGACAAAAAGTTCAAAAATTTTTTCCGCTTACGCTTCGTAAAACGTATCAAAACATATAAAAAACATGATTTGCGAACGAATTTTTTTTGTCTCGGTCGGTGGGTCTGCATGTCTGTCTGCTTGTAGACACGATAGCTTTAGAACGAATTGAGGTATCGTCTTCAAATTTGGCATACACACTCGACAAACGAATGGTTCGAATTGTTTTTGGGTAGAATCGCTTTAGGGTTTAGGGGATAAATGAGGGGTGATTTGGTGAAAATTGAAATTTTTTCGTTAAAACTCGAGCAATATCAAAAACAAAGCCCTCTTAAGCTCCAACGGCGGCAAACCCTTCTGGACTCTTGCTAAATCTATCGGGAATAATTTCTGCAAAAGCACGTTTCCACCTGTTGTCTCAGGGGATGAAATTGTTTCTACCGCCCTGGGCAAGGCTGAACTTTTTGCCTCGTTGTTCGCCGCCAATTCTACTCTCAACCCACCTCCAAATGTTCAACCGCCAACAGTCCCCAATGTCGCGCATAAAATGACGGATATCATTTTCAAAACTAAAAAGGTACGAAAGATGCTCTCTTCTCTTAATACGAGGAAAGCCTCTGGCCTTGACGAGATCCCAGCAATTGTTCTCAAAAAATGCGCACCAGAGCTTGCTCCTGTCCTGACTCGTCTGTTTCAGATATCTTATAATAAAGGCATATTCCCTAGTAACTGGAAAACTGCTCGAGTACAACCCATCCCCAAGAAAGGATCCAAAGCGCTTCCTAGCAACTACAGGCCTATTTCTCTCCTTTCAGTCGTCTCTAAAGTGATGGAAAAGTATATAAACACCGAATTACTAAAATTTCTTGAAAAACACAGTCTAATCCACGACAGGCAGTATGGATTCCGTCCACGCAGATCGACTGCCGACCTCCTTTCCTTTGTCACCCATTCTTGTAACAAGTCTATGGAACAACACGGTGAATCCCAGATTGTTGCTCTAGACATATCCAAAGCATTCGACCAGGTCTGGCACGCAGCGCTGCTTAATAAACTTCCGGCCTATGGCCTACCACCAAAACTTTGTACCTGGACAGCAAATTTCCTCTCCAACAGGACCATATCTGTTGTTGTGGATGGCCATTCCTCTAAACTATATCAAATTAATGCAGGAGTTCCTCAAGGTTCAGCTTTAGCCCCTACTTTGTTTCTTCTCCACATCAATGACCTCCTCTCGAGCACATCCAACCCAGTTCACAGCTACGCGGACGACAGCACCCTCCATTCAAATATACAATATTCTAAGCCTGTCTCTTTAGCCCAATTAGATGAGGATCGCAGACTCATGGAGGGTTCTGTCTCCGTGGATCTCCAAAAAATATTAGACTGGGGAAGTAGAAATCTTGTACAATTTAACTCCACCAAAACTAAGTCTTGCTTTCTTTCTCACAAGAGATACACCAGCCCTAGACCCATCACAATGAACAACCAAGTTATTCAAAGTAATGAGTCCTTTTCTCTTGTTGGCATTTCTGTGGATCGAAATCTTAATTGGCACCAACATGTCACATCAATTGCAGAAGCGGCTGCTAAGAAATTAGGTTTCCTTTTCCGGGCTCGCAAATACTTTTCACCAGCTAATCTCTATACCTTATATACTTTACAAATAAGGCCAAACCTCGAATACTGCTCCCACATCTGGGGTGCCGCTGCCGTTTATACACTCGCTATCCCGGACTCCATTCAAAAGAGAGCTATACGTCTCATCGGTGACCCTACCCTCACCCAAAGGCTGCCATCCCTTGCCCACCGACGTTCCGTTGGTGATCTCTCTCTCTCTCTTTTATAGATATTTGCACGGGCACTGCTCAGAGGAGCTTTCCTCCATAGTTCCCCCAACTGCTGCCCCCAACAGATCTACCAGGGGAACAGAGCGAATGCACCCTTTTACTGTCCAGGTCACCAGACTTAGAACATCTTGTTATGCCCGCTCTTTTGTCCCGAGGACTTCCAAGTTGTGGAATTCCTTGCCGGCACATGTTTTTCCTTCTCCTCCGAACCTCCAAACCTTCAAGTCCAGAATTAACAAGCTGCCCCTTTCCTCCTTGTCAACACCCACGGTACGATAGTATTTAGGCTGTAAGCCCTCGTGGTGTGTTGTTGAAATTAATATATATATATATATATATATATATATATATATATATATATATATATATATATATATATATATATATATATATATAACGTTTTAGGGTTTATTTATTAGAAAACTTTTAATTTTATTAAACATCTGGTATTCTGTGCTGAAATAAAATTAGTGGTTGAATGTGTGGGGGTGGAATATTGTTGACGAAAATTTCGATTCTGTTTTTGCCAAAATGACGTAAAAGCTCTCAAAACATATAGAAAACTTGATTCTGGAGCGAAAATTGTTTTGTCTGTCGGTCCGTCTGTCGGTCTGTACGTCTATCTGTTAATAGGCGCAATAACTTTCCAAAGAATTGAGATATCATCTTCAAATTTGGTATTCCGTTAGCACCCGACAAAGTGACGCTCCGAATTGTTTTTGGGCAAGACCGCTTCAGGGGGTAGGGGATAAATAAGGGGTGACTTGGTGAAATTTGCTTTTTTTCATTAAAACTCGAGTAATATAACGTTTCAGAAGTTTATGGTTACAGGAATACAAATATTTTCTTTGCATCAAGTCATGGGCCCTAAATTTATTGGATGAGAATGTCTTTCTAAGAGAATACATTATCTGAGCTATGTGGAAGTTATGATTCAATTTGTAGCACTATTTTTTAATGAAGGCGGCCATTAAATTTAGTTACCAATTTAACCTGTATAACGGATCCGGCGGCGAGCGTGGGACGGGGGCAGGTGTTTACTCGGAAGGACCGAGTGTAAGTCATAGTATTTCTCTCAGAGGCCATGCAACGGTGTTTCAGGCCGAAATGTACACCATCCTGCACTGTGTGCGGGAGAACAAGAGGAGGGGCTACACCAACAAGCGGATCCTCATATCCACAGACAGCCAGGTAGCCCTTAAGGCACTAAGTATCCCACGGGTAAATTCCTGGCTGATGAGTCAGTGCCGAGACGAGACGAGCGACCTGGCTGGGCAGAATGAGGTGACTCTCATCTGGGTTCCGGGTCACTCAGGGGTCAAAGTCTGCCAGGGGAGCCATTAAGTCATGGGTCAGAAACCAACACACGGTGTACTGGACGGACTGTCCACGGCTCAGACATGGAAAGTCAATAATTGACGAACCCAGTTCAAAGAGAGCTGCTAAATCTTAGCAGAGGACAGCTCAGAAACACAACAGGTCTCTTGACGGGACACATGGCCGTCAAGAAACACCTGCATAAAATGGGGCGGTTCGAAGGGGACCTCGCATGCAGACTCTGCGGCGAGGGGGAGGAATCAGCCCAGCACATCCTGTGCGAGTGTAAAGCTCTGGGCCGCAAAAGACAACTGATCTACGGTCAGTCTAGACTGGAGACAGAGCAACATAACACTTCACCCTACCAATCGCTGTGCAGACTAGTTCACGGCACAGTGATTTAGGAATGGGTGGAGTAAGACTAAGGGTATGCACAATCAACCAAAGGTGGCAGTGCTATCGAGGCGGCAAAGCCGCGGACGAGCCCTGAGGAAAATAAATTACCTGTATAGCAAAAACAATGTACCATATTTCATCAAAATAACTTTATTGTTTGAAAAACTACAAAAATGTTGCGAAAATAAACTTAAAATGATCCCGAAAAAACTGGTACGATTATCCTGGCGAACGAATTTCTTCAAAGTATTTACCCACCTACGAAGATATTATTTACTAAACGTTTGTCGACAAAACTTACACAAAAAAAATTCATAAAAATTACCAAACAATATTTCACAAAAAACCAAAAAAAAATTTTTCTGTTTTTAGTGAATTTTCTTAAAAAAATGCACTAATGAGGAGATCCCGACTTTTGAATTTTGAAAAAATTTCTTCAAATGAGCGCTAATTAGGCCCCCCAGAACACATATCCGGGGTCAGTTTCAATTTTATATGTTTATATATATATATATATATATATATATATATATATATATATATATATATATATATATATATATATATATATATATATATATATCACACCGATAACTCAAAAAATAATGGGCCTATTTTGATTAAATTTGGTGAAGAAATTCCTTCTGCAAATGGCTTGGATAAATTCGTTAGCCAGGAAAATCTGCCCAGGTTTTCACGGAAAATTTTCCTTTCGAAAAAAAATTATATCTCCGGAATTAACAAAGCAAGGGCAACTAAATTTGCCACGCGGGTATATATCCTTATAGGCAAGGCACCTACCTACATCCTTATACGTAAGTTACCTACCAAAATTTAGCTATGTAGGTCAAAAGACAAAAAAGTTATAGGCATTTAAAGAAAAATAAATTGGTGTTTTCCTCAAAACGTCAAAGTTGCAATTTAAAATGTCAAAATCGGCAACATTTAGGCAAATAACTTGAATCTAATACGGGCTATGGAAATCAAATGTCTCAAGAAGGATGTTTTACAAACCCTGAAGTCTCAGTTTCAACCGTCATTGTCCTTCATTTTACTAAAATGTTTCCAGAAAATTCATTTCAAATAGACTCTTTCTCTGATGCTTGGCAGTAGTCTTAGCTATAGAGTTTTTCGTTTAGTGGTATATAATTTTTGTCGAATTTTCGTAAAAAATCAATAAAGATCAATATATCCGTTATTATACAAGATATGAAAAAAATTTGTATACATTAATTATAGGGTGTCTTGAGTGAGCTACATGTTAAAAAATATTTCTACAATCACAGGATGGCCCATAAGTCGTTGGTGATACAAATTTTCTTTTTTTGTTAATCAAACACGCCTTATGTTATTGCATTTTTGCCGTTTCCATCGAAATGTTATGCATGTTTGTAAGAAAAAAAAATTCTGGATGCAGCAAGTGCGTTGTGGTAGCGAATTTTTATCAAATGCTTCATGTTTGAGTAGCTCAATTTGCTATTAACCTATAAGGTTGACCAAGAAAAGAGTTTTTCCGGGAACACTTTAAATTTACTTTTGGAAATTTTTGTACATTTTCACACAATAAAGTTATTTTTATGAAACATGGCACATTGTTTTTACTATATAGGTTATACTGGTAACCAAAATTGATGCCTTCTTTCTAAAAAAGAAAACACACATATTTGCAATAAAAACATTTTTATGAAAATTCACTACCATAACGCACTTGCTGCGTCCAGAGTTTTTTTCTTTAATAGCAAATATATATTTTTTTAATGAAATCAGGCATCAATTTCTTTGTCTGAGATTTGTATCCAAATTACTGTATAAACATTTATGATGCAGCTTATGTTTTTGCTTGCCTTTCTTTACCATATTTTTTCTGTTCCTAAGTAAATAAAATATCGTTTTCTAACTTTTAATATAAGGCTAAATCACTATATAATATTGCTTATATGAAAATTCACTACCTTAACACACTTGCTTCGTCCCGAACATTTTTTGAATGTCTCTACAAGCACTTGCTTTTCGTCAGTTTTTTGACAACGGACCCTGTATATACTACTCATAAATATTTTACACAATATAAATCTTAGAAATGCACTAGAGACTGACACAAGTCCCGCTACTGCCCTGCGATTTTCACAGTGTAGCATGTTATGTAGAACGAGACAATTCCTGCAGGCTCCCAACGAATAGAGACCTTAACCAAAAAGACATAGACAAATAGTTGGTACACAGTGATTTTAGCCGCAGTGAACGCCGACAAATGTGATTGGTTTCGCACCTCCAAACAACGTAGTTCGTGAGGAAAACCAAGATATTTGGTTAGATATACCTTGGCAGCTATTCACCCCAACACTGCCATGAAATTGATGCCTAATACAAGGGTGGAAACTTGTTCTGAAATGATGCGGTTTTAGGAATGTCGTTGTAGGGGTTTACTTGATTAAGAAATTCAAGTGAGGCTGTATTTTATCTGAGTTTACCTATAGAATGGAAAATTTAATTGGAATTAGGGCTTCCTGTTAAAGTTTGCTGTATTTTGAAGCTATATAAGGAAGGATCGGGGAGAATTCTGATCTGAAAATTATCGAAACAGGTAACACAACTGCTTTATGTCTTATCGGGGGTGATTAAGTTTATTAAATTTGGGCTTAACGCTTAATGTGAAATTAATTGTTTTCTTGCTTAGTGATACTAATGAAAATACAACGTGAATCCACAGGTTTACGAAATTCTTGTTATAACTAAAGACATGTTGATAATCCTGAACTAGGAGAGGTATTAACCAAATTCTTATATCTACACAAGAGGGTGTACAACTTAAGTTTTACTTCCACATCATCACAACGTGTAGAAGTATCGCTTCGGTGACAAAAATTTCAAAGGGGATGAATGGGGGTTATTTGGTGAAAATTGATTTTTTTTTTCGTTAAAACTCGAATAATATAATGTTTTACGGTGTATTTATTAGGAAACTTTTAATTTCTTCAAAGATATGGTATTCTGAGTGGAAACTTTAAGTAGGAGGCGCAACCTTTGTGTATTGTATCCGGAATTGCCGGAAGAGATTATTTAACTTCCCTTTATTACACCAGTTGAGAGCTTAGTAATCCGTTGCTGATATTTTCGTTTGTCGGAAATATATGTATTGTTTCCTTATCTCTCGGGTGCGCTTTTGTCGGTTTTTATCTTTTTTTTTATAAGAGAGAAAGTGGATAGAACCTTTGTTTGCTTACCTTTTGAACTTCGAAGCGCGAGGGGTCTAGACAGCATTTTTTAAAAAGCCAACTTGCAACTAACTTTTTCGACAAAAAATACTTTAAAAAACCTGCTAGGTAACTCCAAAAATAAGGATAGTACGACCAAAATGTCGGAAATTTGTAAAACGAGTTGTAGAGATTGTCATCTTAAATATGTCGGACAAACAAAAAGATCTATTGCAGTTAGATTCAAAGAACACTTAGCACAATTAAAATACCGGACTATAGACAGATCTACCGTCGTCCGACATATTTGGGATAATAATCACCACGTTAATGTGGAGAATCTAAAATTCATTAAACATGTTAGAAGACCAAGACAATTGAACGCCTTCGAAAGTATATACATATACATATATACCTATATATATATATATATATATATATATATATATATATATATATATATATATATATATATATATATATATATATATATATATATATATATACCGACAAAAGTGCGCCAGAGAAATATGGAAACAAAACAGACATTTCCGACAAACGAAAATATTTGCAAGATACCAAAAGCTGTCAACTGGTGAAATAAAGGGAACTTCAATAACCTCTTCCGGCAATTTAGGATATAATACACAAAGGTTGCGCCTGCTACTTGAAAATTCCACTCTCGTTTTCGGTCTTTTGCCTGAAAGTCTATATAAATACGTGTAGCAGTAGAAATCATCCACTGATGACGCTAACTTAGCTAGCGAAATGATTGTTACGTCTTTTAGAATGTGTTGTTGTGATGTGGGTTCTCCAAGTATTGCTGGATATTAAAAGGCAAAGCTGTTTATCTTTGAAGGAAATCTTACAAGTGAAGCATACCTGAAATTTTTGCAATTCTAACTTCTACCAGCTTTAGTTACACTATATCCTGATTCAAATAATCCTGATTCACCCAGTCCAGAAATTTGGCAACAACAAGAGCGTGCTCCAGCACATTATGCAAGAGAGGTTTGGGACTATTTTGATGTAGCATTTCCGGGAAAATGGATTGATCGACGAGGTCCGGTTGAATGGCCAGCCAGATCACCTGATTCGACACCTCTGGGTCTTTGGGGGAGGGGGGGGGGTGTATTACTTGAAATCCAGTGTTCTTAAATCGTGCAAGAAATATTGATGACTTAAGGTGCCGCATAAGAATGGAAATGAGAAAAATTTTGCCCGAACCATACACAGTGTTCAGGAAGATTTGTTTCTAGACTTTAACATTGTCAAGTCGTTAACGGATAACACTTTCAGCACTTATTAAAAACAAATATTCATTTATCAACCACAGGTCATTCCGATTGTTATTTGTATTTATTTAACTCCATTTGACATACATATGTTGTTTGTTGTGTTCCTCTTATGTTTTGTTATTTTCTTTTTTATAAATAAAAAATAACACCACAGTAGACGAACTCCGCACCCAGAGGTCTTAAGACTTCTGCGAGGGGGAGCTTACATACATGTATAGACGAAGGACCCATAACTCATCAGTAGCCGACGCTTCCACCTTCGAGTGAAAAAAGCCTACAGTCTAAATCCAGGACTCGAACCCGCGACACCCTAATTTGATTCTAAAGGATACTCACATCGCGAACTGAGCTATTCGGCCTGTTGAATTTAACAGAATAGTACTAGTACTACTCTGCTTTACGGCAATTGATAATTTAAAACCATGTTTGATTGTTACCTTGCAAGAAATACAATTACAGAATTTAGTCATTTATATTTAGTTGAATAAAACTTTTAAAAGTCGTCATTTCGAAAATGCGTGATAGGATTGTGACAAAATTTAGGAGAATGCTGTGCTAAATAAGAGCTTTCAAATGGTATAAAACAAAGCGCAAACTGCAATTTAAAAAAATCGATGACGTCATACCTTTGACGGCAGTCAATGAAAAAACAAATGAATTAGATGAAACAGTAGGCTAATTAAAAACATAATTGACGTGTTTAAAAAAAACAACGCAGTTATTAGGGGTAGTGGATACTTTTTCCACACTGTATATACCTTTAGCCTAGCGATAATGATGGCGAGACCGAAACATAGTGTGTGAGCTTGATAATTCTTGTAAAGTGCAGCCAATGGACTTGGAATCTTGAAAAAATTTGTGAAACAGATTTGGTAAAATACTTTTCACGAAAATTCCCTAAAAAACCTATTGGACGAAAATTAACTAAAACCTTATTTATCACGAATATCGCTTAAAGAATGCATAAAAATTTCCTGTTTTTTTTTACATAAAAATTCCAAGCAAAATTTTGTTTAAAGAAAATTAGAAACAATTATGTCTTTTTAGAAAATAAGCCAAAAAATTGATGCATCAAAATTCGCCATAAATTTGCAATTTTCTTAAATTGAATTGTTTTTGTATAACCACTTTTGTTTCCTTTCATAGTAATCTAGACGGGGTTCTCAGAAACCAATCGCTCATAATTGAAAGAAAAAAAAAACATGATTGTATAAAGAATGAAAGCAGGGCAAAAACGATGCAAACTCCACCCCTCTTGCCATTTAAATTTTTTGAAGGGGTGGCTCTGGGCGGTAGTGGGGTGCAGAAATAACCGTGGAACCAAGAAAAATTGGTCCCCCTTCAAGTAAAATAGATACGTTCTAGCATTTTTCCCACACTTCACGAAATCGGAGATTCTAGGAGGTGAAAATTTTAGTTGGGACACCTTTAAAAAATATGTGGCTAATGACAATTCTGTCGAGGCCACACCACCTTTTTCACCACCACCACCAGGTGAGACACCTGTATAATAGCGATTAACTGAAGAATATACTACTCAGAATTTTTCATCCTGTGATGACGCTAACTTGGTTAGTGAAACGATAGTCAGGTTTTTGAAAAGATGTGTTGTGGTGATTGGAGTTCCCCCAATGTAATTATCAGCGCTTATCACAGGTTTTTCACTTGGTGAATACGCTACTACTAAAATAGTATTAATCTAGCCAACAGAGACCAACCAGAAGAATACACGACAGATTACTTGCATTGCCAATCAGGAAACAACGAGGTATACTACCGTAATAATGCTAATGAAGTTAATCAGTGGTGTTTGTGGACAGATCCTATCAAAGATCTAATCATTCACATACGCACTCATACTCCCTCACTAAATAGTTTCAGTAATTAACGGCATTGATGATATCTCTTATTGTGGGTGGCTAGTTACGATTCCTGCACATCTGATGATTGCATTGGTTCTCATAAAACCTTAATAAACTGTAAGTCTGATTAGAAATTTAAAAAATCTGGACGCAGCAAGTGCGTTATGGTAGTGAATTTTCATAGAAATAATCTGGCACAAAATATTTTATTATAACCTTTTTCTTGTAACATAGAAATCTAAATTTTGGTGTATAGTTTACTTTTTATATCGTAAACCTACCTATTAAAATTGGTTTCTCATAGCTTTTTTAGTGAATTTTCTTTTAAAAAAATCACTAATGAGGAGATCCCGACTTTTGAATTTTGAAAAAATTTCTTCAAATGAGCGCTAATTAGGCCCCCCAGAACACATATCCGGGGTCAGTTTCAATTTTTATATGTTTATATATATATATATATATATATATATATATATATATATATATATATATATATATATATATATATATATATATATATATATATATGTATTACACCGATAACTCAAAAAATAATGGGCTGATTTTGATTAAATTTGGTGAAATTCCTTTCGCAAATGGCTTGGATAACTTCGTTAGCCAGGAAAATCTGCCCAGGTTTTCCCGGAATATGTTGTGTTTTCTTTCGAAAAAAAATTATATCTCCGGAATTAACAAAGTAAGGGCAACCAAATTTGGTACGCAGGTTTACATCCTTATACGTAAGTTACCTACCAAAATTTAGCTATGTAGGTCAAAAGACAAAAAGTTATAGGCATTTAAAGAAAAATAAATTGGGGTTTTCGTCAAAACGTCAAAGTTGCGATTTAAAACGTCAAAATCGGCAACATTTAGGCAAATAACTTGAATCTAATACGGGCTATGGAAATCAAATGTCTCGAGAAGGATGTTTCACAAACAAAGTTTCAACCGTCATTGTCCTTCATTTTACTAAAAATTTCCACAAAATTCATTTCAAATAGACCCTTTCTCTGATGCTTGGCAGTAGTCTTAGCTATAGAGTTTATCGTTTAATGGTATATAATTTTTGTCGAATTTTCGTAAAAAATCAATAAAGCTCAATATATCTGTTATTATACAAGATATAAAAAAATTTGTATATATTAATTATAGGGTGTCTTGAGCTACATCTTAAAAAATATTTCTACAACCACAGGCTGGCCCATAAGTCGTTGGTGATAAAAAATTTTTTTTTAAATTTAAATCAAACACGCCTTATGTTATTGCATTTTTGCATTTTCCATCGAAATATAATGCATGTTTGTAAGAAAAGAAATTCTGGATGCAGCAAGTGTGTTATGGTAGCGAATTTTGATCATATGCTTCATATTTGAATAGCCCAATTTGCTAACCTATAAGGTTGACCAAGAAACGAGTTTTTCCGGGAACACTTCAAGTTTACTTTTGGAAATTTTTGTACATTTTCACACAATAAAGTTATTTTTATGAAACATGCCACATTGTTTTTACTATATAGGTTATACTGGTAACCAAAATTTATGCCTGCTTTCTTAAAAAGAAAACACACATATTTGCAATAAAAACGTATTTTTTTTTGAAAATTCCCTACCATAACGCACTTGCTGCGTCCATATTTTTTTTTTCTTGATATAAAATTTTTTTTCGAATGAAAACTCAAAATGTTCCCTAAAAGCCTCGTTCGATTTTCCTGACTAACGAACTTATCCAAGCCATTTACAAAAGGAAGGTACGTGGCAAATTTTATCAAAATCGGTCCATTATTTTTTGTGTTATCGGTGTGATGTTTTCTTTCGGAAAAAATTATATCTCCGGAGATAACAAAGAAGCAGCAACCAAATTTGGTGTGTGTATTTGTACTATAAATAGTGATTTACGTACCAAAATTTAGGTCTGTATGTTAAAAGCACCAAAAGGTATAGGCATTTAAAGAAAACTGGGGTTTTCGTCAAAATGTCAAAGTCGCGATTTGAAACGTCAAAATTCGCAACATTTAGGCAAAGAACCTGAAACAAATTCGGATTGTGTAGGGAAAATATTGCAAGAAGAGTGTTCTGCAAACGCTTAAGTTTCAGCTTTAACCGCCATTGTCCTTCATTTTACTAAAATGTTTACAGAAAATAAATTTCAAATAGACCCATTTCCTAAAGCTTTGGCTGTAGGTTTAGTTTATGGTTTAACAGTCTATAATTTATTTTCGTAGAAAAAATTCGGTAATGGGGAGACCGCGACTTCTAAATTTTAAAAAGATTTTGTCAAATGAGCGAAACTAGGCTCCCTAGAATCCATATCCGCGTTTACTTTCAGTTTTATCTGTTTACATATATACAGGGTGATATATATATATATATATATATATATATATATATATATATATATATATATATATATATATATATATAAGCTCAATGTGATTTTTATTGTACAAAATACGAGAAAAAATTGTATATGTTAATGATAGAGTGTCTTAAGCTGCATCTTATAAAAACATTTTGACAATCACAGGATGGCCCATAAGTCGGCGGTGATACATGCTTTTTTTCGAACACTCTTATACTATTGCATTTTTGCATTTTTTATCGAAACATGATGCGTTTGTAAGAAAAAAAAATCGAGATGCAGTAAGTGCGTTTTGGTAGACAATTTTCATTAAATCCTTTAAATTTCAATAACTCAATTTGCTAATAACCTAATAACGTTTTTTGGCTAGAAAACCAATATTTTAAATGTATTTTCGAAAATTTTTGTACATTTTTAAACAATAAGTAATCTTGATAAAATATGGTACATTGTTTCTACTATATAGACTATACCGGTAACCAGATTTATGCCTGCTTGCATTAGAGACATATTTGCTCTTAAAAACATTTTAATGAAAATTCACTTCCATAACGCACTTGCTGCGTCCAGACTTTTTTTAATTTCGCTTGTTTGAGCGTATCTTATGCAATTGAACCATTGTCTACTTATTTTGGATCCTACTGTATTTTCCTTCGGTGTATTTATTTCGCTTTCTATAAAATAAAATAATCAAAACTGGGTAATTGGCATCTTCACTATAAACCTTTCTTATCTTAGCTTCAGTTTCATATCCATTAATATGTATTATGATTCTTTGTAGAAGGCGTTGAGCATTTTACGTTTAAGTCTTAAAAATTCAGAAAATGTTAAAATAATATTACTTATTTTGTGTTAGCATATCCCAATAAGCATCGACCCTCCCCTATTTTATCTGGAACTCTCTTATTTGTCTCTTTATTGACCTGCCCTGTTTTTTATTTATTTTTCATGTCTACATTTTCGAGTTCTTATTCTCTGTATATTTTGCTTATTCAAAGTCTAGATTATATTTACAAATTAAAAATTATACAATTTGATCAAAATATCAAAGTAGTCTTTTTCTCCGACTTTACTGAGAACATTTTTGTTTTCCAGACGATGCCGTAAAAAGCGCAACCGGTTGCAGAGGATAAAACAAACACTTGCGAAGCCACGGAAACAGCCTTCAAGTCTGTATTAAAAATATAATGAATGGCATGCCTAAGTTTTGGCAAAAGTCTGATTTCCCGATATAATTGAAGTGAAAGTCCTAAGCACATATTATCAATTATCACTTGAATTACATTTGAATGAATACACTCAATTTACAAGCAGGCTATTCGTTTATGTATATATATATATATATATATATATATATATATATATATATATATATATATATATATATATATATATATATATATATATACATACATACGGTCTCTGACGTTTAGACGGCACACTTTTAAAATATTTTTTTAAGTAACGTTATGTATGTCAATAGCAGCTACGGAAAATGTCGCAAGAATAGTGTTCTGCATATCCTTAAGTTTCAGCTTCAACGGCCATTGTCCTTTATTTTACTAAAATATTTACAGGAAATTCATTTCAAGTAGACCCTTTCTCTGATGCTTTGGCTGTAGGTTTAGTTAAGTTTATGGTTTTACCATCTACAATTTTTTGTTAATATTCGTAGAAAGAATTCGTTAACGTGGAGACGGCGACTTTTGAATTTTAAAAAGATTTCTTCACATATGCGTAACTAGGCCCCCTAGAATCCATATCTGTGTTTGCTTCCAGTTTTTATCTGTTGCATGCATACAAAAAATGTATTTTGATATTTAATTGTCAGAATGAAGCGGTTCGGTTTTGTATAAAATTTTATAAATTTGGTATAAACATGAAAAGTAAATGAAGAATGATGATGGGAAAGTAATGATGGATGTGTAAAGATTAGTAGTAAATAAAGGCAGTGATTGGAAATGTGAAATGGAAGAAAAAATGGTACAAAAAGTTTATTTAAAATGGTTTGTCAAAATTCGAAGTATGTCATATTTGGATAATGCAGTGTCAAGTATTTTTAGAATAAACTGTTTAAATTATGTCACTAAATACTACACAAGTCAAAATTGACTTACTGTATAGACATATTCTGTAATTTCAGCCAATAAAGTATAAGTATAAGGGTAACGGTAATGCTCAATATACTTGTCCAAGATACGAGAAAAAATTGTACACGTTAATTACAGAGTGTCTTAAACTGCATCTTATAAAAATATTTTGAGAATCACAGGATGGTCCATAAGTCGTTGGTGATCCCTACAATTGTTTTTTTCGAACAACCTTATATATTATATTTTTGCATTTTTTATCGAAATATGTTTGTAAGAAAAAACCTAGACGCAGTAAGTGAGTTCTGCTAGCGAATTTTCATTAAATCCTTCAAATTTCAATAATTCAATTTGCTACTAACCTAAGGTTTGTTGGCTAGGAAAACAGTTTTCTCGGAAACATTTTAAGTTTATTTTCGGAAAATTGTTATACATTTTCAAACAATAAGTAATTCTGATAAAATATGGTACACTGTTTTTACTATATAGGCTATACCGGTAACCAGATTGATGCCCGCTTGCATTAGAGAGACTTGTCTGCTATTAGTAGCAGTAGCAATGGTGGCGAGGCCAACGCCAAGCAATTAAGCCACAATGGGCTCTTTTTGCCAACCCCAGCAACTCTACTCTTCATCGGTTCCGTCGCCAAACCGCCTCGACCTCGAAATGAAAGCCGACGGTAGTCAATTGGACGGTACTTACCTGATTCCTCTGCAGAGTCCTCGATCTGAAAAATTCTGCTCGACGACTCCCAAAAGCCTCGCATTTACACAGGTAGTCGTAGGACGTTTCTTCATCCCTGCCGCATTCCTGGCAAATGGGATCCCTCTCTACGCCTATCAATGTGAGGTGTCTTCTAAGGGCACAGTGGCCTGTCAGCACCCCAAGGATGCGGCGAAGCGTAGGTCGACTCCTACCGAGTAGCTAGACAGCTTTATCTTTGTCCGGCCCCTCCACGAAGTCCCTCGCCTGCGTACAGCCACCAACCGACCCCCAGTGCCTCTCCATTGCTTCCTCTGTCCACCTGTCTAAGGCGATAGAGACTGTCTTCCTACTTATGCATATCGCAGGCTCCGGGCCACAGAACGGCCGCCGGGAACCAAGCCTAGCCTCATTCCCCGCTACGCCACAGTGCCCTGGAACTCACACCGGTTGCACCTGCTTTGTCCTGGCTAGTCCTTTAAGGGCATCAGCGCACTCCTAAACCAGTGTTGACCTGATTCTGCCCGTAGGACTGCCTGGCTGTCCGAGCAAATGTACACACATTTCTCGGGGCTCCTCCTGACATCCTGTCTATTGGCCACAGACAGGACAGCGTACACATCTGTTTCGAATGCCGTGGTATATGCGCCAAGAGCATAACTCTCGCGCACCCCCAGTCCTTCGATGTATATTCCCGCCCCGAAGGATTGTTTATCCTTCAGCCGCGATCCGTCGGTGAAACAGACCAGGCTTGCGGGTGGAATGCAACCTCATTTTCCCTCGACTGATCCCTACTGGGGATCCTGAGGGTATATGGTCTCGTCAACCTAATATCATACCTTGATGGCGAAAATCGGAATTTCCTTTTCCACCCCCTTGGCAACTCTTGCATGCCCTATTACTGCTCCCTCTCCGCACCAGTTTCCAGAGTCTCGCATTCTAAGGTGCGACGCCATAGCCTCCCTTCTGATACAGATGGGAAGCGGTGGCAGCATCAGCAAGACCTCTAGCGCGCCTGAGGGTGTCATCCTCATAGCGCCTGTGATACCCAGGATCGCCAGCCTTTGGAATTTGGCCAGCTTCCTGCTGGTAGTTTGGTTTACACCACACCAACGCCCCATAGAGGATTCTCGGCCTGACGATCGCAGTGTAGATCCAGTGAAGGATCCAAGGATTAACTCCCCAGGTCCTCCCTATCACTAGACGCAGCTGCCAGAGGGTCGCTACTCCCTTCCTCACTACTCGTTCTATTTGAAAGCCCCATGTTAGTTTGGAGTCCAGGATCACCCCCAGATATTAGACCTCCCGTACTAAAGCTAAAGGTTTTCCAAACATCACGGGCGCCCTGAACCCCTTTACATTCCACTTCTTGGTGAATAGGATCATCTCCGTCTTTGCCGGGTTTACGGAGAGTCCCAGTTCACCACACCACCTTTCAATTATGCCACAGGCAGCTCGCATGCACTCACAGACGACTCCGAGGAATTTGCTAATGACTAAGACCAGCCCATCATCAGCGTACGCCTGGGCGTAGAAGCCATTCTCGGAGATCCGCTGCAAGAGGCCGTCCATGACCAGACACCATAGATGAGGCGAAAGGGAGCTGCCCTGAGGACAACCGCCCGTCAACCCAACGTCCAGCCCTCGGCCCCTCAAGGTCAGCGAAACTCGCCTGTCCTCCAGCATGCTCGCCGCCCAGCTTATTATCCGTATCTGTCCTTGCCTTATCAAAGGCCACCTTCACATCGAAGAATACAGCTAATGTGCTCTCCCCGTAGTAGGACCCTTTCCACCTTCCGCGTCACAGCGTGGAGCGCCGTCACCGTCGATTTCCCCCGCTGGTACGCGTGCTGACCTTTGTGGAAGGGATGATCCTTGAGGATCCCTCCCAACATAAACCTATCTACTAACTTTTACAATGCCTTAAGCAGGAAGGATGTTAGGCTGTACGCCTTGGCCAGCGTGTAAACATCTCTTCCTGGTTTGGGAATGAACCCCACGCCAGGCTGGCCCGGAAAACCTGCCTTATCTTGGGAATGTCTGCTATATTTTTTTTTGTCTGCTATTAAAAACATTGTTATGAAAATGCACTTCCAAACCGCACTTGCTGCGTCTGACATTTTTTTATTTTACTTTGACATTTAGAAAAGCAATAGTGTAGGAATTTCATACGTTTTGAACAAAATCCCATTTTTGTTTAAAACGCCTAAAATACTTTGTCATCTATGTCTGAAATTCTAATTTTCAGCAGACATTTTGTCAATGTTGATATTGAAAAAACCCGTTTGATAAGGTTGACTAAAACGAAATCATTCAGGCGATTAATAGAGAAAAATAAAATCTATGTTTATAATTTGGCCTATACTTTACTTTTCGAAATACGAATTAAGTTTCCTTCTGAAAAGTTTTTGTAACTATAATGAATTTTGCACTACAAGTTTCTTTTAAAGACTTACACCATCTATGGATGTAGCAAAATTTAATTTCTTGGCTTCGTAGAACATTGTGTTTCAGACTTCTTCTTCTTTCGGTGCCATATCAGGTCCGCCTAACGTTGGCAATTACATTGGCGAGCTGTTCGTGGTTTTCGGCTAATCTGAATAGTTGTTCGGCACTGCGTATTCTAGTCCAATCGCGAATGTTCTTTAGCCATGACATCTGTTTCCTTCCAATTCCTCGGCTGCCTTCGATTTTACCTTTCATTATAAGCTGGAGTACTTTGTATCGGTCTCCTCTAAGAACATGTCCCAGGTATGATATCTTTCGCACCTTAATAGTGACAAATAATTCACGGACGGCATTCGCTCTATTTAATACTGCTTCGTTGGTCTGCATAGCTGTCCAGGGTATTCGAAGCATTCTTCTGTGCAACCACATCTCAAACGCTTTCAGTCGACCGATCGTAGCAGCCTTCAGAGTCCAGGTCTCAGCTCCATACAACAACACGGACCAAATATAACATTTGATCATTCTTTGACGCAATCTTAGGTTTAAGTTGTCGTTAGAGAAAAATGATTTCATTCTCATGAAAGTTAAGCGCGCTGTTTCAATTCTGCACTTTATCTCTTTATCAGGGTCTAAGTGTTCTGTGATATAACAACCAAGGTATTTGAATTGGGTAACTCTCTCAATGTTTTGTTGGTCTATCTGTAGGGAAGCATCGGCGTGCGGTTGGCGACTGAATATCATAAATTTTGTCTTATTGATATTTATTTTCAAACCCGTTTCCCTTCCTGTCATGTTTACACTATCCAACAACTCTTGAAGGCCCCGGACACTATCGCACAAGATGACCGTATCGTCGGCATATCGAATGTTATTAATCAGTTCACCGTTAATCTTCACTCCAAGGTCTTTATCTTGCAAAGCCTTCTTAAAGATTCTATCTGAGTATATGTTGAACAATAGCAGGGAGAGAATGCATCCCTGTCTGACGCTTCGTTGAATGCGATATTCATCGGTTAGTCTTCCATTGATTCGGACCACTGCTTTCTGCTTCCAATATAAGTTATCTATAATTTTCAGATCTCTCTCATCGATTCCCAAGGTTCTTAGTATGTTTAAAAGTGCTGAACCCTATCGAAGGCTTTTTCATAGTCTATGAAACATACATAAATATCCTTGCGTTGGTCACGACACTTTTGAAGAAGTATATTTAGGGCAAAAAGTGCTTCTCGGGTGCCTAGTGCATTCCTAAAGCCAAACTGCGTCTCATCCAGGTCCTCCTCGCACTGACTTCTTATCCTTCCACGTATTATGCGAAGAAATACCTTTAATGTATGACTCATCAGGCTAATCAATCTATATTCGCCGCACTTCTTTGCTCGCTGTTTTTTCGGAAGTGCTACAAAAACAGACTTCAACCATTCTTCGGGTATTTCACCAGTAGTATATATATATATATATATATATATATATATATATATATATATATATATATATATATATATATATATATATATATATATATATATATATATATATATTGTTAAAAACTTAACTAGAACATTGATGTGATATTCGTGGATCATCTGTGAGAGCTCTGCTGGGATGTTATCTGGACCAGTTGCTTTCTTGGTTTTGGCTGATTTTATGGCATGGAGAACTTCGGATTTTAAAATTTCTGGCTCTTCGTCTTGGCTTGCATTACCCTGCATGTTTGGCCTTTCATCTTCAAACAATTCAGTCACATATTTACTCCATACTTCAAGAATTTATCTTTCATCAATAATAGCTTTCCCCGTGCTATCCACGAGTATGTTAGTAGTTTTCCTGTTATACAAGCCAGCAACTTGCCGGACTTTCTTGTACATGTTAAACGTGTCATGTTTCCTTTCAAACTCCTCCATTTCTCGATATCTATCCATCATCCATCTCTCCTTAGCTGTTCGTATTTTTTGTTTTATTTCTCTTTGTTTTCTTCTGTATTCTTCTGTTTTGCCCTTGCACTGTCTTCTTTGCTCCATAAGATCTAGTATTTCTTCCGTCATCCATTGTTGTTTCTTGTGCCTGGTTTTTACTTTATGTTCCTCTAATATCTTGGTCATATGTTCGCGAAATAATTTCCATGTTTCCTCGACACCTTCGGTTGTTCTCATTTCTTTCATGCAATCGTTTACAGCTTTTTCAATTTCACTTTTGTTGACGTCTGAAGTCGTGAGATTCTTTTGCTGGTGTTTCTTTTCTATCTGTTTTAGCTTGACTCTTACGTCTGCGACTAAAGGGTTGTGGTCAGAACCATTATCCGCTCAAGGATACGTTGTAACCCTGGTGATGGAGTTCCTAAATCTTTTGTTTGTAAGAATATAGTCTATCTGATTTCTTACTACATGTGTTTCAGACACTTTTCTCAAAAGGAGTTAAACACTAGACTTTTTTTTTTGATAATAGAGATATATCGATGGTAACACTTTCGAAAGAATTATGCAAATGTGCGCGTACTAGGACCTCTAAAATCGATCTTCAAGGTCTGTGTAAGCTTACAGTATTAACTTTAGTAATATGCCGTGTAATAATAGTGTACAATTCTTATGAAGATTCACTACTACACCGCACTTGCTGCGTCCCGAGATTTTTTGAAAATAATTAAAGTCAACCGTTTGGGAGATATTTTAGTTAACAAATTTAGAACTCACTCATAGCGTATCCGTATTTTAAAATTACATGTCTAAATGTAACCAAAAAATTTTCATTTTATGGCACCTGTAAGGACAGATGCTTCGATGCAGAATTGGTATTCCTTGTATGTTAGAATAACTTTCCACGATGAAGGTCATAAAATAAAACCACGTCTATTAGCAAGCTCAGAAATTAATGTCAGCTCGCGATGGCTTTTGCCTACACGAAAACATTTGGAAATATTTTTGTTTGAAACATTTTCATTTGATATATACGACTCATTGCTTAGATAAAACTCAGAACGAAGTCATCAAAGAAAACTGGGTGTCACAGACAGTGAGTAATGCCTAATAACATTTACGATTCTAAAAGAGGACAAAAACGGACTAGAGCTTTCATATGAGATATCAAAGCGACTTGTCTCTTCTGTCGTCGCCCACGAACGAGACTCCTGGTCGATTTTTTTCTGTATTATTTGCGATACACCACATGACACAAGTTCCGTATTTCGTTAAATAAACATAATCTGACATCGTGTTGTAAGCTACTTTTCCACAAACTAAAGACACAGAATTTTTCACGAAACATATTTCTCATCTGGCATCTTTCCGGTTTTTGGTCGTGTTTCTTTTCAGTCTGCAGGAAATTCCGAGTTATTTACTATCTCGGATGAAGTATGCTGGCCAACAGCGGCTTGCTGTGATGTTAAAAGCTTGCAGTAGTACAAGAAACTCTGGTGATGTTAATTACCGGTTTGCAGTCTTTCGTTCCCACACCGTACCACAGATATTAGACTAGTGCAAGTTAATTATTTCCCGTTTCATATTTTGCATTTTAACTAACTGGAACTATTATAGAGGATTAACAAGTCTACAGAGCAGATCTCTGATTAAGCTTTACTGTTTTATTTACTTACAGTACTTTTGCATTGGCGACACTCTTACAGGTAAATGAAACAGCAAAGTTGATTGATTTTGTCTGTTGATTGTTTTTCTTAGAATCATATAGAGAGGCCGTTTAATTGCTTGATTTTCCTTGCAATCTGCTGCTATAAAACATAATTTTAGCTTAATCAAAAAACGCGTATTAGTTTGTAGCACTATCAGAAATATAAATTATTGCCTCTACGGCTTCTTTAGCACCAAATGGATTTTAGAAAATTTACGCAAATAAATTTTCTCTTATAGAGACGTAACGAGTTTCATATATGTATGTATCGTACCAAAAAAATTAAGGCGGATTGTGATCAAATTTGGTTAGTACCTTCCTTTTGCAAGTGGCTTGGACATGTTCGTTAGCCAGAAAAATCTGATCAGTTAAAATAGATGAAATAATGCCTTGTTCTAATTAGTCAGTCGGATTCCCCCGGTCCGCACAAGTCCACTAGTTTACATATAATAACAGATCAGATTACGTCACTAGGAACTTTCAGCGTGCCAGTGCCCCTCTGCGTTCTTTGTATTTTCTTAATTTGCATATTTAGCGCTCAAAGCATAGGTAACAATCATATTCCAGATATTCAGTTGATTTCAACGTAAAAATTAATGTTAAGACGACCCTGGCACATGATTTGGATACTCGCATGTAATTGGTCCACGCTGAGTACCCATGATGCCGCGGCTGGCGCAGGCCAACGCCGTCTTGCCAGTGGAAAGCGACGTTCGCTGGTACTCCTGGATTGAAGTTAATAGACGGTGTTCCTCTACCTGTGTCAGGTTAAGTGGTGTATTTGTACATAATCTAGTATTGATAATTTCTGTTAAGTTGGATATCGACTCTCAACTTTAATGAGGTATGTTTTTAAGAGTTTTTCTCTTGAGTTTTCCGTTTCGTTAATTTGGTATCCTTTGTACAATTATAGAGTCCTACCACCAGGCTGTGTGAGTGCTTATTAATATGCATGGGGTTTATAATATCCTGTTTTAACCGATAAAGATTTATGTTGATGGAAACCAGACAAGGACATATTAATTTACTGGTCAGTTTCAAGTATATCTGGAAAACGTCTGATGTCCCTCTTCATGGTTTTGTTCCATTTGAGACTGCTTTTGGTTCCTGTTATTTACGATATCAAAGCCGAAGACTAACGCAGTTATACAGGTTTTTCTTTTTATGTAAACCAGACTATTTTCTTATCTGATCACACAGAATTATTACAATTTTTTTCTGTTCCTAATCATTTTATGAAATTATTATTTGAGTAAACAGTTTATTTTTAAGTTAATATTCATCAGAATATTTTTATTGTATTGGAATAGTGTAAAGCCGGCTGCAGCCATGCTAAGAAAACTTATATAAAATAATTAGTATATTTTCAAATACTGAAACGTTTAGTTCACTTTTTTTTTAAATTTAATTCACCTTCAGATGTACCGAACACAGACAATACAACGTTGCTTAGTAATCATTTTTGTTTAATTGTTGGCTTTCTTATTCTATAGTAAGTATTTGTTGTTTCTCTTCCAGGTTTCTATAGATATATATTTATATTTTTGTTTATTCGTCAAGCAGAGTTGCAGTAGGAAATAGGTATCACAAGATATATTATTGTATTGTATAACGGCTTAGAAACCCGTTGCGTTTTGTTATTTTTTGTTAGTATGTTAACAGCGTTTTTCTTGGATTCGCTAAAAATCCAGATGGCATCCCTGACAGAATTAACTTTTCATTTGTCTTGTTAAGTAAAATTCTTTACTTCATTTGAATTTAAATAAAGCATCATTTGCCATTTACTCCCAGACTGTACAAATATTCACAGTGAGAGGGCAAAGGGCTGCAAACTTAGCGATTTTCAGTAAATTTTCTTTTAAAAAATCACTATTGAGGATATCTCGTCTTTTGAATTTTAAAAAAAATTCTTCAAATGAGCACAAACTAGGACCCTTAGAACCCATATCCGGGGCCAGTTTCAATTTTTATATGTTATATATATATATATATATATATATATATATATATATATATATATATATATATATATATATATATATATATATATATATATATATATATATATATTACAATGAAAATTACCTATTACCTAGGCATGTTGCTTTTTTCTCGCTTCGATTAATATCGGCTATCTACCTGAAAGTCATTGCGATTAGAAAGCAAGATATTTTCCTCCAATGTGTTTTTTTTTACTCCTAAGGCTTCAAAAAAGTCAAGCTTGCGCTTATCGTTATAAAAATGTAGCGGCTCTGTGCGGTTATTTACTGTGGGTCTATGTTGAGTATCAATAATATGTTTTGCAGATGTAGATTTGTCAGCGTCGTTATTTTCAAGTGTAGAGATGTGTTCTTTGCATCTGGTATTAAAATTTCTAGAAGCTTGATTAATCTAAATTAATACCAGAAACAAGGACATATTCGCACAAGTACATTTCTTGTAGAAAAAAGATTGTATAAATAATAAATAAAAAAGAGAATCCTTTTGTTTTATTTGATTTTTTATTAGCATTCCATAATGAAATAACTTATCTGGATGCACTGGACGGACCGGATTGTCTCCTTTTTAATTTTGGTAAAAACTTTCTCATTTTTTACCTTAAAAATTATTTAAATTGCAGAGTCATATAGTTATCAAACTAATAAAAATATTTTGCTGGTAGTCAATATAAATCAGCATTTTATTTTTACACTGATTTTATAGCTAAAACATGAGGGCTACAATATACAAGTAATTGAGAAAAGCGTAAGGAAGTGTATAACATTTAATCTTGAAATCTCATTATAAAATGTATCAACTGTGTCCCAACAACAAAAAACAAAAACGGTTTTTCTAATAAATCCAGCTATTGTGTTCTAATATTGTCGAATCCTCACGCCTCACATCCCCGAGCCGCACCTTTCCCTTTATTGGCCTGTAACTTCCTTTAATGCCTACAACAGCCATCAGAAGCGCAAGCTGTACCTGCACTGTCTGTACAGTAACGCCCCTGTGACATGTGTCATCAAGCAGCAACAACAGAGAAGCAGCTACAAGAGTATCCAAGACTCGATCACTTCCTCGTCATCCAGCGTCCAGTAACGCCGTGGAAAGACCTACTGAACCGTGAGTAGTAGTCAGACACATAATAGCTGATTATGTTGTGGTCATACCAAAGCTAAATTCGTCGGCGTCCAGCGGTCAGGGTGCACCATAGGAAGATCGCCTGATCTGCGACCCGTAGTCAAGAGATCAAAACCCATGGTTATCACCTTGACACGTGGACAGGTCAGTGAGCCTCGTTGTGGGAAGAACCAGTCTTTCGACGAGCGACTGACCCGCGATTTGAAATCCCTTCAACCGCTGCATCAACACACACCACAGTTGTCGCCTGGACACGTGAAACACCTTCACCCCTTTGGTCGACACCCCCAGCTACTTGCGACATCATCCACGTGCTGGTGATGGCAGCCTACCTATCTTCAATCGTAAGTAACCTTTTATTGTATTGATCAGTATTGGAGCACCACTCACCGATTTATTTTTGTATGTAAATTTGTAACTGGCATATTAAATTGTTATTGTTTAACCACGTGGATTCATTATAAATCTGCACCAACAAATGAGATTTCCTCTGGTTCTTCGCGAGTATATAAACGGGTAATGAGAACCACTATGCTGGTCTTTCTAAATTAATAATGCTAATGCTGCACACACTTTAGTCTAATTCAAACATTTAGTATTTCGCGACAATACATTTAGCATTTTTCTGAAATGTACACCAGCTCTACCACAAGACACAGCATATGTTGCTGAATTTGATTGTCGCAAGATTATATCCACTTTCAGTTACAAGGCTAAGATTCAACCACGGTTGCTTTTCATGTCACTTTTTAAAAATTGGTCTAACTCACAATTGTGTACTTGTAACAACCCCCAATCATATTATTTTGCATGCCAGAAATATAAGGAACTCATTGATTGTTGTTTCCCTTACTAGGTGAAACTGTTTCATACTACATACAGACTTGGAGACTACTTCTCTGCACTGGATACGTCCTTCATTAACAGAAACGAAAATCAATAGTGAAGCTAGAGAAGTAGTCGCCAAGTTTGTATTTAATATAGGGAACTGTCCATTGTTTTGATAAAGGAGCTTATAAAACTGGATAATCAGCTTCGCCAAAACTTATTTTCGCTCTTGTCGCTTAACACAAGACGCATTTTAGATCTGCTGGTAAGATTTGTCAACAAGTGCAACATAATAATATAGCTTTTATTTTTAGTGAATTTTCTTAAAAAAATTCACTAATAAGGAGACCCCGACTTTTGAAAAAATTTCTTTAAATGAGCGCTATTTGGGACTCCTGGAACCCAAATCCGAGGTTGGTTTCAGACTTTATATGTTATATATATATATATATATATATATATATATATATATATATATATATATATATATATATATATATATATATATATATATATATATATATATATATATATATATATATGTTTATATATTTATGTGCCACACCGCTAACTCAAAAAATAATGCGCCGATTTTGATAAAATTTGGTGAGTACCTTCCTGTCGCAAGTGGCTTGAACAAGTTCGTTAGCCAGGAAAATCGGACTAGTTTTTCCCGGAAAATTTTGCGGTTTCTTTCGGAAAATTTTTATATCTCCGGAAAGTTAGGGCAACCATATTGGGTGCGAAGGTTTATATCATAAAAAGAAAACCATGCACCAAAATTTGTATCTCTACGTTAAAATAAACCAAAGTTATAAGCTTTTAAGTTTTTATTCTTAAAATGTCAAAAAAGTCGCGATTCTAAACGTCAACATGTTCTAGATAGAGAACTTACATGAACGGCTATACAGCGTAAATGTCATAAAATAAGTTGAAAAGCCTTGAATTTCAGCTACAGTCTTCGTTGTTCTTTATTTTATTAAATTATTTGCAGAAAATTGATTTAAAATAGACCCTTATGTGATGCTTTGGTAGCAGTTTCAGTTATTAATTTAATTTTAAGGAATCAGATTACGCTTATTATGTAGCGTTTTTTTTTTCAATTGTGCAATGCGGAATTTCTTTATGGAGAAACGGTGTTGGTAAGTAGTTTCTCATTTCTATGGACTTCTGCAAGGTTCGTTTTTACATTTTGCATGTCTAGCTCCGTTGTAGCATGTTTACCTTGCACAGAACCTCAAATTGACTTTAGGTCTCTTAACTGTATTGTGGAGTTGAGATCACAGCATTCGTCCGATGGTTAATGCATAAAGAGGTTCCTCTAAGCATGTTTCTGATTTTTTTTTTCAAAAATCGAACAATACGCTAATCTGCTAATTGACCTATAAAAGTTGTTAATACTAAAAAAAATATGGAAACAACGCTCGTGCCTGGGATAAAGTTCTCTTCGTCATTTTAACTTTAAATGAAATTTCCCTCTCCCGTTTCGCATCCGTTCAACACATTGGGCACAGAAAATATAGGAATTAACTTAAAATTATCATTTATAATTAAAGGAAAATACAATTTGTTCTAGGTATGCAACGAAAAAATTCACACAACATAGAATAATTTCTAGATTCTAAAACCTACTGTGACGCTATAAAGAAACAACGTTAAATGAAACGAAAACCATTTCAGGCAAAGGGATGGAAAAATATTTTTACAGTAAAATAAGCTTTCGTATTCCAAAAAACAGCAAGATTCTTATAAGGCGTAATACAATAGTGCATAATGATTGTCCACGGCAACAGTACATGTCATATTCAACTGACAAATTATTTTGATAAATGTCAGATTTACTTTCAAAGTGACATGTAAATAAGTATTTTGTTTTCTGACATTTGTAATACAAATGTAGACATCCTCTTCTTCTTACAATCATATTTATTTTTTGCCATCACAATTTTACTCATATAGTTGGATACAATTTTAGTGACTTTTGAATTTTGAAAAGAGTTCTTTAAACGAGCGCGAAATAGGCCCCATAGAACCCATATCCGGGTTAATTTCAGTTTTTTTCTGTTTCCATATATACAGGGTGACGCATTTCTAGGGTAAAGCTCAAAATATCCATTATTATACAAGATATGATAAAAAAATTTATATGTTAATTATACGATGTCTGGAGCTGCATCTTATAAAATTATTTTTAAAATCACAGGTGGCCCATAAGTCGCTGCTGATGCAATTTTTTTCCTAATCGAACACCCCTTATAGTATTACAATGTTTGCATTTTCCATCGAACGATAATGCATGTTTGTAAGAAAATAAATTCGGAACTCAGCAACTGCGTTATGGTAGCGACTTTTCATAAAATGTTTCTTTCGATAGCTTAATTTACTATTAACCTAAGGTTCGTTGGCCACGAAACTAGTTTTTTGGGCACATTTTAGGTTTATTTTCGGAAGATTTTTGTATATTGTCAAACAATAAACTTATTTTGATGAAATATGTTAAATTTTTAAAATGTATTATCATTCTGATTACGCTTATATAGATATGATTCATACCGGTTAACATTCTCATGAATGAATTTAGGGTCCATGACTTGCCAACAAAATATTTATAATCTTCTACCCATAAAGTTCTGAAACGTTTTATGATTTGAGTTTTAACGAAAAAAAGTCAATTTTCATAAAATCACTCTTCATTTATCCCCTATAACATAAAGCGGTCTTACTCAAAAACAACTCGAAGCGTTACTTTGCCTGGTGCTAACTGGATATCAAATTTGAAGATGATGTCTCAATTCTCAATTAAAAGTTTTTTAATAAACAAACCCTAAAACGTTATATTACTCGAGTTTTAACGGAAAAATGTCAATTTTGACCATATCATCCCCCATTCATTCCTACCTCCTAGAGAAATTTTACCCAAAGCTAATTCGAACCGTTCGTTTGTCGGGTGCTAAGTGTGTACGAAATTTTAAGATCATATCCCAATTCGTTCTAAGGTTATCGTGGCTACAAACAGACAGACATACAGACCGACAGACACAGAAAATTTTCGTTCATATTTTCTATATGTTTTGACATTTTTTACCACGTTCAAGCGAAAATAAAATTTTGAAATTTTTGTCGCCGATGGGAGGTATTGGCGATGTGAAAGTAAAATTATACCAATATTACTGAGATGATCTAACCATTAAGTTAATATATATTTAAAACAATTTTTTCCTTAATAATAATGAATTTGGCCGTAGATTTGGGTAGAGAATATACCTCACAGTTTGCATCAAGGTAGTAACTAACATAATTCGCTTCGTTTTGTTTCCACACAGAAAATTAAACGCCAAAAGCTAATGCCTTAAAATGTTTGCCTTTGAAAAGAAAAATAGCTTTTCATCGTCTAATTTGTTATCTGCATTTCCTTTTCCCGGTTACACTATTTTTTCTTGCCTGTAATTATTCTTTACGAACTAAATTAGTTTTTAATATAATTATAGTGCTGGGGTTTTGCTTTAAAAATTGCTTGTTTATTTCAACGGAGATAAAGAACGCGCTTACGTTTGGCGCTGCCAAATGTAGAATAAGTATTTAACGCCTTGGAGCAATAATACTAGTAAAACATCTAATTCATTTCATAGCAAGTTTTATCTTATTTTGTTCTACTTTAGCAACATATAATGGTTGCTAATTATATGGTTACCATCTTGAAATAAATGGAAACAAAGCAAAGGATCACCACAAAGCTATATTTATGATTTGTCAAATCCATTAGAATTAGAACATAATTTAGTGGACTTTTCAACATACAGGGAACCTACTTTTTATTTTTTTATTTCAGCAGCACACCACGAGGGTCACAGCCTAAATACTATCGTACCGTGGGGGTCGGCAACGAGGAAAGAGCAAACTTGTTAATTCTGGAATTGAACGTTTGGAGGTTCGGAGGAGAAGGAAAAACATGTGCCGGCAAGGAGTTCCACAACTTGAAAGTCCTCGGGACAAAAGAGCGGGCATAACAAGATGTTCTATATCTGGCGACCTGGACAGTAAAAGGGTGCATTCGCTCTGTTCCCCTGGTAGATCTGTTGAGGGTAGCAGGTGGAGGAACTATGGAAGGAAGCTCCTCCTTGATGTGGAAAATAAACAAAGTAGGGGCTAAAGCTGAACCTTGAGGGACTCCTGTATTATTTGGATATAGTTTAGAGGAAAGGCCATCCACGACAACAGAAATGCTCCGGTTGGAGAGGAAATTTGCTGTCCAGGTACAGAGTTCTGGTTGTAGGCCATAGGCCGAGAGTTTATTAAGCAGCGCTGTGTGCCAAACCTGATCGAATGCTTTGGATATGTTTAGAGCGACAATCTGGGATTCACCGTGTAGTTCCATAGACTTGCTCCAAAAAATGGGTGACAGAGGAAAGGAGGTCGGCAGTTGATCTGCGCTACTAGAATCCATACTTCCTGTCGTAGATTAGACTGTATTTTTCAAGAAATTTTAGTAATTAGGTGTTTATATACTTTTCCATCACTTTAGAGACCACTGAAAGGAGAGAAGTAGGCCTGTAGCTGCTAGGAAGCGCTTTGGTTCCTTTCTTGGGGACGGGTTGTACTCAAGCAGGTTTTCAATTACTAGGGAATATGCCCCTATTTTAAGATGTCTGAAACAGACAAGTCAGGATAGGAGCAAGTTCTGGTCCGCATTTTTTGAGAACAATTGCTGGGATCTCGTAAAGGCCAAAAGCTTTCCTGGTATTAAGAGAAGAGAGCATCTTTCGTACCTTTTTAGTTTTGAAAATGATATCCGTCATTTTATGCGCGACATTACGGACTGTTGGTGGTTGAACATTTGGAGGTGGGTTGGGAGTAGAATTGCCGGCGAACAACGAGGCAAAAAGTTCAGCATTGCCTAGAGCGGTAGAAACAATTTCATCTCCTGAAACAAGAGGTGGGAACGTGCTCTTGCAAAAAATTTTCTAGATTTAGCAAGAGTCCAGAAGGGTTTGCTGCCGTTGGAGCTTGAGAGGACTTTGTTTCTGATGTGGTTATTAAACGAGTTTTTTGCCTCAGAAAGAATGCGGACATAGTGGTTTCTTGTGTCGTTAAATGCTACACGGTTTTCTTGACTGGGATTGTGTAGAAGCGTTTTGTGAGCTTTGATCTTGTCAAGTATGGCGATGTCACAGGATTTAGAGAACCATTGCTTTTGAGTAGCTGAAGAGGTTTTCTGTGTACGTGAAATAAATAATCCCATGCCAGCTTGTATGATTTCGGTGACGTTTTGTGAGATATAAGAGGGGTCAGGATGAGAGAAGAAGACAGACGCCCATGGAAATGAGGAAAAGTAATCCCGCATTTCTTCCCAGTTCGCAGAGTTGTAGTGCCAAACGATACGTGGGTGTGATGACTGTATGACGCCGAGTTGCATTGCGCAGGAAGCAGTGACCATGCTGTGGTCTGAGCGACCCAGGGAGGCGGTGACACAGACAGAACTATACAATAGAATTATTCATGTCACCCTTTTTCGCAAAAGTTGTCGTCTATAACTCAATACTACATTGTGATTTTTCCATACCTACCTATGTCTGATATGTTGAAAGAGAAAGTTAATAATTATTAATTATTGCAACTGTTAAAGTAATGGAGATGCTAAAGGTAAAAGGAATTAATTCAATTTATCCAAATATTAGACACAAAAACTACCAAATATGTTTGGTGACTTAATTTGAAACATTTAAGAAAATATTATTTAGTTTTAATTTTACTCTCGTCTGTCAAATAGATATATTTAGCCCAGCAGCTTTAGTCAATTGATAATTAAAAACGAATAGAAAATTCTTTCTTTGATTAACATTTATTTGGCCAACTCAAACCGTGCCGATTTTCCCTTAGTTTGCTTTTGATAGGGATGTCTTTAAATAAACATTTAGTAGAATAATTTTTACTACACAACCGGAAATATATAGATGCCTACCTAAAGGGCTAAGTGCCAATGAAGTTTTTTACGAGACCGAAGGGATCAAGTATATCCTAAAGTAGTCGATTGCTTGCTTAAAGACATTAATACTATGGGGTTGCATATCGACATTTCCAAAGCGACGATTCTACGCCGGGATGCCCGGATTCTGCGGTTTATAGCACATCGTAATCTTCCCGATTCGAACGATTTCTGCAAACTAATGCGATTAAATCAAGAAACGGATGCGAAGCATAAACAGACCAAAATATTTCCACTCTACCATATCGATTTCATTACCAATTCTAAATGATCGGCCCGATCAGATAAAAAAAACATTCCAAGGGCTATATGCCTTCTGTCTGTATCCATTATAATCTACAAAATTATCACCATATTATTTTAAATCAAACAGAAATCGTTTTAGTGAATTTTCTTTAAAAAAAATCACTAACGAGGAAATCCCAAATTATGAATTTTGAAAAAATTATTTCAAATCAGCGCGAACTAGGCCCCCTAGAAGGGTCAGTTTCAATTTATATATATATATATATATATATATATATATATATATATATATATATATATATATATATATATATATATATATGATGGACCGATTTTGAGCAAATTTTCTAAGTACCTTCTTTATACAAGTCGCTTGGAGACGTTCGTTAGCCAACAAAATCGGTTCACGCTTTCCCGGTAAATTTTGTGTTTTCTTTCGGAAAAATTTGGTACGCGTGTTTGCATTATAAAGAGTGAACGACGTACCAAATTTAGGTGTGTACGTTTAAAGACAAAAAAACTCTGGACGCAGCAAGTGCGTTATGGTAGTGAATTTTCATAAAAATGTTTTTTTAAATAGCAAATATGTCTTTTTAAGAAAGCAGGCACCAAATTTGGTTACCAGTATAATCTATATATTAGAAACAATGTGCCATTTTTCATCAAAATTACTTTATTGTTTGAAAATGTACAAAAATGTCCGAAAGTAAACTTAAATTGTTCCCGAAAAAACTGGTTTTCTGGTCAACCTTATAGGCTAATAACAAATTGATTCAAAATTTGAAGCATTTAATGAAAATACGCTACCATAACGCACTTGCTGCGTCCCGAATTTCTTTTCTTACAAAGATGTATTATATTTCGATGGAAAATACAAAAATGCAATAACATAGGGCGTGTTCGATTAAAAAAATTCACTAAAAAAAAGAAAATTTGAATCACCAACGACTTATGGGCCACCCTGTAATTGTGGAAATATTTTTTAAGATGTAGCTTAAGACACCCTACAATTAATGTATACAACTTTTTTTTGTAACTTGCATAATAACGGATACATTGCGCTGTAATGATTTTTTACGAAAATTCTACAAAAATGATATACCATTAAACGATAAACTCTATAGCCAACACTACTGCTAAAGCATCAGAGAAAGGGTCGATTTGATATCAATTTTCTGGGAATATTTTAGTAAAATGAAGGACAATGACGATTGAAACTAAGAGTTCAGGCTTTGTAAAACATTATTCTTGAGACATTTTCCTTCCACAGATCATATTAATTTCAGATTCATTGCCTAAATATTAACAATTTTGACGTTTAAAATCGCGACTTTGACGTTTTGAGGAAAACCCAAATTTATTTTTCTTTAAATGCCTGTAACTTTTTTCCTTTAACCTACAGCGCTAAATTTTGGTAGGTAGTTTATCTATAACGATATAAACCCGTGTACCAAATTTCGTTGCCCTTACTTTGTTAATTCCGGAGATATAAATTTTTTTCGATTTTTTTCGAAGGAAAACACAAAATTTTCCGGGAAAACCTCGGCGGATTTTCCTGGCTAACGAACTTATCCAAGCCACTCGCGAAAGGAAGGTACTCACGTAATTTTATCAAAATTGGTCCATAATTTTTTTAGTTATAGGTGTGACACATAAATATATAAACATATATATATATATATATATATATATATATATATATATATATATATATATATATATATATATATATATATATATATATATATATATATATATATATATATATATATATATATATATATATATATATATATATATATATATATATATATATAAACATATAAAGTCTGAAACCGACCCTGGATTTGGGTTCCAGGGGTCCTAAATAGCGCTCATTTAAAGAAATTTTTTCAAAATTCAAAAGTCGAGATCTCCTCATTAGTGAATTTTTTTTAAGAAAATTCACTAAAAGTTATGGGCAGTTAAAGAAAACAATTTTGAACTTTGTGCAAATGCAGTAATAGTCTGGACAGCCTTGAGTGTCTCCAATGTGTGTTCTTGAGAGGTCCTGCTTGCCCTGAGAAGCCGAAGAACTGTATCACACCGATAACTCAAAAAATAATGGGCCGATTTTGATAAAATTTGGCATGTACCTGTCTTTTGTAAATGGCTTGATAAGTTCGTTAGTCAGGAAAATCAGACGAGGTTTTCCGGGAAAATTTTGACTTTTTATTCGAAAAAAATTCTTATCTCAAAAAGTAATAAGCCGATGTTAATAAAATTTGGCACGTGCCTTCCTTTTGTAAATGGCTTTGACAAGTTTGTTAGTCAGGAAAATCGTACGAGGTTTTTCGGGAAAATTTTGAGTTTCCATTCGAAAAACTTTTTTATCTCAAAGAATAATGGGCCGATTTTGATAAAATTTGGCACGTACCCTTCTTTTATAAATGGCTTGGATAAGTTTGTTAGTCAGGAAATCGGACGAGGTTTTCCGGGAAAATTTTGAGTTTTCATTCGAAAAAAATTCTTATCTCAAAAAGTAATAAGCCGATTTTAATAAAATTTGGCACGTGCCTTCCTTTTGTAAATGGCTTTGACAAGTTTGTTAGTCAGGAAGATCGTACGAGGTTTTCCGGGAAAATTTTGAGTTTTCATTCGAAAAATTTTTTTATCTCAAAGAATAATGGGCCAATTCTGACAAAATTTGGCATGTACCTTTCTTTTGTAAATGGCTTGGATATGTTCGTTAGTCAGGAAAATCGGACGAGGTTTTCCGGAAAAATTTTGAGTTTTCATTCGAAAAAAATTCTTATCTCAAAAAGTAAGAAGCCGATTTTAATAAAATTTGGCATGTGCCTTCCTTTTGTAAATGGCTTTGATACGTTTGTTAATCAGAAAAATCGGACGAGGGTTTTCGGGAAAATTTTGAGTTTGCATTTGAAAAAAAAAATTATCTTAAAAAATAAAAAATCTATAAATTCCAGATTTGGTAGGTAGGTTAACGATATAAAAAGTAAACTATACACCCAAATTTAGATTTCTATGTTACAACAGAAAAAAGTTATAATAAAATATTTTGTGCCAGATCATTTCTATGAAAATTCACTACCATAACGCACTTGCTGCGTCCAGGCTTCTAATATATACAATATTTTGCATTACATAAACTCAGTTTTGGTAAATAACTCTATACTATAATAACTAAGTCTTGATTTTTACTTGTATCCTCGACGCCATATATGAGGCTAATGACCCCACATTTTTGTTTAAATCATGCATTTAGTGTCAACTCTCCGTTGACTAGTCGTGCACTCACTTTACAATTTAAAATTTCGTTATTCAGAAAATAATTATGTTATAATTTTTATTGTAATATATATATATATATATATATATATATATATATATATATATATATATATATATATATATATATATATATAGATATATATATGTTCAGAAAGATTTCCGCGGTCTTTAATGTGAGACATGCTTGGTTCTCGGGTTAAACCGCGTCCAGAATTTATAGAAACTCGACGTTTCGGCTCCTGTTTTGGAGCCATTTTCAAGAGGTAAAGGAAATATGTAAGGACACTCTAAGGCCTCAATCTGCCTACTCCTTAGAGTGATGGACAAAGGTGGGTAAAGGAAATATGTAAGGACCCTCTAAGGCCTCAATCTGCCTACTCCTTAGAGTGGTGGACAAAGGTGGGTAAAGGAAATATGTAAGGACACTCTAAGGCCTCAATCTGCGTACTCCTTAGAGTGATGGACAAAGGTGGGTAAAGGAAATATGTAAGGACACTCTAAGGCCTCAATCTGCCTACTCCTCAGAGTGGTGGACAAAGGTAGGTAAAGGAAATATGTAAGGACACTCTAAGGCCTCAATCTGCCTACTCCTTAGAGCGGTGGATAAAGGTAGGTTGGGTTGTTGTAGCTCGATTACGGGGCCTCAATCTGCCTACTCCCCAAATCTCGCCGGAGATCGTCTGTGAGGTCTCAGTGTGTTCAACCCTAGGCCTCAGAGAGATCTCAGATTATTATTATATATAGATATTTCCTTTACCCACCTTTGTCCATCACTCTAAGGAGTAGGCAGATTGAGGCCTTAGAGGTTCCTTACATATTTCCTTTACCCACCTTTGTCCACCACTCTAAGGAGTAGGCAGATTGAGGCCTTAGAGTGTCCTTACATATTTCCTTTACCCACCTTTGTCCATCACTCTAAGGAGTAGGCAAATTGAGGCCTTAGAGTGTCCTTACATATTTCCTTTACCTCTTGAAAATGGCTCCAAAACAGGAGCCGAAACGTCGAGTTTCTATAAATTCTGGACGCGGTTTAACCCGAGAACCAAGCATGTCTCATATATATATATATATATATATATATATATATATATATATATATATATATATATATATATATATATATATATATATATATATATTATAATTATTTGCTGCCCAGAGTATTTCCTCCACACTTATTTTCCTTTTTTGTTTTCAACTATTCTTCTCTTTCAAAATAACAAATTTGCAAGTTAGGATATAATAAGTGCGATGATAAAGATAGGGTTAATAAGAACAAACAGTTGGAAATATTTCGCTAAACAGAAAATTTCAAGTTATTTATCTCCTATTTTCTTTGAGTCTGTTTCTTAATTTATTGCTGTAAATATACTTATAGTATATATCACCTTAATTAGTTATGCCTGAGCACCAATTAAAAAAAATGCAGGTGATGTTACAACCGTCACAATCATTTTACTAACAGATTTTATTTCAAAATTAATTATAAATTTTGTCATATCACGAAAAATGCTGATATCGCGAAAACGGCAACGGTTCACATGGAAGTATATAAAGTTATCCCGATTCAAAATTGACCTCATTATAATTTATTTTTGTGTGAGCATCGCCGAACCAAATACTCTGTATTTTGGTTTCAGTAAATACTATAGCTAAATGCACTTTCATCAAACGGAAAAGTAACAATTATATAATATTCACTTCTCACATGGGAATAAAACTTGTAGAAATCTTCGTCTTGTTCTAATCTGTGTTAAAGAGTTAAACTAGTTTATTCTTTGACTAATAGGCGGAGAATTCTTCGACAACAAAGTTTGTGCCTCTAAGTTAGTTCAGCTCACGTAGATGTTCAACAGGGTTGAACGTGTATTGACCAAATCAGAGTTGGTTCATTAGATGTTGGAAACTAATATTTTCTAAACAAACACACAAACATCCAACGTTTTATATACAGGTGTTCCGATTAGTGAGGCTAATAGCTCAATTAGAAGTTTGTTTATAATTAAAATCAGTTAAATGAGAATATTACTATAATGTACAGGATATGGTCCCAACGTAGGAGCTTTTGCTACTTTGGTTTTGGGGATAGAAAAAAAGTCCGGACGGAGCAAGTGCGTTATAGTAGTGAATTTTCGTAAAAATGTTTTTAATATAAAATATGTGTTTTTTCTTAAGAAATCAGGCATCAAATTTGGTTACCAGTATAACCTATATAGTAGAAACAATGTGCCATGTTTCATCAAAATAACTTTATTGTTTGAAAATGTACAACAATTTTTGCAAGTAAACTTAATGTGTTCGCAAAAAAAAACGGTTTCTTGGTCAACCTCATCTATTCAAATTTGAAGCTTTTAATGAAAATTAGCTACCATAACGCACTTTTTGCGTCCCGGATTTCTTTTCTTACAAACATGCATTGTATTTCGATGGAAAATGCAATAACATAAGGCGTGTTCGATTAAAAAAAAAGAGAAAATTTGTATCAACAACGACTTATGGGCCACCCTGTGATTGTAGAAATATTTTTTTAAGATGTAGCTCAAGACACCCCATAATTAATGTATACAATTTTTTTTCGTATCTTGTATAATAACAGCTTTGATAATTTTTTACGAAAGTTTGAAAATAATTATATAGCATTAAACGATAAACTCTATAGCTAAGACTGCTGCCAAAGCATTAGAGAAAGGGTCTATTTGAAATCAGTTTTCTGGAAATATTTTAGTAAAATGGAGGACAATGACGGTTGAAGATAAGACTTCAGGGTTTGTAAAACATTCTTCTTGAGACATTTTCTTTCCATAGCCCGTATTAGTTTCAGGCTCTTTGCCTAAATGTTGTCAATTTTGGCGTTTTAAATCGCGACTTTGACGTTTTGAGGAAAATCCCAATTTAGTCTTCTTTAAGTGCCTATAAGTTTTTTGTCTTTTAACGTACAGTGCTAAATTTTGATACATAATTAACCAATAATAATATACCCCTGCCCTTACTTTTTTATTTCCGAAAATATAATTTTTTTCGAAAGAAAACACAACATTTTCCAGCAAAACCTTGGCCGATTTTCCTGACTAACGAACTTGTCTAAGCCACTTACAAAGGGATTGAATTCACCAAATATAAACAAAATCGGCTCATTATATTTTGAATTATCGGTGTGATATATATATATATATATATATATATATATATATATATATATATATATATATATATATATATATACAAAAAAAAATTAAACTGACCCCGGATATGTGTTCTAAGGAGCATAATTAGCTCTCATTTGAAGAAATTTTTTCAAAATTCAAAAGTCGGGATCTCCTCATAAGTGATTTTTTTAAAAGAAAATTCACTTAAAATTAAAATGTAAGTTATAGAACTTTTTCACAGGCTGTAAGAATTTTTCATTAGGAAAACCAAATTAATATCTCAAATCGAGAAAATTATATAAAATAATCCTACCATCCATCTCCAGGGAAGAAATCTGTTTGCTCGTCCGACGTTTTCCCAGTATTTCCCAAGCTGTTATTATCGGATTGGATAAGTAAGTATCATTAACTGAGGAACGATATTCATACTTCCTGCAATATGAAATTAATGAATTGTTGGACAATTCAAGTGTTCAGCAGTATGGCAGTGTCATATGGCGGCAAGATGACTCGCCACCCCATAAGGTCATTTCTCTTCGAAATTTCTTCGATAATCGCCATGACTTATGAATTGGGAAACATGGGATTATTGAATGGCCTACCAATAGCACTCATTTGACAATTTTAGATTCGTTTCTCCGGAGATTTATAAAAAATGCAGTTTATGCAGAAAGAAGTCTAACCACAGGTGTCTTAAAAAATCATAATTTTATAAATAGTTTGAATCAAGAAAAATCCAATTTAATGGTTAATGCAGTACATAAAATAGATGACCATTTCAACAAATGTGTCAGTAATAATGGGGGACTTATCGAACAATTATGAGAAACAAAACAGTTTGATGTCAGACCCCTAGCGTGTTATTATAATTCATTGTTAATATTGTTCTAGTAATTAATTAAAGGGTGTCAATGTTAAATTGTAAACCTTTCTTCTTCACTATAAACATTATTATATTATAAAATAATTTATGCAAAAAAGTCGGTATATATATATTTGACTTTAACAGCTATTGTTATGTTTTCTCTAAGCCCTTAGCTCCTATGATTACTCAGTCATTTTATTCAAATCACGGCAGTCTTTGAATATTTCTCTGTGATGATTAATTATAACTGTAGAATCAATACGTTGGACACACAATATTGCTTAAACGGTGCATTTCAATATTATCCATGGCCATATTTTTTAAATCAGAAAAAATGGACTTCCATTCTAAACAATCGTATATCGGCTGTTCTATTTAAAATAAGTGAGGCTGGTAATTTTTTGATTTTACGATGATCATTTGATTTTACCAGAAGCAAATTCGCACAGCTTGTGAAAAGTTTTAGAACTTTCATTTGGAAACTTTTCTCTAAAAACAAAAGTAGAAAAGCTGCCCTAATTATAAGAAAATAGACCCTGTACCTAAATATTTATATACTTACATCTTAAGTTAATATGAAACGTCTTTCAGGCCGAAATGTACTCCATCTTGCACTGCGTGCGAGAGAACAAGAGGAGGGGCTACACCAACAAGCGGATTCTCATAGCCACAGACAGCCAAGCAGCTCTTAAGGCCCTAAGTAGCCCACGCATAAATTCCAGGCTGGTAAGTGAATGCCGAGACGAGACGAGCGACCTGTCTGGGCAAAATGAGGTCACCCTCATCTGGGTGCCGAGTCACTCGGGGGTCAAAGACAATGAAGAAGCTGGCAGTCTCGCCAAGAGAGGATCAGCAGAACCATTTATGGCAGCAGAACCGGTCCTGGGCGTATCAAAAGGCACGGCCAGTGAAAGCATCAAGTCTTGGGTCAAGGAAAAGCACAAGGTATACTGGGCAGATTGTCCAGGGCTAAAACGCGGGAAGTCATCAATTGGGCAACCCAGTCCAAAGAGAGCTGTGTAGCTGCTAAATCTTAGCAAAGGAGAGCTCAGGAACATAACAGGGTACATGCCTATCAAGAAAACCTGCATAAAATGGGGCGGTTCGAAGGGGAACTGGCATGCACACTGTGCGGCGAGGGGAAGGAATCATCTCAGCAGATCTTGTGCGAGTGTAAAGCTCTGGACCGCAAAAGACAAATGATCTACGGACATCCTAGACCAGAGACAGAGCAATATAAAACTTTACCCCACCAATTGCTGTGCAGACTAGCTCAAGGCACAGTGATTTTGTAATGGGTGAAGTAGTAAAGACAAAGGGCATGCGCAATAAGCCAAAGGCTGCGGTGCTATCAGGGCGGCAAAGACGCGGACGAGCCCTAAGCGAAAAAATATGAAACGGTTAAGCACTCGTATAACATATATTTATTTATTTATGTTAATTATAAATCGTGTCTATAAAAATTAGCCTCCAGTCGTGTATGGTACAGCAACACAATTGAATATATATATTTATCATAAAACTAATTGGTGATGTCTTCTTGAATTTTACATACCTATGTACTCTAAATATTGAGATGCCAGAATTTAAATTTGTGCATACTTTCTTCTTTCCCCCATTATAATTTATTCCTACTAAAAAGGTGAATATAAAACTAGTTTAACATTAAGTCAAACAAAAATATCTGGACCTAGCAAGTGTGTTGTACCTAACATCCCTGAGCCCAACCCTGTCCCTTATTACCCAGCAACCCCATTAACGCCTACAACAGCCGCCAGGAGGCTAAGGTAATCGATAGTGGCGCCATGGGATAAGTGTCTTTTAGCGGCAACAACACAGAGAAGCAGCTAGATTAAATCTAAGACAATCTCACTTCCTCTTCATTCAGTGGTCAGTGTAGATCATAGTAAGATCAACTAGTCCACGAGCGGCAGTCATATCACAGCATAATAGTTAAATTTGCTGTTGTCATACGAAACTTAACGTCAACGTCCAGCGGTCAGGACGGTATCAATTAAACAGAGGACATAAAAAGTTATCTACATTCTTCATAGTTGTCAATGTTAGTTATTTGAAACGCCTTAGAAGCTTGATGCGTGATTGTAACCGCATGACAGTAGTTGTCAGTGAAACCTAGAAACATGGTTTATTTAACAACAAAGCACAAAATAGCAATTTTGCATATGTGTGGTGACGGAGATAAAACACTACCATAGATCGAAGCCGTCTTACGAGTTTAGACATGTGAGACAGAAACGAAACAACCTTCTTATGCACTGAATAATGATACAAAATTGGATGTAATGCTTGAGTTTGAGCAACACTTACATGCTTTGAGAGAACAAACAGCCACAACATTGGATGTTAGCTGATTATTAGAACATTAAAAGAAAAGAAAATGCATCTCTATCAATTGATACAAACTAAAGAGGTCGTGGAAGACGATTTTGATGGAAGAACGTTTACTAATGAACAAATGATGGAACTGTTACGCAACTAGAACATGTTTGGTTTTCTGATGAGTGCAGTTTCACACTTCACGGCCACGCTAATCGCCCAACTTGTAGCCACTTGTCTAAAGAAAATCCACACTGGAAGAAAGAAGAACAAGCGCAATACCCTGCAAAGATTAATGTTTGGACAGGACTAATTGTAAACCATGTCATTCGTCTCTTTTTCATTGACGGAAATTTTAATGGACATAATTATTTAGCACTGCTCTAAAAGAATATGTACTGAATTTTGCAACCTTATATCCTGATCGGGCAATCCCGCAGGTTCTAGCGAATATGATATATTTCCAGCAGGATGGAGCACCAGAACATTACCAATCAATATCCGGCAGTACCTCGACCTAATACTTCCAAATCGGTGGATAGGTAGGCGAGGATCTTTATAAACGCCAGTACGATCACCCGAGATTACGCCATTAGACTTCTTCTAATCTGGATATGCGAAAAGTATGGTATACAAAATTAACCATGCGATTTAACTGACTTAACCATTTCAAGAGGAATTTAAGTGTTCTAGGGCAATCACTAGCACTTTTAAAGAAAGTCCAGCTATGTTTTTTTAATTGAAAAAAAAGGCTAGGGTTGGTGGTTACATTTATGCACCATCAGTCCTGGTTGGTGGTACATATGTGAACCATTAGTCTTGGAGCAATATCCTTAGTTAAATTCATAACAATAATGGTTTGAGAAAAAAAGACGTTAGTTATGCTTAAACGTGATATTTTGCAAAACAATTCTTACACAGTGGTACATTACAATACTGGCACTTTGTTAGTGAAACGATCGCCAGGTTTTTAAAAATGTGTTGCTCTGATTTGTATTTTCCAAGTGCACTTATCAGTGGTCATCAAAGGTTTCAATTTTCATCGAGCGTTTAACATAGAATAACTACATAACTACTACAAATATGGTCAAACATTTCACGAAAAAATCGCCAGCTGCAAGAATTGCATCTCAATCTAGTTAACACTATTGATACCACCCTGTATATCCCTTGTTAGCAGCAAACAAAGTCCTAGCGAGCTTATAGAGCAGAACAGCCAACTGGTTATGTTGAATTTACTGTAAAATGATCCCTGGATCGAAGGGCTGGTCACGAGCTGGTGTTGAAACGTCACCTTAAATCCCCTTTCTCAGCTCGTATTGTTCCATGGAAACATGTGATATGTGTCGACATAGAAGTGCGGTCTCTTTTGATTGAGACTGTCAAACTCACCTGCCGGAGTTGACTTGATGAAAAGTTTCTTGTTTCAAAGCAAATAGTGGTAGTCTTACTGGGTTATAAAAGTATATGTTAAATGTTGCTACTCAGTGTTTGTACTACTAGAATTATACTAGCATTGCTGTTATGACAAATATCATGAAACGATGATACCAATTCAAATGATGTAAGTGTTATTACTTAACTGAAAAGATTATCAACATTGTGATCAGCATGGAAATTAAGTAAAGTTCTGGAGTCCGCACATGCGGTCGGTTAGCAAATTCTCATAAGAGTCTTTAATATCTGGCACAAATTAATTAAAATCAATTTTTGGTTAAAAACTATTGTTCCAAAAATAATAGTTTGATGAAATTTCGTCAATTAGCTGGTTTTATACAGTCAGCGTTAAAATGATTTTTTCATTTTTAATAAGAGATAATACATTCATTACTTAACATACAAAAAAAAATTATGGACGCAGCAAGTGCGTTATGGAAGTGAATTTTCATAAACCTGTTTTTAATAGCAAATATGTCTTTTTAATGCCAACAGACGTCAATCTGGTTACCGGTATAACCTATATAGTAAAAACAATGTACCTTTTTTAGCAAAATAATTTATTGTTTGAAAATGTACACAAATTTTCCGAAAATAAACTTGTTAAAACTGGTTTCTTGCCAACGAAGCTTAGGTTAATATCAAACTAAGGTATTGAAATTTGAAGCATTTAATGAAAATTCGTTACCTAAACGCACTTTCTGCATCTAGATTTTTTCTTACAAACATGCATCATATTTCGATAAAAAAATGCAAACATGCAAAATGCAATAATATAAGGGATGTTCGGACATTGTAGATATCACCAACCACTTATGGGCGAACCTGTGATTGTTAAAATAATTTTATAAGATGCAGCTGACGACACCCTATAATTAACGTATATATTTGTTTGTCGTGTCTTGTATAATAAAGAACGAAAATTCGGTAAAAATTATAGATCGTTAAGCCATCATCTAAAACTACTGCCAAAGCATCAGAGAAATGGTCTATTTGAAATGAATTTTCTGGAAACATTTTAGTAAAATGAAGGACAATGACGGTTGAATCTGAAACTTAAGGGTGTGCAGAACACTTTTTTTGCGACAGTTCCTTTATATTACCCGTATTTGCTTCAAGTTCCGTCCATAAATGTTACCAAATTTGATGTATAAAATAGCGACTTTGACGTTTTGAGGAAAACCCAAATTCCTTTTTTTTGTTTAAATGCCTATAACTCTTTTATTTCCAAACATACAGACCTAAATTTTCGTACATGGTTCACTATTTATAATACAAATACGCGAGTTACAGCACCCTGTATAATGCTATACTGATATCTCGTGTCAGTAGAGTAATAGGATCGAAGCAGTCGTTCAACGCGGAAGTACTGAAACCGCTGAATAATCATAGTCATCATAATTATTTAGTTTAAGTTGTTTTATATTATAATGTTAGCTAAGCATATTTGACTTTATATATGCCAAATTTGGGTCCGCTTACTTTCTTATTTTTAGAGATACAATTTTTTGCCGAAAGAAAACACAACATTTTCCGGGAAAAACTGGGCCTATTTTCCTGGATACTTGAAACTGACCCTGGGTATGTGTTCTCGGGGGGCCAATTAGTGCTCATTTGAAGGATTTTGTTCAAAATTTAAAAGTCGGGATTTTCTCATTTTTGTAAAGAAAATTCACTAAAACCTTTTTGAAAATTTGACTGAAGTCTATAACAGCCACACTGACATATGCAGCTAAGTATTGTGCATTTGAATTTTTTGTTTGTTTTCTAGACAAATATATATATATATATATATATATATATATATATATATATATATATATATATATATATATATATATATATATATATATATATATATATATATATATATATATATAAAATTTTGAGTTTTCATTAGAAAAAAAATTTATCTCAAAAAATAAAAAAAGCCTGGACGCCGCCAGTGCGTTATGATAGTGAATTTTCATAAAAATGTTTTAAATAGCAAAAATGTGTTTTTTTTAAGAAAACAGACATCACATTTGGTTACCAGCATAACATATATAGTAGAAATAATGTACCATATTTCATTAAAATAACTTTATTGTTTGAAAATTTACAAAAAATTTTCGAAAATAAACTTAAAATGTTCCCGAAAAAACTAGTTTCCTGGCCAACGAACCTTATAGGTTAATAGCAAATTGAGCTATTCTTTTTTGTCGTGGCTAGATTCTTTTCAAATTTGGTACACACATATATAATATCACTCTGGTTTTGTGTTACAAATTTGACATGGATCTATCGAAATTTAAAGGCCGAAACTGCCCTTGACCAACAGATAAGGACTCATAACTTGTTTTGCTTGAATCTTTATCTCAAATCTAACAATAAACGTTTGAAGGGAATTATAAAATCCTCAAAAAAGGTTCTCTTGTTGCATCACGATAAAACTAACCGTTTTCGAGAAAAATGTTCTTAAAAATGTACTGGTATGATTGAATACGAAATCACTTAATCTCATTTTCGATATTAACGAAGCGTGCTTTGGAAACGTTCTCGGTCTACAAGATCATGTGGCGTTAGTTTTGACAGATATTAGTTTGTTGTGATTTTACTTGCGAAATAGTTCAGATTAATTATAAAATACGATGAATAATAATTATTACTCTTACGTTGAACTACGTGACATGAATTATTATTATGATATAGCTGGGGACAATGCCCTTGCTGCAAGACGTTTGTATGTTGAAGAATTTCCAAATACAAGGGTACCACAAGCCCGAATGTTCAGTAATATCCGACGAAGACTGGGAGAATTCGGAACATTTAGAAGTACATTTCACGATATTGGCCGTCACCGAAGTACTCGAACTCCTGGAGCAGAGGTCCATGTATTAAATGCAATCGAGAATAATCTCAACTTAAGTGTACGGTTATTCTCTACTCAAGAGAGTATCCTGAAAAGTTCTGTGCATAAAATTGTCAAGGAGCAGCCACTTCATCCTGACCATTACCAGAAAGTTCAAGCTTTATCTCCTGAAGATCCGGAAGCTCGTGTGAATTTTAGCAATATGATTCGAAATCTACATAACAACGACCACAATTTTATATCATCGGTTATGTTCACAGATGCAGCTGGATTTGGACATGACGGTTTGATCTACCTTCATAATGAGCATTATTGGTCTGATGAGAATCCTCACTTGGCGACAGAACGCGGTTTCCAGAATAAGTTTTCTGTTAATGTGTGGCCGGGATTTCTAGGAGACCGCTCAATTGAGCCACATTTCTTCCAGGTGAGATATCCCTAATTTTTTTAAGAAACCAGTTATCCACTCTATTGGATGATGTGCCCCTCCAATCAAGAAATACAATGTGGCTGCAGTAGGATGGCGCGCCGCCACATTTTAGTACAGCGGTTTGGGAATTTCTTAATGAAACATTTCCTGGGAGATGGATAGGACGCGGTGGGTTGGTGCAGTGGGCTCCTAGACCGGCTGTTTTAAACCCAATGGATTTTTTCTTTTCGAGTTACCTACAATCGCTTGTATACGTGGAAGATCTCAGGCAATGAATCGTTGATAACTGTGAGGTAATAAGGCAAAAAGACGGAATATTCGCTAGAGTTCGTCGGAATTTCCGAGTTAATCAGGCAAAAAGACGGAATTTCGCTAAAGGTTGTCGGAATTTCCTGAGAAGAATTGATTTATGTGTTGAGATGGAAGGACATCATTTTGAAACTTTGTTATAATATTTAATTGTTATGATTTCTAATGAATTATTGTTATAATGTTTAAATGTTGCAGGTTCTAGAAAGTTATAAAAAATGAGGCCCTGTAAAACGGTTATTGCTGATAATTATATAGTAGTAATAATAATAAAAATATAACACTTTATTTGTCAAAACATTTGACATAATTTTGATTCCGAGGCAATTACCGCGACTGTTTTCAAAGCACACGCTATTAATATTGACAATTTGATGAAGTGATTGCGTATTCAATCAATACCAGCAATTTTTTAAGAACATTTTTCTCGAAAACGGTTACTATTATCGTGATGCAACTAGAGGACCTTTTTTGAAGATTTTATAATTCCCTTCAATCGCGTGTTATTAGATTTGAGATAAAGATTCAAGAAAAAAAGTTATGAGTCCTTATCTGTTGTTCGAGGGAAGTTTCGGCCTTTGATTTCGATATATCCATGTCAAATTTGCAACATAAATAGAGAGTGCTTTTATATACGTGTGCATAAAATTAGAAAAGAATCCATCCACGACAAAAAAAGTTATCGACAAAAGTTTGAAAAAAAAATTTCTTTTACACCCTGTAACTCCGTTATTTTCGGGTCTTCGAAAAGCTATTATAGGAACTAGTGGTATTAATTTTTTGTGTAGAATAACCCCCTGAATTTTTTGCTTATCATTTCCGGACATCCTATATATTAGGTTGGGCTTTGGATGAACGATAATGTATTCAATATATTTTTATTTACAGGTTAGTGATGTTATTACTGGACACATTTGGCACCCGCTTGCCCGACTCATTACCCCCGTACCTTAAGGCTTCGCCATGATTCTGGTAGGTAATAAAGGTTAGCATGATTGCTTTTAAGTAGATAGTACTACTGCTACATGATATGTCGACTGGTGATTGACTGTTGAGCTATTTAATTATATTATCTGACCGTTAGTCGATTGTCATTATTATAATTGGTTACTTCCATTGTTTATTAAGAGGGTTGTAAATTTATGTCATCAAAAGGTTGCATTCAATATATAAATTAAAAAAAAACGGGCCCTTGCACAATGAAACTATGGTGATGAACGTCATCCTGATCACCGCAATATTAGAACATATATTGTCTAAATCAAATAATAAACTAAATTTGACATCGCTTCCGCTACCATGAGTTTCAAGGCTAGACGACGTGGCGCCTTAAATCTGTCAAAAATTCAAGAACATTAGCTTGAGAATCATTTACTGTCTATAAATATTTGATTATTGACTGTAAGAACTTCCACCGTATTTTGCTTATTATTCTTGGTTCTAATTCCCCATATACTTTTAATTATTTACAATGTCAACTAATGCCGGGGTACGTATAAAGTCTTTGCGAGCCGGCCTGATAAATATTCGATGTATTCATGAAGCATAGCCGGATTTTTGTTTGTATTTATTCTGGAGGCGTCAACTTTGATACACTGCCTGTTAATCCTACTTCCGGCGGAGTCTTAACTCCTGAATTATAAAACACTAGTTGCTTTTTACCATTTCTAAGAATCCAATTCATTTAAATTAAATATGAGTATAGTCGAAGGTTTTCTGATGTCTGTATAATCATACGTTCTTTGAATTTACAACTCCTAAATAGTATTTAACTAAAACATGAACATTAAGTCAGTTACTTGTAATTTTAGTTAGTGAATTGTTCATTGTTTTGGGAATTAATTAAATTCAGATAGTGTCCGAATGTGTTACGTGATAAAAATAGTAAAGTTATGTGAATTTATGTAATGAAAGAATGTGAATATTCACTTAATAAAATTCTTCGTGAAGTAGGTAATTGTTTAAATACTACAACAAAAGTCAGCACGCAGTATATGCGTCAGTAATCTTCATAGATTTTACAATAATAATAGGCCAGTCACCGTAGATAAAAAAATCGCATTAGGTCACAAAAAGTTGCACTGTCCTGATATTTTGGAATGTATTTAGGATACACCAATAGTGTAAAACCAAGTTTGCACACCCGTGCTGACTTCGTGGTGCTCGAAAATGTTTGTTTTTTCCAGTTTTTGGCTTATAATTTCTTAAAGGTGAAATTTAGGAAAAAACTCATCCTGTACACTTTTAAACCAGGCGAATTTGATATAATTTGAGTACAACCGCAACGCTGTGGGTCCAATAAGTATTAAGAGACAGCACTTCACAAATTGGCCATTTTCCCCAAATTGTCCGAAACTGTAGTTTTAACCGCCCTCCGAGGAGAACTGTAACGGTCTACTTCCGAAGGGTGAAGTGTTGATCAGTGTTTTGATCAGAAAAAGGGATTTGTCTCGAGCGCCACCACTTTACTTAAGGATTTCAAAAAGGTTCGTGGGGGAAAGAGGAAGCCCCACAGTGGCTAATGTCCAAGTAACGGACCACCACCCTAAGGGAGTGTGGTGCTCAGAAAGACTTAATTGGGGATATTTGGTTTCCAGGGGTCAAACTTTATAGAGACTTAACAGTGAACAAAAGTTATTTAAAACAAATAATGGTTTTATTGTTCGACACACACACACACACACACACACACACACACACACACACACATATATATATATATATATATATATATATATATATATATATATATATATATATATATATATATATATATATATATATATATATATATATATATATATATATATACAGATATATACATATACTATGTGAAAATATTAACAAAGATTACTTAAGATATGGCTCTTACCTGACTGGTAGGTACAGAGTGTAAATAAGACAAGAACACGGAATACTAGATTTTTATTTTAGCTTTGACCAGGCAATCGATTTCTCGGAAAATCAGATCAGAATTTTTCTTATTCCTAGCTGGGTCGATTCCAACATTTTAAGGGAGGTTTTTGCTCATATGGCGGCAATAAAGAGACGGCATTCTACACAGTTTTAATGCTCGGGCCGCACATGGGGACACCAGTGAGTGCTAACACAGTGGAGACTATGTATAGTCCTCCAAACTCACAATTTATTTTAACTGGAAGGTGAGAGTTACAAAGATACACGATGTTCCTGAATCATTACGGTTCATTACCAAAATAGCTACAAACGAGAGGAAATTATAACGGTATTACAAACCTCGGCTATTCGTTGCGTGCCTAGACAAAACAATTTAAAAAAAAGATATATAGGGGGCCGATAACACCCTGGGAATTCTATTTAAGTGAAACTGGGTATGAGAGACACCTATATATTGAAACATGGAAAAATAAAAATTGACTTAGTTCTGGGTTTTCTGGGGTAGCTTGATTTAAAATAAATCAGAAAATATAAATATCAAAGATTAATTAGTCATGTGTTTCTTACCAAGAATACAATTTCGGCTGAACTACTTTTCGATCCCCTGCTTAGAACTCTATGCTGGACTGAACTTAAATCAACTGATTTTATTTGGCCGGTGGGCCTGCTTTTATATGATAAAAATTGGGGATACTTGTTTAATTCTAAAAGCTTTTATTCTCCTTATAGTGAATTCTCTTTAAAAAAATTCACTAATGAGGACGCAGCAAGTGCGTTATGGTAGTGAATTTTCATAGAAATAATCTTGCACTAAATATTTTATTATAACTATTTTTTCTTGTAACATATAAATCTAAATTTTGTAGTATAGTTTACTTTTTATATCATAAACCTACCTACCAAATTTGGTTATCATAGCTTTTTTATTTTTTGAGATCCATTTACAAAAGGAAGTACATGCCAAATTTTATCAAAATCGGCCCATTATTTTTTGAGTTATCGGTGATATATATATATATATATATATATATATATATATATATATATATATATATATATATATATATATATATATATATATATATATATATATATATATATATATATATATATAAACATATAAAATTGAAACTGGCCCCGGATATGGGTTCTAGGGGTCCTAATTCGCGCTCATTTGCAAAAATTGTTTCAAAATTCAAAAGTGGGGATCTCCCCATTAGTGAATTTTTTTTACGAAAATTCACTAAAAAGTCATAAGTCAATGGTTCCAAATGGGACACCTGTATTTTGTGTTTCGGAAGTGAAGGGCATAATAATATAATATAATAATGTTTAATAAGTTATTTTTAAGAAATTGTTTTCGGATTTTCGTGAAAAATTGCTATATAAATTTTCATACAATTTTTTTTGCGAAATTTGTCGAAAAACTTTTGGAGATTAAATGGCTTGAAGAGGTTTGTTAGCCACGAATAATCGGGCCAGTTTTTTCGGGATCATTTAAAGTTTATTTTCGGATAATTTTTATACATATTCAAGCAATAAAGTTATTTCAATGAAATATGATACATTGTTTCTATTATGTAGGTTAAACTGGTAAACAAATTTGATGCCTGCTTTCATTAAAAAAGACACGTTTGTTATTAAAAACATTTTATTCAAAGGGTTTCTGGTTTGTGGGTTTCAATAACCACTTGTTTAAGTTTAAGTAATAGAGAATAGAAAGTTATATAATAGTGACAGAAGCAGCAAACAGCTATAGAATTGAATTCGCTACAAACTTTTTTTACATTATCACTAGACACCTGGATACACTATTGAGAAAGTCTGAAATCCTCTTAAATGAACGTGAGAATTTCCATAATATTTGCAAACTCGTGCTAGAAGTTTGAACTTTTTAAATTTTAACTCTCTCGCATTTTAATTTAGAAATTCTAATATAAAACTTTCCATTCTTTGACTCTGATTTCAATTTACTGTCGACGCTTTTTTCAGCAAACAGATTTTCAGATTATTTACCCTTCCATGATGAAATCTGAGGTTGCTAGAAATAAAATAGAAGTTTTCTTATTCGAGCGCATTACCGGGGGAAATCTTTTGCTTATAGATTATCTCATATTAGAGTTTTGTAAATACAAATAAATTAGAGGCAATAATGGAAGCTTTGGTAAGCAAAAGTCGAAGAAAAAGCCTTGGCGCAGCAAGTGCGTTATGGTAGTGAATTTTCATAAAAATGATCTGGCACAAAATATTTTATTATAACTTTCATTTCTTGTAACATATAAATGCAAATTTTGGTGTGTAGTTTACTTTTTATATCGGAAACCTACCTACCAAATTTGGTTATTATATCTTTTTGATTTTTTGAGATAAATATTTCTTTTGAATGAAAACTCAAAATTTTTCTGGAAAACCTGGTGCGATTTTCCTCATTAACGTACATATCCAAGCCATTTACAAAAGGAAGGTACATGCGAAATTTTATCAAAATCGGCTCATTAGTTTTTGAGATAAAATTTTTTTTCGAATGAAAACTTAAAATTTTCTAGGAAAACCTCTTCCGTGTGTTTTGTATTATTAGTTATAATTAATTAAAATTCACTTAAATATTCCAATGATTTAGATAGGATTATATATACGAACATGTTCCAAAAGAGATGACTTTGACTATTCATTACCTGCAGGAACATGTAAAGATTCGATTGCAATAAAATCTAAGTATGCAGCCCTTCTAGTTTTTATAAAAATTACGTTTTTAATAAATGTACACCGAATACGTTTTCTACAGCTGCCCGAGCCAAATTCAGTAGAAGTGAAACTGTATTGTCACTGAGCTGAGAGATCACAAGTTTGGCAACTATATAACAGTCAACAGCCAATGACTGGCTACCTTCAGCCTAAGCAGTGTTGTCAGTGTTATAAAAACTTACTGAAATTGAATACTTCGATAACCATAAACTTTTGACAACGTAAAATAAATGAGGTGGTTAACAATGATCAAAATAACGGGAAAATTTGCCATTGACATTAATTTTACAATGCATTATATGACGGACAAAATTTAATTGGGTGCTTAAACATTAACTTTTCGTTTCTCAAATAAAGCATTTTATGAATCCTGTGCAATAAGCTTACAAATTTTCTACAAAATTTTTTTCCACAGAAAATTTTAAATTAGAATTACTCAGTTTTCTATAAACTTAGAAAGTGGAATTTTGGTACGTACTAGGATCTCTCCCGAGGCAACATATATGTTAAATTTCATTAAAATAGCTTTGTGACTTTCGGAGGTAAAATTTTTTTCGAAAGAAAACTCAAAATTTTTCCGGAAAATCCCGTCCGATTTTTCTGAGTATCGAACTCATCCAAGCCATTAATAAAAGAAAGACACGTGCCAAGTTTCATCGAAATCATTTAATTATTTTTTGAGTTATCAGATTATATATATATATATATATATATATATATATATATATATATATATATATATATATATATATATATATATACTGAAACTGAGCCCGGATATGGGTTCTAGGGGTCCTAGTTCGCGCTCATTTTAAAAAAATTTTTGTAAAGTATTACCGTCGATACCTCTCTATTAGTGAATTTTTTTAAATAAAAATTCACTAAAAAGTTCGGGACGCAGCAAGTGCGTTATGGTAGTGAATTTTTTTAAATGCTTCAAATTTGAATAACTAACTTTTCTATAAAGTTAGACAGTTCAGTTTTGGTATGTGGTAAGGCCTTTCTGAAGGCAACATATCCACCAAATTTTATTAAAATAACTTTGTAATTTTTGGCGAAAAAATTTTTTTCGAAAGAAAACTCAATTCTCTATGAATTTAGAAACTTGAGTTTTGGTATGTACTAAGGTGTTTCCCAAGGCAATATATACACGAAATTTATTAAGATAGATATGCAATTTTCGGAGAAAAAAAATTTTTTCGAAAGAAAACTCAAAATGGTCGTGGAAAACCGTGTTTTATTTTCTTGGCTAACGAGCTCATCCAAGCTATTAATAAAGGAGAGGCACTTGCCAAGTTTCATCAAAAAATTAAAACTGACCCCGGATATGGGTTCTAGGGTCCTAGTTCGCGCTCATTTGAAATTTTTTTTGCAGAGTCTCACCATCGATACCTCTCTATTAGTGAATTTTTTTAAATAAAAATTCACTAAAATGTATTCACATGCTGTAATCAAATTGTTTTTCAATAATCGCTACCATAACGCCCTTGCTGGATTAGAGATTTTCTTTTAAAAATTGTAGCAGAATACAAAATGTAACAGAGTTAATTTATTTGTCCACTGGCTTGCTAATTCCATGTTGTTCGAAAACACAGTCGAACTAAATAAGAAACTTTTAATTGAATTCCATCCAAACCAGGTCGAGATTTTCGATTCAACAATGACACACTTTATTATTTATGATAATTTTAGCGGTGGTTGTCTCCGCCAAACTTGATACGGCAAATTACATCACTTGAGATAATCAAAAGTTGCGGGAAAGTTCAAGACAGAGAAATTAGATATTCCTGGAGCTAATCCTTCATTAATATGCCACTTAAGGACTGAGTAAGTGAGACGCGTTCTGTCAAACAAAGAAAGAGTGGGATATCCATTTCAGAGAGATTACACATTTATGAGGTTCCCTCAAGCGAAACACACAGTATAAATATTTACCGACTATTACAAGGAAGGGCGTCAGCTCCGAACTGCCGTGTAGATCTCGATTACTTTCGTTTTGTCGTCAAAGCTTTTAGTACTTCAACTAATTTGCTGTATCTCCGAAACAGTAAAATGGTCCAGATAAGACATACGAGACTAAATAAGGTATAGAGGTTTTGTACGCGATATCATTTATTAACATCAATAATTTAACAAGGTACTGAAATTATATGTATATTGTTCTGATTTTAGTGAATTGTCTTAAAAATAATTCACTAATGAGGGAGATCCCGACTTTTGAATTTTGAAACAATTTTTTATATCTGGGGTCATTTTAAATTCATATATATATATATATATATATATATATATATATATATATATATATATATATATATATATATATATATATATATATATATATATAAGGTACCTGCCAAATTTTATGGAAATCGGTCAATTATTATTTGAGTTATCGGTGTGATATATATATATATATATATATATATATATATATATATATATATATATATATATCACACCGATAACTCAAATAATAATTGACCGATTTCCATAAAATTTGGCAGGTACCTTCCCTGTATTAGTGGCTTGGATAAGTTCGTTAGCCAGGAAAATCGAGCTAGGTTTTCCAGGGAAACTTTGGGTTTTCTTTTTGGAAAAAAATCATCTCCGGACATAACAAACCTATGGCCATCAAATTTGTCAAGTTGGTTTACATTATAAAAACCAAACTGTGCACCAAAATTTAAGTTTATAAGGTGAAAGAAAAAAGTTATTGCACATAAGGAAGCAAAATTTTAGTGCCACTAAAAGCCAGAGAAGACGTAATACCAAATATTGAATGTGTTAAAACTAAATCTATTAAATATTACAGAGAGAGTTTATCTTTTCATGCCGTAAAAACTTCAAGAAGTACCAGAAAAGATACTATGAAAAATGTTTAATTTTTCTCCTGTAGATGTCAAACTGGAGAGTTGAAACCTGAAAATTGGTATAATTATCGTGTTTTATGAATCGTAACTAATGCATAAAATGTATATTAGAAGATTCTAGATTTATGCTATTCTTCTCATTTGTTAAAATATTTGGAAAATATGCATCTAAAGACCTTACATATTACTAATAAATAACTGGACACTATTGCGCGTTATTTACCCTTTATTGTACTACATTTTCCAAGTGCTGGTGTAGTCGAATGGTTAAAGGCCTTGCTGATAAGCAAATAATCGCTGGTTCAAATCTCGCCGTGGACTGCATTTCTCTTTTAGTTGTTTTTTTTTACCTTTTTTTCGTCTTTGATGCAATTTTAAAGTTAACTGATATATTTACAATATTTTTTTTAGCGAATTTTTGTTGAAAAACATCACTAATGAAAGATAAGCACTTTAAAGACTTTAAATTCAAGTTTAAATAGTTGGTAAAACCCTGCCACAGTTAACATAGTCGTAGATATTTGTGACATGAGAAAAGGCTGTTTTCTTCTCTACCGTCGGATTTAATTTTTACAGCATCTACAGGTAAAAGAATTTTCTCTGTGAAGCCATGGAATAAGTATCTAGTTCTGTATTTAGATAATATTTTAAGTATTTTTTTATTTAGGCCTATTAGCTAATTTTCTTGCACAAATTCTTCTTTTAATAGCGAGTTTTCTTATAAATTAATTGTATGAATTTTCTTTGAAGAAATAATTGTTGAGAATTTTTGTGTGAAAAATTATTCAATTGATGGAACATTTTTTAAACAAAATTCGTCAAAAATAAGGTTTTAATGGATTTTCGTGCAAACAGGTTATTTTATTTACAATTTTAGTTACATATTAGGTATATAATTTAAATTTTATGTATGCTTTTAGCAAAATTTTATATCAAAAACTATTCAGCCAGTTTTCTCAGACAGATAAGAAATTTTCATAATCTTCACCATTTAGGTTGTCTGGAAAGAAATGTAGACCTACCAGACTGTTACCAATCACACTAATCCAAACATTTACACTGAGTCGTCTTTGTTACCTTAGTTAATCTGGGGTTCTCCATAGACTAATAATGAAAATTATGACAATTGAAGATTCCTTCTTTGGTGAATTTTGACTCGTCGGTCCAAAGAATTCTAGACAGGAAATTTCTGTCTTCATTATCAGCGTTCAACAGGAAATGGCAAAATTGGAGCCTTCTTGTTGATCACCTAGCTGCAATCCATAAACTGACGTGTAATGGTACTGGTGCTGTCCTTCCCGATACAGAACTGACTATACTTTCCACTGCGAGACGCCCAGAGAAAAGGAAACTTTCCTAGTGCTTGTCGTGGGATCTTCTTTGAAAGAGTCCAAAATTTCCTCATCTACCCCAGAATTGAGCCTCGAGATTGAAACTTCACGATGAATTTCATTAACGGAGCCAGTTTCATGAATCCGTCTGTAAATTCTTTCAAACACTCTGGTATGAGGTAGGCGCCTATCTGGAAAGCGCAGTACATATTCACGTTGAGCTTCAGCCGCATTTCCATTACAGAAACCGTAAATGAATAAAATATCTGCATATTCAGCATTCGTAAATGTTGCCATCATCAAGTCAAACCACGTTTTCACCTAAGCCACAACTTAAGTGTCACACGCGTTAACAATCAAATGTGACAAATGTCTTAGTAAATTATAATTGCCATTTTGCTATTATTTCCATAGCAACCTTAAATAACTTGCAAACTATATCCTTAACTTGCAAACTATATGGCGAATGAATAACATGTACCTATGTCCCACCATTGCATGTGAGATATCTATGTAACTAAAAGACCATTAACAATTCGTACATCATTAGAAAGCTAGATGACCGGCGAAGTTTTTTACGTTATTTGTAGAAATTTTTTGTTATCAAATTTTCAAAATAGACGTCTTTGAAAAGTTAAATTTATTTGAATTTTTTCCGATACTGATAATTTTTGCCCTCACATTTCTTTACTATTATCCTATTCAACATAGTAATGATTGCACAGCCTGAGTTAATGTCTACACTATCTAAAAGAAAAAAAAATGAGGAAGTACTTACCACTTCTTCAAAGTGAAATAACTCGAAAACCAGAGGACTTTGTATAATGTGATATACCTATGGTTGCAAAAGAGATGTACTATCACTGTCTCAAAGGAATGCAACCACTTACCAGTCAGGCTGTATATATAAACATAAGAAATTTTTTCTAAATTCCGATGTCGCGATGTCCTCATCAGTGAATTTTTTATACGAAATTTAATAAAAATTTTAACTTGTCTTCAAATACGCCCCTTACACCACCCAAGCCAATTTTTACAACAAAATAAGGTTCTGAAATAATTGAGGGCAAGTATGAAGCTTCTTTGCGTGTCTAATAATTTAGCTTATATAAGACAATTTTAGAAATTTAATTACTTTATCTTAGATTCTCGAAAGCCCAGAATTACACCAAATAAACAATTTCTATTTAAAAACATTAAACAATTTCAATTTGCATGGAAAACGGTGATAAAATCAGAACTATATTTATATAAATTATTCCCGATATAAGCTGAGGAAGCACGCGAAAATTCAATTTCCCTAAAAAATAAACAAGCATCAGAGAATAGGTATAATAGAATGTCAGTTCGCCATATATACACATTTCCGCATTAAATGGAATAAAAAAAAATCACACAAAGTAACCATTCGCTACGCACAATTCCATTTTCATAGGATTTAAATTTCATTATACTTAGTAGATGAAAAAGATGCGAGCTTATACGTGATATAGGTACCCTGAAATGTGATCGGGGGTGAAATAGCATAGCTACCAGGTAGAGTCATTCAATAAGGAACCGCATAATGTATCGTCAACCAGTTGATATAAAAAAAGCCTGGACGCAGCAAGTGCGTTATGGTAGTGAATTTTCATAGAAATGATCTGGCACAAAATATTTTATAACTTTTTTTTCTTGTAACATAAATATCTAAATTTTGGTGTATAGTTTACTTTTTATATCGTAAACCTACCTACGAAATTTGGTTATCATAGATTTTTTATTTTTTAAGATAATTTTTTTTTTCAAATGAAAACTCAAAATTTTCCCGGAAAACCTCGTCCGATTTTTTTTATTAACAAACTTGTCAAAGTTATTTACAAAAGGAAGGTATGCGCCAAATTTTATCAAAATCGGCATATTATTCTTTGAGATAAAAAATTTTTTCGAATGAAAACTCAAAATTTTCTAGGAAAACCTCGTTCGATTTTCCTGACTAACAAACTTGTCAAATCTATTTACAAAAGAAAGGTACATGCCAAATTTTATTAAAATCGGCTAATTACTTTTTGAGATAATAATTTTTTTCGAATGAAAACTCAAAATTTTCCCGGAGAACCTCGTTTGATTTTCCTGACTAACGAACTTAGCTATTTACAAAAAAAAGTACATGCCAAATTTTATCAAAATCGGCCAATTATTTTTTTGAGTTATCGGTGTGATACATATATATATATATATATATATATATATATATATATATATATATATATATATATATATATATATATATATATATATATATATATATATATATATATATATATATATATATATATATATATATATATATATATATATATATATATAAACATATAAAAATTGAAACTGACCCCGGATATGGGTTCTAGGGGTCCTAGATCGCGCTCATTTGAAGAATTTTTTTCAAAATTCAAAAGTCGAGATACCTAATTAGTGAATTTTTTCTAAGAAAATTCACTAAACAAGAAGTCTGGACGCAGCAAGTGCGTTATTGCAGTGAATTTTTATAAAAATGCTTTGAATATCAAATATGTCTTTTTAATGCAAGCAGTCATCAATTTGGTTACCGATATGACCTATATAGTAGGAAAAATGTGCCATATTTTATCAAAATAACTTATTGTTCGAAAATGTACAAAAATGGTCCGACAATAAACTTTAAACGTTGGTTTCCTAGCCAACAAACCTTAGGTTAATAGCAAATTGAGTTATTGAAATTTGAAGCATTTGATGAAAATTTGCTACCAAAACGCACTTACAGCATCTTGCTTTTTTTTCTTACAAATATATTTTGATAAAAAATGCAATAAAATAAGGCTGTTAGAAAAAAAATGTAGGGATCGCCAACGACTTATGAGCCAGCCGGTGATTGTCAAAATAATTTTATAAGATGCAGCTCAAGATACCCTATAATCAACTTATACAATTTTTCTCGTCTCTTGTATAATAACTATATTAAGCTTTACCGTAGAAACGCGTTACCTTGTATATATGTAAGCAGATCAAAACTGAACAAAAACCCGGATATGGATTCCAGGGGGCCCAGTTTGCGCTCATTTGAAGAAATCTTTTTTAAATTCTAAAGTCGCGGTCTCCTCATTGACGAATTTTTTGTACGAAAATTAGCTAAAAATTATGGACCGTTAAACCATAAACTCAACTAAAACTACCGCCAAAGCATCAGACAGAAAATAACTATCCTGTTGTATATCAGCCCCTTTTGTAAAACTTCGATCCTTTATATGTGTTGATAAAATATAACAAACACTGTTTTTTAGTCCACCCACTTACATTAATAAAGGAATAATTTGTACTTGTATATACAAATTTCCCAAATAACACGAATAATTAGTCGGCTCAAACAGATAAACATATAAACATTCTCATACCATACGATAAACGTCAGTTACAGCTTCTAACAGACCTGCGCAATAATGTCAAATATTCCGTTGCCAGGCAACGACATACTAGATCTCATATAAGCCAGGTTTGCCATTGTCAATGGAACGCGGTGATATTAAAAATAAATGTTTCAATTTTGAATAGGTCAATTTTGTGTAAACGTAGAAAGCTAAATTTTGGCACGTAGTTAGGCCTCTCCCAGAGCAATATGTGCGCCAAATTTCATCGAAACGTCTGTGTAAATTTCGGAGAAAAAATGTTTTTTCGAAACAAAACTCAAAATTTTCCCGAAAAACCTTGTCCGATTTTCCTGGCTAACGAACCCATCCAAGCTATTAATAAAAGAAAGTTACCTGCTGAGTTTCATCAAAATCGCTTAGTTATTTTTTGAGTTATCGGTTGGATACCTATATATATATATATATATATATATATATATATATATATATATATATATATATATATATATATATATATATATATATATATATATATATATATATATATATATATATATATATATATATATATAAACATATAAAAATCGAAACTGACCCCGGATATGGGTTCTAGGGGCCCAAATTCGCGCTCATTTGAAAAAAAATTTGCAAAGTCTCACCATCGATACCTCTCTATTAGTGAATTTTTTTAAATAAAAATTCACTAAAAAGCAGAATCACCCTAAAAACCACAAAAAATAATACAAATTTCGGAACGCAGCAAGTGCGTTATTGTAGCGAATTTTCATAAGAATTGTACACTATTATTATACGGCATATTAGTAAAGTTAATACTTTAAACTTACACAGACCTTGAAGATTTTATAGGTTCTAGTACGCGCACATTTGAAAAATCCCCTCAAAAGTGTTACCATCGATCCCTCTATTATGAAAAAAATCTTGTTTTGTAACTCCTTTTGAGAAAAATGCCCAAAACTCAGTTTTCGATGAAGCTAAAGAACTCAATGTTGCTATATCTCTAGATAGTGTAAGTCCTTTTAAAAGAACCCTGTATAACCAATTTCTTTAAAGTTATACAAAAGATTTCCAGAAGGTAACTTAATTCATATTTAGAAAAGTCTGGACGCAGCAAGTGCGTTATGGTAGTGAATTTTCATAGAAATGATCTGGCACAAAATATTTTATTATAACTTTTTTTTCTTGTAACATAGAAATCTAAATTTTGGTATATAGTTTACTTTTTATATCGTAAACCTACCTACTAAATTTGGTTATCATAGCTTTTATATTTTTAAGATAAAAAATTTTTTCAAATGAAAACTCAAAATGTTCCCAGAAAACCTCGTCCAATTTTTCTAAATAACGAACTTGTCAAAGCCATTTACAAAAGCAAGGTACATGTTAAATTTTATTAAAATCGGCTTATTACTTTTTGAGATATGAATTTTTTTCAAATGAAAACTCAAAATTTTCCCGGAAAACCTCGTTCGATTTTCTTGACTAACAAACCTGTCAAAGCCATTTAGAAAAGTAAGGTATGTGCCAAATGTTATTATAATGGGCTTATTACTTTTTGAGATATGAATTTTTTTTTAATGAAAACTCAAAATTTTCCCGGAAAACCTCGTCCGATTTTCCTGACTAACAAACATGTCAAAGCCATTTACAAAAGGAAGGTATGTGCCAAATTTTATTAAAATCGGCTTATTACTTTTTGAGATATGATTTTTTTTCGAATGAAAACTCAAAATTTTTCCGGAAAACCTCGTCCGATTTTCCTGACTAACGAACTTATCCAAGCTATTAACAAAAGAAAGGTACATGCCAAATTTTATCAAAATCGGCCCATTGTTTTTTGAGTTATCGGTGTGATACATATATATATATATATATATATATATATATATATATATATATATATATATATATATATATATATATATATATATATATATATATATATATATATATATATATATATATAAACATATACAAATTGAAACTGACCCCGGATATGGGTTCTAGGGGTCCTAGTTCGCGCTCATTTGCAAAAATTTTTTCAAAACTCAAAAGTCGGGATCTCCCCATTAGTGAATTTTTTCTACGAAAATTCACTAAAAGTAAAATATCTGCCAAATTATAAACGTAGCAGTTATTTTTCCTTATTAATCGCTTGAATGATTTAGTTTTAGTCAACCTAAGCAAACCATTTTTCTCAATATCAATAATAACAAAATGTCTTCTGAAAATTATAATTTCAGACTCAAAGGTGACAAACTTATTCAGGCGTTTTAAACAAAAATGTAATCTTGTTCAAAACGTATGAAATCTGTGTTTCTTCAAGTGTCAAAATAAAACAAAAATAAGAAATCTGAAGAATGAAGAGCAAATCCTTGACGGCTTGTCCCAAGATGAAATTTTGCGACTCAGCAATTGCGTTATGGTAGCGAATTTTCATAAAATGCTTCAAATTTGTATAACTTAATTTTCTATAACCCTAGAAAGTTGAGTATTCGTGGAGTAAGGTATTTACGAGGGCAACATACCAACCAAATTTGTCAAAATAACTTGTTTATTTTTTGGGATACAATTTTTTTTCGGATTTTTTTTTTTTTTGAAAAACTGGTCCGATAGGGCTGGCGTACCCTGCATGCTTCTATGGGGATGAAATATAACAATCAGGCCAAGGTGTCCATGTAAATAAGGTAGGGTCGTGTTATTGTTCAAAAAATATAAACATTTTCCGAAAATAAATATAATTGTCTCGAAGCAACTGATCAGATTTTCTAGGCAACGAACCAATTAAAGCGATTTACTCAAAAAATACACTAGCCAAGATATAATTATTCAGAAAAGGCTTTTGAACAAAAAAAAATACACAAAAATTTTCAAACAACCTCTCTCACGAAAATTAACCATTTGCTTGCAAAAATCGGCTTAAATTTAAATAAAATTCTTTTAACGCATATTAGCTAGGTAAAAATATTTGACACAAGTTGATAAACAAATTATACTTTTCAAGAAAATTCGAAAACAGATTTTCCATGTGAATTTGCGAACACATTTTTTTTACAATAATCTATTAAACAGTATCTGATAATCACTAACATTTCACAATAATTCGACAAAAAATGACTTCTGCGAAAACTGACATATATTTTACACGAAAATTTGCTGCTGAAATAGATAAAACTTAAATTACATAATCTGTAATTAAATTTGAAATAACATACGGACTGCCCGATTTTGAAAACACACTCATGCAAGCTATTAATCAAAATCAGTTAATAACTTAAATGATGTAATCCCGATGACGCAATACCGGATGATGATGTAATACCGGATGATGCAACACCGTATGATGCAATATCAGTTGCCTGAGTACCGTATGGTGTAATATTGGATGACGTAAACCGATTTACGCAATTCAAGGACTATTATTGGGTCAGTGGAGTCGCCCAACCAGTTGACCAGTTGTGTCGATGTTGAAAGGAACTATCGATTATTTCGAGCTAATTCAAAAAGTGCTGAATTGACCGGATCCATGTCTGAATTCATCAATTTCTGTGGATTTCCAAACTTTCCAAAGCATCTAACTTGCGATAATCCGTGGTTGCCTTCAACAACTTAAGATTACTATCGACTACCTTATGTCCTGAGTCAATCATATGTTACGCAACGCAAGATTTTTCAACTCTATTGAATCTGAAATGAACGTGTGCTCTTTGAATCTTGTTATTGAACTCTGCGTTTGCCCAATATAGATTTTCTCGCAATTATTACAAGATATTCGATAAATTCCCGATTTTTGTCGGAAGCAAAACAACAAATTTAGGTCTGTAGGTTAAAAGACAAAAAAGTTATAGGCATTTAACTAAAAAAATAGATTCAACCGTCATTTTCCTTCATTTTACTAAAATATTTACAGAAAATTCATTTCAAAGAGACCCTTTCTCTGATGCTTTGGCTGTAGGTTTAGTTAAGTTTGTGGTTTAACGGTCTATAATTTTAGCTAATTTTCGTAGAAAAAAATCGTTAATGAGGAGACCCCGACTTTTGAATTTTAAAAAGATTTCTTCAAATGAGCGCAAACTAGGACCCCTGAATCCATATCCGGGTCCACTTTCAGTTTTTATCTGTTTGCATATATACAAGGTGACGCATTTCTACGGTAAATATTCGTTATTATACAAGATGCGAGAAAATAATGTGTACGTTAATTATAGGGTGTCTTAAGCTGCTTATTAGCGAATTTTCATTAAGAAAAATTCGCTAATAGAGAGATCACAGTGAAAATCTTTCGAAAGAATTTCTTCAGATGAGCGCGAATATAAGTCCCTAGAAGTCAAAACCAAGATCCGCTAAATGTATTTATATATATATATATATATATATATATATATATATATATATATATATATATATATATATATATATATATATATATATATATATATATATATATATATATAATAGATTGGCTTGAATTTTATATTATATTTTGTATTAATTTTTATTTTATTTTAAAATGATATCTTTATTAGAATATATTTATATGAGAATGATCACCCTTTAGATATGTGTATACCTTTTTGTTTGTACAGTTTGTACAGTTTACACCATGTTTTATGGGTGACTCTGTATATTTTGTAATGTAAAATTGTATCTGAATAAAATGTTTATGCCTCTTGGTGTTGAAATTTAATATGTGTATATTTGTATGTATTTGTCATTACCAGCTAGCTCAGTGTTATATGGGTTGCCTACCCTTCTACTATATATTTATGTCAAATAAATTGTAATCAAAATATCTAACATACTTACGTAATCTCAGTGGTAGATTCTGCTAAAATAGGGGTAAAGAAAATAGCCTACAAATATTTATATTAATCTTATTTTTATCTTATTACTAGTTTTTGTTTCAAACAATTATGTTTTTAGCAAATTTTATAACAACTTTTATTGACAGAGTTTTATAAATTTTAAATCTAAACGGATCCGTTGTTATAAATTTTCAAGCTTACTATTAGATTACAATGATTAATATTAATAACCGAGTTTTCGACTGCTTTTCAATTGTTTGTAATAACAAATATGGATCCTGACCTGCACTCCTAACTCCCTCTGCGTTCTTAAATTTGAATTATGGTAATATAAAAATAAGATTTCTATTTATGCATTAAATCTTATTTTCCCATAAACGCTTTTGATTGACGTTTAATCGACAGAAAATATACTGTCTTTCAACTAAATTGATTGCCTCCTTGAGTTGATTTTGATAAAAATAATTAAATCTCAAACCTTGATTCCTCGCTACTGTTGGTGGGTATCCTTCAATGTAGGTATTCTTGATATATTTACTGTTTATCTGGTAATTTATTACGTTGAAAACTTGATATAACCTCTTTTGTTTGTTTTTAGTGACAAATTGGATCTTCTTTAGACAATATATACTTTAAAATATTTATATTTAAATGGGAAGCAATAATGACGCTACTTTGGCATCTGAATTTATTTAACAACCAACAATAAATCATCACAAAAGCGGAAATGTTGCCCAAATTCATCTAATATTTGATATCGAGGCATCCTTTCTTGACATTAATTAATACATATTTTGACATCTATTCTTCTGGTAAGTTTAAAACATCCTTATTCTTAAAAATGACATTTGGCCTAACCTTACTTTTTTAACCTAATCATAGTCAATAACAAATTTATAAATTCATTAAGTTTATATGCTGCAATATTGATTTAAAAGTTCCACAACACAAACACTGTCTTTGGTAAACTTAAGTTCATTGTTCACATAAATAAAATAATAAACTTACATTTAAATACATCATCTGACCTCAATTTTGTAGATCTGCCCATCTACATTATTACAACAATAATCGAAACTTAACATTATCATACTAGTTTCCGTCAGGGTTTTCATTTTTGTTTTTATAACTTTATATGGCCTTTGCAATTCTCAGCACAATATATATATATATATATATATATATATATATATA